>ML790912.1:113654-227490 GCA_009831015.1 Picea engelmannii | reverse complement strand
TTCAGCAATGGGGGGAAAATGAAAGGTTGTTGGTGTTTCAGCAACGGGAAAAGTTGCTGCGAACGGTGTTGCAGCAGAGGAAAGGGAAAGCGAAACAAGTGCTGGACGGAGTTGTTTCGGGAGTGAGTATGATGGGGGAATGGCGGGCTGGGATGTTTTTGTGAACGGGAAGAAATGGAAAGTGCCGAACAGAGGTGTTTCAGCGTCGGAGAAACAGTCATCGGCGTTCTTCAGCGGTGTTTCAGCATCGGAGAAATGAACAGTGCTGCACAGCGGTGTTCCAGCATCATGAAAAATCATCAGTGCTGCACAAAGGTGTTGCAGCATCGTGAAAGCTTGTTCTTTTTGAAAGTGACTTCAGTAGATTTCTATCCAAACATCCTGAAGTAGCGAGAGACTGCCACATCAACCGGGAGAAATTGACTTTGATATATTTCCATCCAAGCATCTTGAAGTCCCGAAGAGCCAATGTCTCGAAGTGACATTAGGATGACACGTCGCTTCAGGATTGTACCACTCTGCGGGTGTTTTTCAATTCAACACGTGGCGTTCATCAATCAGAGAGAAACACGTGGCAACAAAAGTGGGGCGTTCCCAAATCGTGGATTGTGACAAGATCAACGACCACACTTCATTGCGGAGACTGAAAGTGCTCAAACGCTAAAATCTTAGAGCAATCCCACAATCGAAACCACGGTATATCTAAAGAGGTACGTGGAAGTTGGTAGTGGATTTTGGGGGTTGGAGCAGTGTGGATCCAAACCGCCCTTGGAAACTTCCGCAATCACATGCTTATATAGGGTCCAATCCGAGAGCAGTGAAGGACTAGTGAAATTAGTTAATGAAAGGACTTAAGCCTCATCCTGATCCCAAGGAGAAATTAGTTAATGAAAGAAGGACTAGTGGTTGAACAATCAACTACACCCTTAAATGGAAGCATGGAGGGTCTGGCCAAGGAGACAGAAAATTGTCATCCCGAAGTACCATAGAGGGAACTTTTTCTTGCAGGCCCATACTGACCACAGTTTCCTTCTGACAAAAGGAACAGGACAAACAAGATAAGAACACACGACACTGGAGAAGATGTGCCCAAGCAACAAGACATGTCTATTGTTTTGATTATAAATACATCAGATGAATGATATGAGAGGGGGGGGTTCAGCGAAGATCGGAGTCAGGTTTTGAGAAATTTTTATGATTGTATATTTCAGTTTGTAAGCCAGAGGGGCATGTGGTTGTAAATTGTATGTTGTTGAAGATTCATATGAGTGATTTCATCAGATTTGCCTTCTATGTTCTCTGTTCTATTCTTCATCTTGTTTGAACATATTGCTTATTTTAAGGATTAAAATTTTCCTTTGATTGATAGATTCTTGATATGGTAGAGGATTTGTTGCAATCTTTCCTATTTATCATTGTTTATTGTTCAGACACATATAAATTATCTTTGCAGAGAGGATCTTTGCTTAGCAAATATTCGTCTTTATGTTATTCTCTTATTCTTCTCTTCATCACTATACAAATATTTTGTCTGATAGGGAGATTAAATGCCTTCAATGAGAATATTTTTTATGACTCCATAGCCCAATGGTCCATCACTGATATGCAGTGATATCTGTTGTCTTTTCCTTTCTTTAAAGTCTTGTTGATCCTTGATTTCAAACCCCAAATTAAATCAATTTGTAGGTTACCAAGATTACTCCCATTTGTAATCTGGGGGTGACTCTTGGAGTGATAACACACCCCTCCAGGGATTCCTTTACTCTTATCAACTCATAATCAAAATTATTTTCTCTTAAGAAAAGTAAAACTTGTTTCTTATTGGAACTAATCAAATTTTTGGCTTGGTTGACACTTACCAATGATATCTTCAATTTACCTTTGTGTGCATGGATTATGTAGGAATTCACATCCTTGATCAAGAGGTATCGAGTGGCTCTCTACATGAATATTTCATCCCTCATATACATGTAGGGGCACCCAAACACTACACCACACATGTCCATGGGTAATACAACCAACACCACTTCATCCATAAAGTATGCACTTATGGAAAATTTAATCTTACATTGTTTCGTTACCTTGATATTTGCATCCTTGTTTGTCCAACCCAATGGATAGGGGCTAGGATGATCACGAACCTCCAATCCAATTTTGATAACCAGATCTATTGGTATGAGATTAGATTGTGAACCAAAGTCTAGAAGAGTGTATATCTCAGTCTTCTTGACCTAGATCTTGATATGGAAGAGTTTGGTCATATCGTTCTCTTCTTTTCTTTGCATCCTTCTTGAGGTTCTTCAAGTTCATCTCTGGATGTAGTTTCCATCACTTTCCCTTAGTGTGACCATCAATATTTCAATGGTTACAATGGTTATTGGGATCCTTGCACTAATGTGTAATGGTTGTTTTCTTCTTATCCTTTCCCCATTTCCACTTCTTCTTCCCTTCCTTGGAAGCTTCTTGGTGTTATTTCTGCTTGGAACCGCTTGGCTTCCCTTTCTTGCAGCCTATGTTTTCCAAATATTGTTCTTGTACACATGCCTCGTCCATTGTCTTTAGCTTGAAAATCATCACTTGATTTCGCAGATGGATGTGTAGACCCCCCATATACTTAAGCAGTACATCTAGGTTCTTGGGAGAGATACCCAGGATTATGGCCATTTTTCTAAACTCGGTGGTGTATTGTTGTACACTCTGCCTCTAGCTTTGCCTGAAGTAATGCCAGTGGATCCATTGGTCCTATACATACCCAATAGGATAGAATTGGGAATTAATGAGGGTTTTGAAATCCTCCCACTTAGTTATTCATATGTAAACAACTGTGCATATTTCACTGGAACAATTTGTCACAACAAATCTCATAAAATACTGAAATCTTTACGATTAAGGTTAATTTTCCTTTAGATCTCCAAAATATTTAGTTACTTATTTTTTCCTTATGCATGAAATAGATAAAATGTCGAAAATAAAGAAAAAAAAATACATTTACACCATCCACAAAGAAACACAATATATGACCTAGGAAACCCAATATGTGAGAAAACCCATCTAGAAGGTGAGGCTACTCTACTCTCTTTTCTCTGGTATAGAAATGATGCAAGTACAAATAAAGAGGCACTCTCTATGGAGTTACCTTTGATATGTGGCATGTATGGCTACTACATAATCTCTCCTCCTCTATTATGCTCACATAATACCACTCTCAAATGTTTTTCTTAGCTATGGAACAAGATACAATGCAAAACAATGGAACCCCTTCTCCTAGTGGCCCGGTATTTAACATACCTGATAGCCATCTAGGGGTAGGTTTTTGACTTCCTTAACCCTAAATTGTGATAATTATTTAAACCTTATAGAATATTCTTGAAATTGTATAAATGGATAGACCCATATATTTGATTAATGGGGGATGACGTGGAATCCTCTCATACCATGGTGGTCAACACGGTAGGTCAAATTACAGGAGGCATAAATTTTTCATATGAGCTCCGAATTTTTCATATGAGATCCAATTGATGTGATTTTTGCACTGTTGGAAAGCTCTCGATCTGTAGAATAGTGTCACGAGATCCAAGCTATGTTGGGAAAGTTGTAACCCCCAAAAAAATTGTTTGATGCCTCAAAACAGCCCTGGAAGGTTTGGTACCCCAATTTTCCAAACTAGGACCCACCACTAAATTGGCCATGCAAGTTGGTTCCTCCAATTTCTTCCACACTGAAAGGATCGAGATCGTTGAAAAAAAATGTAATGATCCAATACAGATCATACCTCCCCATTTAGGGAGGCTTTTGGCCCCAAAATATTTACTGAATGAGGTGAGGAAATGTTTCCTCTACCTTCTCCCTATAGTACCACTTTTCTTTTCCTAGAAGTTGTCCTCTCAACCCAATCTGCCAAAGGTCATGTTGCCCCTATCTTGTAGTTTTGCACCGCTTCTACAAAATTGTTTCCTCTACCAACTCTGCCTATGCATCTTGTGCTAAGTCCTCTATGGAAGTTAGGAATTGCTCCTCCTCCTAATCCAACATGGAAAGATCATATATTTTGAGATTCTTCACATTCACTACTGAGTAAATGTGCATGTATGGAGGTAGATTGAGTTTGTAGGTGCTATCTCCCACCTTTTCCAATACCTCAACAGGACCATACTACAAAGCCTTGATATTATCACCAGGACTCTGTATCCTTTCCTTATTAAATAGTAACCATACTTTGTCTCCCACTCTAAATGTTCTTTCTATTATGTGATGGCCATGCCTAGCCTTGTAATTTTCCTGTGACTTCTCCAATGTCTCTTGTAATTGCAAATGGATCTTCCTGGTCTTATCAACATTTTTTTATACCTTTAATGCATCTCATGTGATTTCCTCTCTCACTCCTCCTTGTTTTCCATATACATCATCTAAGGGTGAAGGTGGAAAATACCCAAAGCAAGTTTCAAAAGGTGACTTACCAATAGAAGTATGGACTGCTCATCCTAGGTATTTGTATGCCTGGAATTGTAGCCCCTCAAAAGTTTCCCAAAAGTCTTGTTCACTACTTATGTCTACCCATCTTTCCGTAGATGGAATGTTGTAGACCTATTCAACTTAGTGCCCATATTCTCCCACAATGTAGTCCAAAATGCACTGAGAAATATGGTATCCCTATCTGATATGATTCTCCTTGGTATCCCAAAGTGTGCCTAAACCTGTTCAAAAACAATTTAGTTGCTTCCTGTCCCTTGATGGTATTTTTACAAGGCATGGGAATGCATATTTTTTTGAACCTTTCACCTACCACAAATAAATAGTCATGTCCCTTCTGTGTGGTTTGTAAACCTCCCACAAAATCCATGGAAATTATTTCCCAAGGTTGAGTGGGTACAGGTAAGGGATGTTATAGAACTTGCTTCATGTTTTTGGGCTTGCTGGAAAAACAAAGTACACATCCTCTAATATACTGTGCTACATATTCTTTCATTTTGGGCCAATACACATACCTATATAAGTTGGAAAATGTATTCTCAACACCAAAATGTCCTTGCAACCTTAGAGGTGTGAGCCTCCCTGATAAGTTGCATTCATTCACCTTTAGGAACATAGAGCTTGTCAATATTGTAGTGTAAACCATTATGGAAATGATAGTCATCCTTTCCATCACCTTCTTATATATGAATTTTTCCTTGTAGATGTTGAAAAAACTCCTTGAAGTCCTCATATTTTGTGTATGCCTCTTTGTATGCATCATGGGTAAAAGGCTCCATGTGATTCAGAGTTCCCAAAGATGTTATATTTGATGTGGGTGGCCATGAAACCATGTCTTCCAACTTATTTGTGCTACCCTTCTTAGACTTGATGACTAGATGAAATTGTTGTAAAACCTTATCCACTTGTAATGTCTAGTTTGTTGTAGCTTACTGATGGGTGCCTAAATTGGAATGATTTTAGCACCCGTTTAGTACCTTTTTCCTTAACATTTTTTGACATTTCATCATCTCTTGATACCTACCTCATCTAGTTTGTCTCACTTTTCATCGAGGTATGAATCTTCCCCCATATGCTACTTTTATGCCATTCTTACACATTTCTTTAGGAAATTTTGACATTCTTGCAATAACATTTCTATACAGGAGAAAATACAGTGGTTGCAACTCCTATACAAGTGTTTCAACTCTGAGCATGTCATAGTTGTTGCAATTCCAAACGAAGTCCTTTTGTTGCAACTCTGAGACACATTTTTCCAACACATCAATAAACGTTACATCCATTAGTCAAATATCACTCCTCAAATGGAAAGGCGATGAAGGGAAAGTGGGCAACCAAAAAGAGACAACAGTTCACGTATCAACCGTCTCACAGCTAATCCAAGTCAGCATATGCCCACTCTTTTATAAAAATTGGCAACATCAATGTAAACAGATGAACAACTTGATTCTCATGGTTTTCCACCCATCTCATTATTTTCTTTAGGAATCAAATGTATTTTATAAAATCCCCAAATTTCCTTGAGCTCTGGGAATGATTCTGTGACAATAATCGGTTGTATTTTAAAACTCAGGACCTCAAAAATATAATTTTATTTTTCCTTCCATTTGCGTAATGGTGTGTTGAGTGTTCGTGTTATTTTTATTTCATAATTTGGTGCCTTGTCTAAGGGGTAAGGGGGGGGCTTAGTTAGGTACTTCATGTAAATTAGCATAGGATTATAATTTCATTAATGTTAATTTCCTTTCATAGTTACTTCATTTTGCTGCAATTCCAGGTTCCATAAACATTTAATTGTAACTCAAGCACAGTTAGTATTTAGTTTCTTTATGTTATGAGTTATGTTGTGACTCAGTTGTTAATCATATTTCTGCATATTTATAACAGTTTGTGGATAGCAGATGTTTTTGCAACTATGCTTATGCAAATCTCATTGTTGCAACATCACTTGCAATTTTTACTCTATTCTGCTTTCTTTCATATTTGTGACAATTTTATTCTCTAACAATTTGGGATTGATATTCAATCAATTTTATGAGTTGTCATTCTCTTATGCATAAGATGATAATGTGATTTTAATACATCTCATTGTATGTGCAATTATATAACCAATACAACAAGTCAAGGTTACCATCATACTTGAGAAAGTAACCATTATGTACTAGTGTAATTTTATTTTCCGCAAAGACTGATTTATTTCTTGCAATGTGATTTAATTTTCACAAGTGTGATTTATTTTCTGTAAAGAGTGATTTAGTTTCCTCAAGTGTGATTTACTTTTCGTAGTGTGATTTACTTTCCGCAGTGTGATTTAATTTTTGCAAGTGTGATTTACCCTCTGTAAGTGTGATTTACTTTCCACAAGTGTGATTTACTTTCCTCAAAGTGTGATTTACTTTCCGCAAGTGTGATTTATTTTCCTTACAAGTGTGAAATTTATTTTTCTGAGTATAAATCCAAGAATAAGTGTCGTGAAATCTTGATTTGTGACGTTAAAAGTACTACAAATCCCTGTGTAACACACCCGACCCCTAAGTACCCTTTTGAGGGATGGGTTATAAAAAATTTATTTCCCTCAACCATCTAAAATCCTCTTCCCGAGATCTTCATCATATTTTTCTCATCAAGAGATTTATAACGATTGTTATCATGCTCAAATTCGAGCTCTAGATTGGAAGTTATGTCCTTCTGAAGGTCTTCAAGAATCATTGGTCAAAGGCCATGTGGCACCCACGTGGGTCCACCTCATTCGTACCATCCCACCTGGCACAGACTCAACCAAGGTTGTCATCCTTTAGAAATGACATGGCCACTAGAGGGGCGGTTACAAGGGATGTTCCCTATGCCTTCGTGATTACCCAGTCTTTGGCCCTTCGTCCTTCCTGTCTATGTGTGAAACATTCCTGGAGTCCCACAGTCCTGGAGTTACCTATCACTCCTAAATATATGGTGGAGATAAATCCATCATTAAATCCAACAACTGATATTTCCCCTCGTTCAATGCATAGGCTTAAGGGATTTTAGATTTCAGTGCTCCGGAGTTGAACGCCCTTTTCTCTACTCGTAAATCCTCTGGATTCCTGAAAACTAGAAATCCTACCACGTGGCTTTGGCCTTCAACTCTTTTTGGAGCCTGCATCTTATCACTCCAAGTACCCAAAGTTCCAAAGTCTCAAACTCCTAGAGCAGGTCCCTCTTACGTATGTGGAGTTATGCACGGGTGTCCCTACTACCATCTGCCACTTGGAAGATAGATGGCGATGATGCCACCTTGACACGTGGTACCAACTCTCTTACCCTATACCATATATGATGATTCAGTAGGTCACATGGCTTAACCATGAGATGACACGCGACAACGTTTTCACATAGTCAGACACCACCGTGTACTTTGGCCACGTCGTCTACTGACGTCACTCTGACCTTCAAGGAAACTCCACACCTTGCACTATGAATCACTCAAAATGGGGTTTAGCCGAAGATATGAATAATGATTGGATGACCCATAATATTCCCTGGTTTGATCCAATGGTTGACGAGGATTCGCGGCTTTGTGCCCTCGCGGTCCACACGATCTTGGTCGTTAGCTCCAGAGGGTAACCAGTTGGGATAGTCATAAGGTAGAATAACCCCTTGATTTCATTCATCCCTTCCCCTTTCCCTATTCTTCCACTAAAACGCGATATAACAGTCAAGAAGGATCCCAAATAATCCTTAGATATACAACCCATGTTACTTCATGAGTCCAGCGTTTGAGGGTTATGGTTGTTTAACACCCATTTTCTTCCAGAGTGGGTCAACGTAGAATGACCATGGCTCGCATCCTATGGTCAAGAAGGGTCTCAAAGGTTCTTAGATCAATGACTGAGAAGGTTTTCATGGTTTAACGATAAGGCAGATCCCATGGAAATGGATAGAAAACCACCAGTTGTTGGTCAACTGTTTGGTCACCCTTTTGACCAGTTTCCTTCAGCGAGATTTAGGACTTTACAAAGTTCATTCACCCCAGAGCTCCAGAGTCCCGAAGTTCAAAATACTTAGCTCCCTTGGATCACACCGCAGGGTTCCAGGGTCTCGATTACATGGGAATTTGGAAAGCCCCAGAGGGCTACACTCTTAAATATTATCTGAGATTTAGTTAAGTCCATGGAATTGAGCCCATGTTCACTTGAACGACTGGTTTGAAGGAAGCATCTTCCATTCATAGAATTTTGAAGTTGGTCCTTTGAGCAATCCCTTTGGGGATTTTCCAACTGGTACAGGGGCCAAACTTGTCATCTTACAACCATTCAAATACAAAAGTTTAAAGAAGAGAAATACGCATTATTACCATCAATTTAATGCGAGGAAATTTGGACACAATACAGACATTCAACCATTGCATTTCATTTCAAGTACACGGGGTATATGAAGTACTTATATGTATTGCAAGTTAAAGCTACCAAACTGACTATGGGTGTTCAACTTTCCAACCAACTGTAGGTTCAGAGGAATTCTCTCTCAGCTCTCTAGCCACCCCCATGCCAAGCCATTGTAGATTTTAACCTTGTACAATATTTACTGCAAACGTATTTTCAGCAAAAGAACATAAAAGATATAATGGCAAATACAAATATTACACAAAGATTTTTCTCCTGGAAACCCAAACCAGGAAAACGAACATATTCTATATTCATTCATGGTATTACATTGTTTACAATATAATATACATATAGGAGCCAACAACATCCAAAACCCTAACCCAATGACCTGGATTAGTTAACAACACTAATTCATTAATCGGAAATAGAAAACGATCAGCAAAGAAACCATGTGCCAAAAAACCAACTAAATATGTGACATGTTTCCCAAGGTAGAATTTTTTTTATCGGGAGCGTTGTCCTTGAACCCCCGCGCAGGGGGATTTCTCCCTCCTACACGCCCGGCGCAACAGAGACTCTACTACTCGTGCAAAGAATATAACACATATCCAACATTCTCCCACTTGTTGTTTTCTTTGAATACAGGAGGTTACAGGGTTACATAATCAACAATCCAAGGCATCAATTCCCATGGATCTTGTACACCAAGAGAACTTATCAGTGCTCACAGATTTTGTTAATGAATCTGCAACATTCTTCAAAGTCTCCACCTTCATTAACAATACTTTATTTTCTTCAATCATGTCTCTCACAAAATGATATTGAATATCAATATGCTTTGTCTTTGAATGATAAGTTGGGTTCTTCACCAGATAAATTGCACTTTGATTGTCCCAATCTATCCTCACAGCTTGTTGTACCAACCCAATACCTGAACACAATATTTGTAACCATATTGCTTCCTTACTTGAATGAGTGGTTTCCATGTATTCAGCTTCTCTAGTTGAAAGTGACACTACAACCTATATTTTTCCCATCCAACTTATTTCTCCTCCAAATAGGTTAAACACATACCCACTTGTAGATCTCCTACAATCCATATATCCAAACCAATATGCATCTACAAAGACATGTATATCCACCACTCTGTACAATCCTGGTCTTCCTTCGTAGCACATTCCATAGCTAGAAGTGCCATGCAAATACCTGAAAACCCTTTTTACTTTTGTTCAATGCTCCTTCCCTGGTTTTGACATATACCTGCTCAAAACTCCCACTGCATGTGCAATGTCCGGTCTAGTACAGAAAATTCCATACATCAAACTTCCAACTGCACTCGCATATGGAACACGAGACATGTCCTCCTCCTCTTTCTATGTCTTGGGACACTGATCCGCAAATAACTTTACCCCAATAGGAATAGTAACCTTGACCAGTTTACATTCCTTCATATTAAACCTATGAAATATTGTCTCGACATTTTTTCTCTGATTTAACTAGAGTTTCCTCTTTTTCTGATCTCTTTTAATTTCCATGCCTAAAATAAAATTTGAAGCACTGAGATCCTTCATGTCAAATTTAGAGGACAAATGAGTTTTCACATCTTGGATAATATCCTTGTTGTTTCCTATCATCAACATCTCATCCACATACAAGACCAAATAAATCAAATGATCACCAATTAATTTAAAATACACACAGTGATCATTTTTTCTTCTTGTGAAGCCAAGTCCCAACATATAAGTATCAAATTTTTTATTCCACATCCTTGATGATTGTTTTAAACCATACATGGAATTTTTCATCTTGCATATCAGCTCCTTCTTTCCCTTCATAGCATAACCTTTTGGTTGCTTCATATAGATTTCTTCTTCTAGATCCCCATGTAGGAATTGTCTTCACATCCATCTGTTCTACTTAAAAATCAAATGCAACAGCAACAGATAATAGAAATATTATAGAGGTTAACTTGGCAACAAGAGAAAAAATCTCACCAAAATCAATTCCCTCAACTTGGGAATAACCCTTTGCTACTAACCGAGATTTGTATTTCTACACTTTTCCTTTTTCATTAAGATTCTTTTTAGATACCCATTTGTTTCCAATAGTATTTATTCCATTCGACAACTCCACTAGATCTCAAGCCTCATTCTTATCCAAATCTGCCATTTCTTCATCCATGGCCCTTTTCCAGATATTTCCATTCTCTAAACCAACTTCCTCCCTTACAGTTCTAGGATCATCATCAGTAATAGACAAATAAAAATTTGAATGGAAATCAGATGGAGTATACCTTTCTGGTAGACTTCTTTCTCGAACCGATCTCCTCAATAATGGAGTATGAGGATATTCTTCTTTTGATTCATGTTCTTCTGTAGAGTCTGATTCATCAGCCTTTAAATCAAATTCTATTTTCTCTAGTTCTTCCTTACTTGGTAGGAATTCTTGTTTAACAACATCCTTCATTTCTCTAAATACCAAATCTCGCCTATACACTACCTTCTTAGTTTTTGGGTTCCAAATCTTATAAACTTTGAGGCCATATTTATATCCAATAAAGATACACTTTTCATCCTTCTTATCTAGCTTACTCCTACATTCCTTTGGAACATGAACGTATGCATCACAGCCAAATACCTTGATATGTGTGAGAGAAGGTTCCTTACCAGTCCATACCTCTTGTGGAGTCTTTTAATCCAACGTTGATGAGGGTGATCTGTTGACCAGGTAATATGTAGTACCCACTGCCTCTACCCAGAATTCTTTCCCTAACCCAACACCACTGAGCATGCACCTTTCTTTTTCCATCAATGTCTTATTCATCCTTTCTGCAACTCCATTATGTTGAGGCATATATGGAGTATACTTCTTCCTTGCTATACCACACTTCTTATATAATTATTCAAATTCATTCTCGCAAAACTTTGCACCATTATCTATCCTCAACACCTTAATTATTTTCTCTGCTTGATTCTCAACAATAGCCTTAAACTCTTTAAAATTTTCAAAGACTTCAGATTTATTCCTGAGGAAATATATGCAAGTATTCCTCGAAAAATCATCTATAAATGAGACATAGTACACAGATTTTCCCAATGATGGGACCGACACGGGTCCAAAAACATCACTGTGAACTAGATGTAAAATTCCTTCTTCCCTCATTGCACCAGAGGGGAATCTTACCCGATTATGCTTTCCATATAGGCAATGTTCACAGAAATCAAAATCCAGAGAGCAGTTAGACATACCTTCAACCATACCTTTATTGTGTAGTAGCCTAAGAACCTTTTCTCTGATATGCCCCAATCTTTGATGCCGCATCATAACCTTTTCTCTAGAGACTGTAGGAGTTATTTCTTCTTCAAATCCAATATCAGAAACAATGGAACTATTACACCCATCACTAATAGTGCTTCCTAGCAGCTTATATAGAGTTCCAAACCAAACTGCCTTCAGCAACACCATTGCTCCTCGATCCATCCTGCAGGTTTCCTTTTCAAATATTGTTTTTACCCCTGCATCGTCCGTTTTTCTTATAGAAATCAACTTTCTAGCCAAATCTGGGATGTGCAAAACACCAGGTAGTGTTCTAATCCTTCCATCTATGATCCTCAACTTGACTTTTTCTCGTCCTATGATTCTTGTTGTCGAATCATAACCTAAGAAAACATTACCTCCATCATACCTTTCATATTCATAGAACCACTCCCTATGGGGATTCATATGAAAGGATGCACCAGAGTCAACCAATCATGCCTCATGATCTGCATGTGTTCATGAAGAATCCAAGTACACATCCCCTCCTTCTTCCTTGGAGGTCTTTTCTTCTGTAGAAGGATATTCTTCAGATCCCTTCTTTTTCCCAACTTTAGATCTACACTACTTCTTGTAGTGCCCTTCTTTTCCACATCTCCAACATACCTTTACAAACTTTTCAGGAGATTTAGATCTACCCTTAGACTTAGATCTCCCACTTGATAACTTAGATCTATTTCTTTCCTGGGAACTTCCTCTTGCAAATAATGTGTCGGTGCTTTGTCCTTCCATGTTATTCCATATCATCTCCTCCAACAACAAGGATGAGACCACTTCATCAAAATTCAAAGAAGTTTTATTACTAGCTATGGCCACAACCAGACTATCTGACGAGTCTGGTAAAGAAAATAGTAAATTGATACATTTATCTTCATCTGAAATTTTAATCTCAATAGATACTAACCGACTTACCACAGTATTGAAGGCGTTCAAAATATCTACCACCAAGTCTCCATCTCTCATCCTCAGGTTATACAGCTTCTTTCCCAGGAATAATTTATTTACTAGGGAATTTGATTGATACAACTTCCCCAACTTATCCCATAAATCCTTGTCTATAACTTCCTCTGACACATTCAGTAGTACTGAATCTAAGAGACATAGTCAGATTGTGATATTTTCCTTCTGATCCAACTTTTTCCAGTCATCTGTTGAAGTTCTTGTAAGTGCAGTACCTAGATCTACCATGATCCAATGATATTTTTCCACCAAAAGATCTTCCATCTTGAGCTTCCATAGCTCAAAACTTTTCCCATTAAACTTCTCGATCTCCATCTTCGAACTTCTTTCCATTTGTAATATACCAGATATAAAAAGTATGTAGAACAGAAATAAAATGCTAGAAATGGTAGAATAACAACAATATAACCAGAACAATCACCACAATAGCACTAAAATGATATAAGAATAAAAAAAGAAATAGCATTTTGATTCTGAAAGCAATGTTCACGGTTCTCTTCGAAGGGGAAACCTCCAGTTGAGTAGACCTCTATTAAAATAATATCTCAAATAGGGTTCTCATACCCTTGACTCATATTTATACTAAATATGTCTATGAAAAGAAGCATCTAGAGGAAGATCCTTCTAGAAGCGGAAGCTTCTATTAGGTATTCTTACATTCGACTTATTCTATTTTATTGCAAGGCCTTATTAATATTGACCTTTATTACATATGAATATATTGTTCTACCTATGTGCAGGTTAGGACCCTAGCATGTTCTACCTATGTGTGGGTTAGGACCCTAGCATGTCCTCTCCCTTAAAAAAAGTCGTGTCCTCAAGGCTTGAGATGTGGAAATTGTTGTAGAATGGTAGTTGGTTCCCATGTGGCATATGATGGAGTTGTATATTTCCACTGGACTAACACTTCCTTGATGGTTCTTTGACGTAGGCGACGCTCACGCTGGTCCAAAACTGCTTGTGGTTGTAGCCAAATGGATCCTTCTTCGGCTAACTGGGAAGGTTGGTTTGAATTTGGCACTTAGTTCCAATCACCTTCTTTAAGCATCAAACATGAAAAATAGGATGTAGCTTCAAATGACTAGGAAAAGCTAATTGATAGGATACTTGTCCCACATGATTGAGAACAGTATAAGGACCATAAAATTTGGGCACTGGCTTCTGACAATGCTCGGCCTTGAGGGAAGTTTGCTTGTAAGGTTGCAGTTGAAGAAACACTTGATCCCCTTCTGCAAATTGACGTTCAGAGCGACCTTGATCTACTTGTTTCTTCATGCGATTTTGTGCCATGACCAAATTCTCTTTGAGGGTACGGAGAATAGCCTCTCGAACTGTAAGTGTTTGGTCAACCGCCTGGACCTTCGAGACACTAGGTAAGTATGAGAGAACTGAAGGTGCCTTGTGTCCATATACCGCTTCAAAAGGAGTCATGCGTGTAGTTATATGGTATGAAGTGTTGTACCACCATTCAACTAGGGGTAACCATTGAGCCCAATGATTTTTCTTTTATGAGGCAAAACACCTCAAATATATTTACAAACACTTGTTGACAACTTCTGTTTGACCATCATTCTAGGGATGATAAATTATGCTGAGATGCAATTGGGTGCCTTTTAGCTTGAACAGTTCTTGCCAAAAATTTCTTGTAAAAGTTGGGTCGTGATCATAAACAATAGAGTGTGGCATGCCATGAATCTTGAAGACTTGATCCATGAAAATTTGAGCCTCCGTGGATGTTGAAGAGTGCGGAAATGAGCATACTTGGAAAGGTGATCAACAACCACCATGATGACTGATTTATTTCCCGATTTGGGTAAGCTGGTAATAAAATCCATAGAGATATCCTTCCAAATAGCAGGTGGAATCGGAAGTGGTTGTAGTGTGCCCAGAGATTTGACTATTTCTCCCTTGTTGCGTTGACACACATCACATTCAGTGACAAAATTACGAATGTCATGTTTCATACCATCCCAGAAAAAAAAACGTTTGACCCTGTCATAGGTTTTGGTGAACCAGGAGTGCCCCGATGTGGGTGTAGCATGAAGCTCAGAAAGTATCATGGATTTAAGCTTTGATTGTTTACTTAAATACAAACGTCCTTTGTATCAAAGCTCCTCATGTAGCCAAGAGTACCCTGGGGAAGTTGGAGCATTGGACTGCAATTGTTGGATCAGATGTGAACTTTTGGGATCTTGTAGCCATTCCTGGTGAATGGCTTGGAGCCAATCTGGTACAATGAAGGAAAGAGAAAAAAGGGATCCTTCATCTTCATATTTTTGTGAAAGTGCATCCACAACAACATTGTCTTTGCCTTTATTGTAAATGATTTCATAATCATATCCAAAGAGATTAGTCACCCATTTTTGTTGCTCCTGGGAGGAAATGCATTGCTCCAGAAAATACTTGAGGCTTTGATGGTATATCTTAATTTGGAAACATTGCCCTAATAGATAAGGGTGCCACAGATCAACGACATGAAGAATAGCCAATATTTCCTTTTCATAGATTGATTTGCACATATTTGTTTAAGATAATTGCTTACTGGTAAAGGCCAAGGTCAAACCTCTTACATAAGGATAGCACCAATTCCTTTCCCTGAGGCATCACATTCCAACACAAAGGTCTTTGTGAAATCCAGAAGGACTAGGACTAGAGTGGTGCACATGGACATCTTCAAGGTTTTAAAATCTTGAGCAGCGGCTGGAGTCCAAGTGAAAGAGTTCTTTTTTAGGAGATCAGTGAGAGGTGATGCAATATTTCCATAATTCTTAACAAACTTGCGATAATACCCTGTTAAGCCCAGAAATACACGCAAGATTTTGAGAGTCTTTGGGTGAGTCCAGTCTTGCATAGCTTCAATGTTTTAGGATCCACCCTAATGCCATCATTGCCAACCAGATGACCCAAGTATTCTACTTCTGAGGCGCCAAAAGCACATTTATATTGTTTCAGGAAAATTTGGTGTTGAGAGAGTAGATGGAGAACTCGATCCCCATGAGAAAGATGGTTTGTCCAGGTTTTTCTATAGATGAGGATATCATCAAAGAAAACTAAGACAAAATGGTGGAGAAAAGGACGAAAGACATGATTCATGAGGTTTTGGAAGGTGTAGGGTGCATTACACAAACCAAAGGGAATGACCAAAAACTCATAGTGGCCCTCATGAGTTCTAAAGGCAGTCTTGGGAATGTCTACCTCTTTCATACGTATCTGGTGGTATCCCGAACGAAGATCGAGTTTATTAAAGAATTGGGCGCCACTCAATTCATCCAGGAGGTCATCGGTGACAGGAATGGGAAATTTGTCTTTAATGGTAAGTTTGTTGAGGGCACGAAAGTCAGGAAACATTTGCCAAGAACGTTCTTTATTTAGGACCATGACCACAGGAGAATACTAGGGGCTCATACTACGACAGATAACGCCTGCATTAAGGAGTTCCTGGACCATTTTCTCAATTTCATTTTTCTGGGAAAAGGGGTGACGATATGGATGAATATTGGGAGGAAGGATTATGGGTACAAGGGGAATGGAATGATCATGAACACCACAGGAAGGAGGGAGTCCTTGGGGAGTGGAAAAGACCAATTAATGTTTAGAAAGGATGTCTTGGAGGTCTTGTGGCATCGAGGGTGTCTTTGTTTCTTGTATGGCATGGAGTTGGGCAATAACACCAAAATGACCTTTTTTTAGTAGCTTTTCCATGCGATGGGAACTAATGATCTCAGGTGAACCGACGGTGATGCCTTGGAACTTATATTGGTGGCCCTTCTAGTCGAATTTCATGGTTAAGTCCTTAAAATCCATGAGGATGGGAACCAAGGTACTTAGCCAGTCTTCACCCAACACAATGTCACAACTGCCCATGTCGATAGCAAACATATGAGATTTCAAGTGGTAGTCACCAATTTGGAGATGCACATTTTCACAACACCCTCTACATTTCATGGAACCACCATTGGCAATCATGATTTCGAAATTATTGACGACATGGATGTAGCAATGAGCTTCTTGAGCAATGCGTCGATGAATAAAATTATGGGTGCTTCCACTATCAACCAGAATGATGACCTTCCGATGCTTGATGTAATCGATTAGCTTGACGGTTTGGGGAGTGGAGAAGCCAATGAGAGCATTGAGGGAAATGACCATTTCTACTTCAGGAGGGTCTGAGGGAGGGGTTATGTTAGTGGTGTTAGGTGACTCAGACACAAGGGGATTTTCAACATCCTCTTCCGAAATATCCTTGGAGATGGCCATAAAAATATTTTCTTCCTTACACTTGTGGCCCAGGAAATATTTGTCATCACAATTATAACAAAGGCCTTTGAGTTGGCATTCATCCATTTCATCCCTGGTCAATTTTTGGATCTTTAGTGGAGCAGAGGGAGCAGTGGGATTTACTGGTTTAGGGCGAGGGATAAAGGAGGGTTTTCGGTTTTGAGAAGATACAACTTGTTGTGCTTATTTATCTCTTTTAGTAGCCTCCACCCAACTCTGAGGCCTAGCCATGAGGACATAGTCCCAAATATCATCCTTGAGGCCACTGATAAAACACTCTCGAAAAAAGCCATCAGACATGCCCTCTGTCTAAAAAGCCAGGCGCTCAATAATATTCCATTGTTCTTGATTGTTTCAACTTTGTCAAAAGGCCCAAATGGTTTGTTTCAGTGTCAAAGCGTTCATAAAGCTCTGCCACAAAGTGTGTCCAAGCAATATACCCTTGACAGGAAGTTTTTCTCCATTGCCACCATTTTCAACGTTCTTGATCTATATGGAGAACACCATACCAGAGTTTGGCCAAGTAATCTGTAATTTCATATAAAGAGAAATAATGTTCCATTTGGGTTACCCAACCAGTGGGGTCTGAGCCATCAAATTTGGTCACATCCACCCGTGGAAGGCGTAGGTCACGTTGAAAATGATGGTGCTGAAAGTTATGGGAATGAGAGGAATGTTCACCTTCAGTATGTGGAGGTGAGTCAGAGGAAGGGTTGTTATTGGATAAATCCGTAAGTGCGGACAAAAACCGATCTCCCTAGATCCACCTAGATCTAGAACAAAGCAGGACAGAATAATACTATTTCCCTAGATTTCGATTATTGAATGAACTAGGAAGCAAGAATCATGAGCATACCTTATGATTGCTTCCTTTGATCTTTGTTGTTCCAGCTTCGCTCCAATGCTCTAGTACTGTCAAGATCACAACAATACAAACCAATCGAAGTGAAGACAACTCAACATATTCAACAATTAATCTAAGTATATGATCAAGGAGTTATACAATAAAGTAGACTTAGCTTTATGGGAAAAAGACATATTACTGTATTATATTGATAGAAAGCAAAGTTTACAACCTGAGCTTTGATGTCGCAAACCTCCTTTTGATGGCCCTTGTCTCTGACACACACACTTTCTCACTTGTATGAAGAAGATCAACCACTTTTGATAAACTTGTTGGAGTTCCTAACTATTGTAGCTTCAGTCCTTCACACAGTCTTTCACTAATTCTCCAATAAATCTCTTGCTAGTTTGATTCTAACCTTTTCCATGAGAATCCCCTCAATATATATGAGATAATGGATTAGTTACTTAGATAAGAATGATCCCAAAATATCAGGAAATCCAATACTTAGATAACCATTCGAATGCCATCTCATCCTTCTAGAAGATTATCTTCTAGAAGGTTCGAGAATTCATCTTTTTCCCTTCTTTAGAAAGAGTTCTCACCCTAACAGTTAGACACAGTGCAAACTTCTCGCACCCTGGCTTAAGGCAGCCTACGAGAATCATGCATTCTCACAGGCAAATGTATTAGCAGCCTGCGAACCTTCCTCAAAACTGTGATTTCTGGAAAGAGATAAAAGTAACTTTTCTCAGGAGAAAGTTCTAATGAGGAGCCTGAATACACCATCATCAATACATCATCATGACGACCAAAATTATGGGTAACAGAATTCCCCCCAAAGTATGAGGTTGGAACTAGTGACAGCCGATAGACTTTGTAAGTTGCATGTGTGTGTCGAGAACCAGGAGCATATCTAATCGGAAACCTGTGAACAACCAAGCATCTGCAAAAAATCATGTATATCAATTCTGAGGTAGGCATTCCCATACTCAGATCGCAGACTGATGACATCGTAGACATGGGTCATGGCCACCAATCATACATTGTGGATCCATGCCGTCAAAATATTACATAGCCACCTGAATACACTGTGTATCTATGCGAAAAATTTCAAATCAAGACGACATAGACATGAAACATACACAGTGGATCTATGTGTCGTAAAGTATACATACTCCATCACAACCTGGACTTCAAAGATAAAATCCAGGGTCTTCAATATCGTCGCCCAAAGTATGAATCTAACCATGTGATTACATGTGTTTAAGTCGAACATGGTAGAAACCACTTGATTACCGGTCATTGATGAAACCGTTAACAAGTGCGAGGGAAATCACCATTGATGTCAATGACTCCAAGGGTACGATAGTACAATCCATCGACTGTGAATAAATGAGTTGTTGTCGAACCTCTGATGGAATCTTTCGATCAGGGGTCAATGATGTAAACCCACTGTCAAAAGCGAGGAAACTTGCCATTGAGGCATGCAAGCTCCAAGGTACTAAATAATTTATAAGTCTTGATCCCGGATAATGAGCTGAAGTCGACGGAACAAGACTCGTCGCAGGAGGGCCTTGATGTATCCCCCATCAATGACACGAAATGAGTAACTGAGTTTGAAAGTGAAACATAGTATGTTACAATTGGACTAGACACAGGGAAGGCCGACACGGAGAGAATGGATAACTGCAGATGGCCGACTCAATATAGGTTTCAGATGGACTTCTCTTGAACATATGAACGACACAACCAATGATTTGGAAGCATTGACTCAAAGACGACACAGGGAATGACCTTGTAGCAAATCGAATGAGAGACAAATGGATTTCCCAAACCGGCTTCAAATGATGAATAGGGGGTGTCATGTTCAAGAGCGACACTTACTGCCAATCAATACAAAGATGAAACATATCCCTTTCCCAAATTTTCCCCCACCATTTCTGGCAAGTACCTCTTTAATTTTACGCAAGCTTGAAGAGAATCACATATGCTTGTTGATATAAGCTCATCCTTCGGACGAGTCCCTCGGAGTATTTTTAACGAACCCTAAGAAGGAGTGGTTTGGTCCCATCACGGGTCAGTCAATGTTTGTTTAACGAGTCCAGAGATAGTAAACTCGAAGGTTTTTCAAGATTATAGAGTTTGGAAAAACACTTAAAAGAGAACTCTCTCAGTTCCTTTTCCGTAAAACAGTCTGGGCGAGACCGAAAAAGAGATAAACTATCGCTCACCAAACGTGTACTTCAAATACTTTAGCGAGCGTGAAAATAGCAAGGTCGCTCGGCGATCTTTTCATGTTTAGAGAGTCTAAAAAGAGATTAAAGAGGACTCCAGAGGGGTTCATTTTTCGTATAACCTTATGAGCCCGAAAAAGCGATAAAACTATGCTCGATCACGTTCTCTTATATTGACGAGCGTAAGAACGGATAAAAATGACGCTCGAGGTTTTATGTAAAAACCCTAAAAACAATAAAAAAACACGCCATAATGAAGAAAAATATGTCCATACCCTTGTTTAGTTATCAACATCATCACACCTGCAAGTCATTACACTCATCTTGATATTAGGGATTAGGTTTAAACAATAGATAAGCATAAAAACCCAAAAATGACATAGTAAAAAGTAATTTAAATGAGTAAATAAACATTTTTACCATATCATTTCATATTTCCACTATTGAGTTCCAAAACCCCCTTTTTACCCTCTGAATTCGGCGTTGATTTGTGAGAGCTACAAGAGATCATTCGACGAGCCGTCTGCAGCATTGAGGTAAGTCGTTCATTCTTGACATCTTCATGGTTTAAATTTTGAATTTCATCGGTTAATTTATTGGTTTCAAGTTGTTTTTTGAACTCTACTTGCGCATTGGCATTCTCGCAGGTAGCCTATACGGGACCTGCGAGAACGATGCGTTCTCGCAGGTGAGCCTTAAGTCACCTGCGAGGTGTTCGCACTATGTAAATGAGTCACCTGTGAGCAGCACAGAACCCAATTTTTTTTTAAATATTTAGCCAATGAAAAAATTTTAAATCATGAACAAAATCACTAATCCTCCTTTTATGTTCCTTGTGCAGGTAAATAGCCATAAACATGGTGCTCGAGTGGGGTGAACGAGAACATGAGGAAGATAATGCAAATGTCGAGAATCATCCTCCCACTATAGCTGCATTGAGAGATTGTGGACTCTTAAAATACTTTCGCATCCCAGGCATGAGAGCCCAAGTCAGACTACTGGAGTTCTTGATCCGTATGCGGGATCCAGATCAACAAGTTTTCAATGTAGGAGCTCATACATTTTCCATAGACATTGAGGACATATACTTCTTGACCGGATTATCCAGGCATGGGTATCATGTCAGCCTGACGGGTAGTAGAGGCGGTGGATTAACAATGAGTGAATACTGCAATCAATACTGTGTACTTGAGGTTGAGCAGAAAAAGGGGAAAGTTGTTATCTGGGGGGTACAAGACTTGACCCTCCGCACGATCCTCTTTACTATAGCTCGTATGGTCGGTAGTTCTGCTCTGCATATGGCATTATAGAGCTATTTCTAGTATGCCATCGAGTGTACTGAGCCCCGAGTATTCAACTAGGCGGATGTTGTGCTTCGCAGTATCAAAAGGAAATTAACCAAATGCAGGCGCGGTGAATTAAAACAATTTGGGTATGGATATTTACTAGTGTCCTTCTTCCTTGAGAGAGTCTCTGTATTCCGACTACAGGTCGAATGAAACCTACCGGGTCCTAGGGATCCAAGGATGTTGAGGTGGTGTCGGCTCATGGCCCAGCACGTGGCAGGACCAATCGTCAAGTATGACGATATTTTATTTTACTGGCTTCAAAACCAGATGTTGATGGTCGATGACTACGCCTATGTCGGGTTGGATTTCTGAGGAGATCCGGATCTCACACTGCCTGAGGATGCTCAGTGGGGAGACCTCGGTAAGAAGTACACGCATTTTCTTCTTTTTAAATGTTTTTGAATTTTTTATCATATTCACATGTTTTTGTTTTATATATTTATCCAAAGACTAACACAAAATGTTTGTTCATAACACAGATGTTGGACCGTATAGACCTCCTGGCACTTCTCCTATCCAGTGATGAGGAGAAGTAGCACCAGCAGCACCACAGTATGCCGAAGATTATCAGGTGGTGGAACAGAATTTAGAGGGCCTGATAGCAGACATTCCAGATATGACTCTGGAAGAGATTCCACAACGCGATCAACGTCACACTGTAGGAGTATCAGCATCTATGGGTCAAATGCTCCATAGGGTTGCTAGGGCAGTTGTGTGTTACCGTGAACGTCATCCATTACATCACTTTGTAGAAGCTATAAGCTTCCATTTTTTATATTTTGGTCTTCGAACAAACTTTTTGTAAAAAACAAACTCTTTTGATCGTTATATATACAGATGGTGTCTACCGGATTACTTTTCATTGTGTGAATTATAATGTGTTTGAATTATAAATGGTTCAAATGTCTGTCCAATACATAATTAGCCAATGCATCTGTTAATGTATTAAGACATCTAGGAATATGCTGATATTCAATGTGATCAAAATATCGTTCTAAGAGGCGAATTCGCAAATACACCCGTAATAAAGTAGGACTTTGAATAGAGTAGATATTACTTAGCTGTAGCACTACAAGCTGCGAGTCAAGTCGCACAATCAAATGGCGAATTCCATGTGAGATAGAATCAACCAATAATTCAATAACGACGCTATATTCTACAATGTTATTGGTTGCACGGCCAAGACATACACCTCGTAAAGATATAAGCTCGTTTTTTGGGGCATAGATTGCCCACACAGCGGAAGCTAGGTTCTGAGTACTACGGCTAGCACCATCAGCGAAGCCAATATAGGGTAGCGAAGACTCCGACATCTAGCAATCAAACACAACATCACATAAGGGAAGAGACCAGATAATGTCAAAAGCAAACTAAAGTAACACACAAAAAGTATGATACATAAAATACAAGTACTTATGCACAAATGACTTATGCATAATACTTGTTCAAGTACAACCCATTCCTGGGTTCACTCAAAGGGATACCATCGTAATCAACCAGTTCATATGCTCCTTTTTCCAAAACTCGGCGAACAATGTAAGGACCTCGCCACATTGGTTCGAATTTCCCAGCTCCTAACACGTCTCGATCCTGTTCATATAGAAGAACAAGATCTCCTTCAGAGAAAACGCGAGGCTTGACATGCTTGTCATACTGTGCCTTGACACGTTTATTCTGGGCTTCTATTATTAAAGTGGCATCACGTTGAGTCTCATCTAATCGCATTAAATACAATAGACACTCTTCTTTAGTAGAAGTATTGGGTAAGAGTTCGATAGCTAGCTTTAGAGAAGGTATCTCACATTCTATTGGAAGAATGGTTTCCACACCATAGACTAATCGAAAGGGTGTAAACCCAGTAGAGGATTTGACCGATGTCCGATACACCCACAATGTTGAAAACAACATCGTGTGCTAACTTGTCTTATGAATGCCTATCATCCGTCAAAGCATAGTTATAAGAACTTTGTTGATTTCTTCGACCTGGCCATTAGCTTGTGGATAATAGGGTGTTGAGTTATCATGATGAAGACCCAACTTTTCTGTAAGTTCAGACATCATAAAATTCCTAAAATGACTACCGTGATCAGTAACGATAGCTTGGGGCACACCAAAACGAGCTATAACGTGGTTAAAAAGAAACAAGGCTGCATTCTTTCCAGTATTATCGAAGGTCGGCATCGCCTCGGCCCATTTAGTAAAATAATCAACTTCTACAATGATGTAACCATGCCCCCCAACCGAGTGAGGGTGACATGTCATGAAATCAATGCCCCATTTTGCAAAAGGACCAACTGAGACTACAGGATGAAGAGGAGCAGGATGTGACCGTATTTTCTGATTGTAGGTCTGGCAGGCATGGCATTTCTGAACGGTAGTAATGCAGTCGTTAAACAAAGAAGGCCAAAAATACCCTGCGCATAAGATCTTTTGGGCAGTAGCATACACAGACATATGACCACCACATGCTCCAGAATGGCAGTCATTCAGAGCTTTCTCATCTTCTTCAAATATCAGACATCGAAAAACAGAGTCAATTCCCCGACGGTAAAGAGTATCTCCAAGGATTATGTATTGACGAGCCTGATAGCGTACGTGGCGTCGTTCATTACTAGACAAAGCAGGCCGGAAAGTCTGAGTTTGGAGATATATAATGATATCCCCATACCAAATATCATCGGTTCTAATAAGGAAAAGAGATTCATCGGGTAATGAATCTACTGCTACATTTTCCGTGGCAGAGTGAGGAAAATCGCATATTAACTCAGCAAAAACTAAGGATTTCTTAGACGTGGCACGATCGAATTCCAAGTCAAACTCCTGGAGTATGACAATCCATTTGGAGTACTTGACCCCTAGCAATTGACGTGTCAAAATATGTTGCATAGGGTTGTAATGTGAAATCACCGTAGTTTTCCTTGAGAGAATATAATGCCGAAAGCGCTGGACAACTTGAACGGCAGCCAAAGCCAGTTTTTCAACATGTTGATACTTGATTTCAGTGGATGTAAGAATTCGAATCAAGTAATAAATAACATGTTCATCGTGTGCATCATCCTCTTGAACGAGAACCATGCCAATGGTATACTCAGAGGAAGAAAGATAAAGAAAATAATCACGACTATAATCAGGAGGAAAGATAAGCGGGGCTTGCGTAAGGGACAACTTCAAAGCCTCAAAAGCATTGTTAGCAACGCTATCCCAGACGAACTCAAAATCTTTCTTACGTAGACGTGTAAAACCACGAGTAATTTCGACGTAATTAGGAATGAAACGACGAAGAAATTTTGCTTTCCCCTACAAAATTTGTAACTGGCGCAGTGTAGAAGGAGGAGGGAGATTAAAAATCGCCTCAACCTTAAGAGGATCCACCCGGATCCCTTGACGTGAAACGATGAAACCTAGAAGACGGCCGGATTCTACGCAAAAAACGCATTTATGAGGATTTAAACGTATGCAATAGAACCGACAACGAGTGAAAATGGCATGGAGGTGGGCAGGGTGATCGACTCTGCACATAGAATGAGCTGGTAAATCATCCAAGTAGGGTTGACAATATGCTTTATATCATGAAAGGCATAAGACATAGTGCGTTGAAAAGTAGCGCCCGCATTCTTAAGTCCGAAAGGAAGTTTCCTATAAGCAAAAGTGCCCCAAGGACAAATAAAGGCAGTCTTATGTTGGTCCTCGGGAGCAATGTTAATTTGATTATAGCCGGAGAAACCATCCATGAGGGAGAAAATTTCACTTCCGGCACAGTCATCGACAATCTGATCGACAAAAGGGGTAGGAAAGTTGTCCTTAGGGAAAGATTTATTAATATCCCTATAATCAACAGATACACGAATACTTCCACCTTTCTTATCAATCAGAACAGGATTAGAAACCCATTCTGTAAGAGCCACCAGATAAATAAAGCCAGCTTTTAGAAGTTTTTCAACTTCGAGTTTGATAGTCGCCGCTTTATGTGGATGGACTAGACGAAGGCGTTGTCAGACGGGTTTAGCATCGGGGTATGTCTTTATCTCATGTACAACAATAGCAGGGTCGATACCTGGCATCTCTTCGTAACTCCAGGTGAAAATATCACGAAATTCTTTAAACAGGGAAGTATAGGTGACGATCTCGTCAGAAGAACATGAAGCTCCAATATGAACATTTTCAACAATCCCAGGTTTAACGGATATGTCAATGTGAATCGTGGGAGAGATATTACTGAGGTTCCCTTCGGCAAACACATCATGTGAAGATCCAGGAATAGTCGATATGACAACAACGGTTCACGGAGTCGAAATCCGTTGGTAGTTCTCAAGAGTGTGTTGTTTCAGAAAGAGTATGGAACGATGATTTCCACCATCCCAAGGGGTGTCCTCCATGACGGACATGATCATCTCGTCAGTAGGAAAGACGACATGGAAAGGATCGGGAGACAACTCAACAAGAGAAGGTGTAGAAAGTGTTGTTGTTTGAATCGCATGATAAGCAGACTCAACCGGACTTAACGGCATGACGTCGCTGAAACGAGTGTGATCTCCAGGGTCAGCGACTAGCCAAGGGTCGGAAGACACAGGAAGTTCATGAGGTACGATGGAGATCATATTGATAGAAGCAACTGACGGGCGTGGAACATCGGGCGGTGGAATGGGAAAAGTACCCATTAACGAAGAGTCTTTTAAAAGGCCTACACCAACATTCTCATAACCCGGAGGGGTCTTAGCTATAAACGGCACGTTGCCAGTACGAGTATCAGAATTTAAGAAGGCAAGTTGGTCAATGGCAACAACCTTTCCGTGATGAGGGAAACGTACTACATGGAAAAGGGTTTACACAATGGTGTGCATGGAATCGATCCAGCTACGGCTAAGTAAAAGATTATAATCAAGGGGAGCGTCGAAGACTTCCACTTCAACTTGGACCGTTTTACCTTCTAAAGTGATAGGAAACGAAGGAAGAACATCGTAAGGCTTAAAACCAGAGCCATTGAAGGCTTTCAAAGTATTTTGTGATTCATTTAAAGGAGGAGAGCCAATGGATTTCCAACAAGCAAGAGACATTACACACGTAGAGGCACCCTCATCTATAACAGTTCGACAAATATTCTTGTCAGAGACAACAACTTGAATTTGAAACGCGAGTTGAGGGGGTAACCTTGGAATGTGATCTTCCAAGTCAAAGACTATTAAATTCGTGTCTGTTGGATCAATTCCATCTATATCTTTCAATAGAGCCTTCCATTGTGCAGGACAAGACTGAAGGACTTCAAGGGAAGACATCGCTGAAGGTGCTTGGGCCAGATCTTCAACAATACTATAGTTCTGGGCCGCACGAGCATGAGGATTGAAAACCAATTTCCAAACAACACCCTTAGGGGGTCGCACGACTATATCAAAGCTCGGTTGTTCGAGATGAAGAGGACCGTTTGTAGGTGGAGTCGGTGGAGAGGGTTGTACCAAAGCAGGAGGTAAATCGTCAACCTTCTCCTTAGATGGAGAATAATCTTTGTCTCTAGTTGTGAGTGCAACGTTGTTCTACTTAGAATCACCAGTACACATCAAAACATATGATGTCGTAGAATTAGATGGTTGGTCATGGATGACCAACTGAGCCTGTTGTTGAGACAGAAAGGGTTGGGACAAGACTACCGGCATAGATGGTTTGGGTGTTCCTTGAAGGAACTTAGTAACTTTGGCACGTCGTGGACAATCCTTCATGTAGTGATCGTCACCACAGATAAGGCAAGGGTATCGTGGTTTGCGCTTATCCCGATCTTCAACAGGAGGAGTTTTAGTTTGCTCTGTTTGATTATTATTTTTACCCTCCTTATTCTTGCCTCTCCCCTTTTTAGATTTATTTTTACCGGTCGGGGTAGATTGAACGACGTTCACCTCAGAAGTTTTTCCTGTGGGAGTGGTAGGAAACATAGCATTTTGAACATTAGAAAATGTATATTTAGGGGTCGTTCTTGATACAGAATGTGAGTGGGCATGGGCAGTACCAATCACACCATAAGCTGCATGTGAGGCAGCTGGAGTAGTTGAAGTGTTGGAAGCATTTGGACGAGGTAAATCAGGTAGTAAGTCATAAAGAGTTCTCGTTTGCGAATAAACCAGATCAAGATATTGAGCACAACTTATAGCCTGCTCTTTGGTGACGACACCACCCATGGCTATCTCCTTACCTATTTCATTCACAAAAGATTTTGTAAACCATTCAACCAGCAACTGATCAGGGAGCTCAAGTTTAATGAGACATCGTCTCCTTCTCCGCTCATGAATATGATCAGATATATGAGTACCTTTACTTTGTTTAAAGGAGGTTAAAATCTTAGTCCCTGTATCATAACAGATCGGCAACTGGTAATGCATAAGGAAAGCCATAGCTAAAGTGTTAAAATCTGAGAAGAAACCTCGTGGTAATTCAATATACCACTTCGCAGCAGAACCGGTAAGGGTTCGTTGAAAAAGACGTAATCGAACTAAATCATCCATCAACGAGTTGGATGAACACCATAGGTGAAATTTCATAACGTGATTGTTCGGGTCCTCTCCCACTTTACCGTCGAATTTAGGAACGTCCGAAGGAAGCTTAACTGGCATAACAGGCCATTGGGGAGAGTGACGAATAGGATCATTCAAAATCCTAGACAAATATGGCAAATCCAAAGTAGCAAGAAAAGGTAATTGTCGATTCACCTGCGGGTACTGGTGACTTTGGGGTGGAAGCCCTGTTGGAAAACCAGTAGGACCGTAAGCAGTCTTCCCATAGAGAGAAGACCCAGGCTGATTCGGCGGTGGTTGGAGAGGATAGTAATTCCAAGGATTGTAACCTTGAGTTTGATTAGGGACCTGAGTTTGGGCATTGTGACCCTGACCCCAAATAGGATTGAGTACACCCGGATATGGTTGGCCTGTAGTAGGGATAGTCTGCTGCTGCCCCCCAGTCGACTGAGGAAGATTTTGTAACATCTGAGTCCAATACTGGGCCAACGTGGGAGGTATATTTTGTCCAAAAGGTGAGGTTGGTCCTCCTATCGTAGATTGTGTTCCAACCGGAAATTGTGTAGCAATTGGATTATGTCCGGTAAGAGGAAATCGAATCGTACCACCTTTTCCACCAACGAGAATATGCAAGTTTGGCACAACGGACGGTATAGTGCCACTAGGATTAGGATTGCCAGAAGGAAATTGAGGGAGTGTCGGAATAAAACCGGGAATAGGGTGCCCAGGAAAAAGAGGACCACCTGGAGAACCGGCTGGGGTTTGCGGAGGTGTTGGATTGGAAGCTTTCAACAAAGTATTCAACGCATGATAACCGGGTGGTAATGTCGGGTTGACATCAGGCATTTGCTGGGTATTGATAGGAGCAAGACTAGCTACAGTAATTCTAGTTTGGACACTCATAGTATTCGTGAGATGGGCCATCTCGGGAGGGAGAACAAAGTGATAAGTGGTAGTCACTGGTGTAGTTTCTATCTCAGAAAACACCGGAGGGTTGATTTCGTAGACTGTAGGTGACTCGGTACCAAAAAGGACCCATCGAAAATCACCCGACCAAAAAGGATCTTGGCCTACTACACCGGAAGAAGGCCCAATGGTTGATTCAGAAGATGTAACAACTTCTTCTTCAGAAGAATTTAATCGCACAAAAGGTCGTTCACCACGACGAATGCGATAGTCCTCTCTAGTATTGGTAATTTGAAAAGGTTCTAGAGAGTCAGTTGATTCTACTTGTGGTGTGGTGACAACTGGGATGTCACGTGTTTCCACGTGTGGTGGAGTAACAACTGGGACTTCACTCTGATGAGGAGAACCCTCAGGTGTACTGGTAGGCAAGGGTTGAGAACCGTCTAGATGTTCTAGAGATAAACCTTGCATTCTACGTGAACAACTTGGGGGAGAAATTGTAAATGAGCCACAAGCTCCATGAAGAAATTCCTATGGTCAACTTCAAGAAACAAACAACACGCACTAATAAACAAAATCTAGGTAGCAATCACCAGGCAAACAAGACCTTCTAATTTCGAAGCCACTAGTTGGTGATGAAATCCAACATCGCAACAACAAGACGAGAAGGGGCGGGGCTAGGATGGAAAAGTTACGTTGACGACCTGCTTAACGGACTTACACCCTGGTGCAAGCTCCCACACATAATCGTGGGTATACCCTCCAAGGAGCCCGAGTGAGTTTGATCAACGTCAATTCCAGGTACCGTGAAGACTTTCCCCTCCACAGTCATCTTGGGTAAGAACCTAGAGAAATAGGCCACTAAGGTCACCACAAACAATAGTAAAGCCTAGGGGAATAGTCGTCAGTCCGATCCACACTCAAGGGCAAGGTATCTAGCCCGAAATCAACTCAAAAGGCTTCCACTCATCATTGTGGGTATACCTCCGAGCGACCCCCGTAATACGTGCAATCTCTACATTGATGTCAACAAAGCAGGGTGAGTAACTCTGCCAACACCAATGTGACCTAGTGCTTGACCCTTGTGTTAGAAGGGCTTCCCAGGACAATATGTTGCAAATGGAATTTGACACTCCCTAACTATAGATGCTATTGTGTGTTTTGAGATTTTGGAGAGTGTATCTCTCTTCCTACTCCAAAGCACTAGCCTAACTAAATGTTGGTGTAAAAGAGCCCTAGAAAAGAGTTACTAGATAAATTTTAAGATTACGCAATGTTTTTAAGAGCTGTTGTTTACTCAAAGGCAACGGAAGTGAAACTGATGTTGTATGACTCTGACCCAAACAATGCAAGGATGAGAATGAAATATAACACTTTTCGTTCAATGAATCCTATGTATGGGAGAGAGAATATTTTCCAAATCAACTCTGTACTACAATGCAAAATTTCCTTTTCAAATGTCAATGCAAACAATCATTCATTAAATGAAAATGCGTCTTTTTCAAAAACTTCAATAATCTCAATAATTTGATTTTCAAAGTTTTCTAAAAAAAGAAAAAAAAAATTGAAAGAAAAACTCGTTTGTTCACTTTTCAAAAAGGACTCAAACTATGACAGTGAGAGTACATAAAACCAAATCAATGAACAAGCAAATAACCCAATCTACTCTTTCAATGAAAGCAAAAATAAAGAGCAAACCAAAGTAGTATTTTTAATGCAAATGAAAATGTTCTTTCAAAACCATAAGCAAATGAGAAAACCAACAAACTTAAATTTCAATCAATCACTGGATCTTAACTAATCAAATACATTCAGAGTCTGAAGTCAGAGAGAATGGTATTACTAAGATAAGCCAAGAAACGAAAGTCAAGCCAAAAATGATAAGAAAAGTCTTAAAAACCCTAAGACTGTTCACGCATGAAAACTAAAGCAAGAGATATATCAATCAATGATCCAATAAACTCATAAGAGGTAATTCAACTGATCTGAGCAGTCAAAAAAACCTAAACTCAATTTCAAAATTTTGAAAAAGAATGTTCGCAGGCCAGTAATATAGCACAGTGCGAGAATCAGCTATTCTTGCAGGCAACCTTTGAGCAAGGTGCGAGAACCTCGCACTGAACCCTATGAGAAGGGTGCGAACCTTACCAGTTCTCGTAGGATGCAATGGAATGCAGTGCGATAATTCCTGAACATAACAAAAAATTTGAAAATTGAAGTAAAATTGCAACAAGCTTCTGGACTCAAAAGGTCTAACAGGATATCCTGAAGACTCAGAGACTGATAGGACAGGAGAAAAATGAAACCAGAAAAAATGGCCACAGAAAAACACAAAAAAACCACCAAGAAAATGGGATTGGTCCCCAGTGGAGTCGCCAATTTTGTTATTGGATAAATCCGTAAGTGCGGACACAAACCGATCTCCCTAGATCCACCTGGATCTAGAACAAAGCAGGACATAATAATACTCTTTCCCTAGATTTCGATTATTGAATGAACTAGGAAGCAAGAATCATGAACATACCTTATGATTGCTTCCTTTGATATTTGTTGTTCCAGCTTCGCTCCAATGCTCTAGTACTGTCAAGATCACAACAATACAAACCAATTGAAGTGAAGACAACTCAACATATTCAACAATTAATCTAAGTATATGATCAAGGAGTTATACAATAAAGTAGACTTAGCTTTATGGGAAAAAGACATATTACTGTATTATATTGATAGAAAGAAAAGTTTACAACCTGAGCCTTGATGTCGCAAACCTCCTTTCGATGGCCTTTGGCTCTGACACACACACTTGCTCACTTGTATGAAGAAGATAAACCACTTTTGATAAACTTGCTGGAGTTCCTAACTGCTGTAGCTTCAGTCCTTCACACAATCTTTCACTAATTCTCCAATAAATCTCTTGCTAGTTTGATTCTAACCTTTTCCATGAGAATCCCCTCAATATATAGGAGAGAATGAATTAGTTACTTAGATAAGAATGATCCAAAAATATCAGGAAAGCCAGTACTTAGATAACCATTCGAATGCCATCTCATCCTTCTAGAAGATTCCCTTCTAGAAGGTTCGAGAATTCATCTTTTTCCATTCTTTAGAAAGAGTTTGCACCCTAACAGTTAGACACAGTGTGAACTTCTCGCACCCTAGCTTAAGGCAACCTGCGAGAATCATGCATTCTCGCAGGAAAATGTATTAGCAGCCTGCGAACCTTCCTCAAAACTGTGATTTCTGGAAAGAGATAAAAGTAACTTTTCTCAGGAGAAAGTTCTAATGAGGAGCCTGAATACACCATCATCAATACATCATCATGACGACCAAAATTATGGGTAACAAGGGTTATCTATAGGGATATGAATCTTGGTGTAGAGTGACGAAAAGATAGATTCAAGCTGGTTGGTCAGGTCTTGTTTGATTTCCTCCATTGAGGACTGCATGGTTGTATTGATGGTGGCAACATTGGCACTGAGTTGTTTCACTTCTTGTTGGGTCTCGATGAGACTAGATTGCAAGGTATTGAAGCGAGCTTCCAAGTCTTGGCTACAGGTATGGGCCATGAGAACGAGGGAACCGAAAAGGGGCGGGTGGGGTCAAAAAGTTTGCCGAAAAATGATATGTATGAATGTGATAAGGGTGAAGAGATGAATCCAATGGAATACTGCAGTGATGAAATGCCCAAATACTTAACTAGGAAGAAATGTGTAGTGATTTGGCAACCCAAACATAGTTGCATGACAATAGATCTTGTTTGTTTTAATTTTTTTATGTTTCTGTTCCCAAGGGTTAGGTATTCAAGGGTTCTACAGACAAGGGTTTTCCCTGTGCTATAGCTCTCTGATATACGTGTGAGGTCCAACAGTAGTACTCGACCCAATATCTCAGGGCACTAACTAAGGAGGATAGACCGTACCCTTAGCCGTACTACCTGACTACCCAGGTAATAGAGAGTATCTTCCTGAGTGTTGTTCTCAGTGGTACTATAGCAGTCAGGCAACCAATAGGTTTATCTAAAGAGGGATTCAGGTAATCTAGGTCGATCCGTACACAGGTGTTGTCTGATGCGCTACCACTCGAAGGGGTACCAACAGGGGTTACAAGGGTGGCCAACAGATGTGCGCTTAAGTAACACTTGTATTTCATGCGTGTATGAATCCCTCAACCGAGGGTTTATGTGCATAATGACATATCTATGTGGCTTAAAGATGTCGGAATACGTCTCTACCCTGGAAAAAAAAAAATAACCCACACTTTCTGTCGAGGAAAGTTCTCTGATACCACTTGTAATATACCAGATATAAAAAGTAGGCAGAATAGAAATAAAATTCTAGAAATAGTAGAATAACAGTAATATAACCAGAACAATCACCACAATAGCACTAAAATGATATAAGAATAACAACAGAAATAGCACTTTGATTCTGAAAGCAATGTTCATGGGCCTCTTCGAGGGGGAAACCTCCAGTTGAGCAGAGCTCTATTACAATAATATCCAAGCTAGGGTTCTCATACCCTTGACTCCTATTTATACTAAATATATCTATGAAAAGAAGCATCTAGAGGAAGATCCTTCTAGAAGCAGAATCTTTTATTAGGCCTTCTTACATTCAACTTATTCTATTTTATTGTAAGGCCTTATTAATATTGACCTTTATTACATCTGAATATATTGTTCTACCTTTGTGCGGGTTAGGACTTTAACACCATTTCTTTTCACCTGAAAAATCAATACCACAGATCTCCCACTGTAACAAGACTTATCACAGTCTTGAGCCAAACCCTCGACCACAAAGGCGTCCCCCTAAATCCAACAAATATCTAATACCAAATGTAGATTTTAACCTTGTACAATATTTTCCATTGTATCTTTTCTGTTCTTTTACTGAAAATCTATTTGCAGTAAATATTGTACAAGGTTAAAATCTACAGCCATGATATCACTAGGGAAACTTATTTGTGTTCCTCGGGTCTTCTGAAAATTCTCTGAGATCCTCTCTCTGTCATAGCCTCTGTGAGGTTTATCATATGCTTCCTCAACATCAATAGCATGGTCTTCTTTCTATGGATAAGGATGGATCTCTGTTCTATTAAACCAACAACAGACAATTCATTGGTCTTCAAAACTCCACTTGGCCAAAAATAATAGAAGTCTCCCTTCTTCCCCACTAATCTTAGGGCCTCCACGGGGTTTATCAAATGCTTTCCCATTTGGATTTCCTCTGTGCAAGATATTCCCTTCACAACTACATTGTCCCTCAATGCCCTCTCCTTCCAGCACTAGTTTCTTTCTAGCCAACACCAAGCTCGCGGCCCTCTTTTTCTCCAATATGGGCTTCAGGTATTCTATGCTCCAAATCAAAACTCTTCCATGAGTTATCTAATATTTCTATTGCATGTTCTAGTGCATTCCTTTCAGAAATTCTCTTCCTCAGAGACAAAATTCCTCCTCTCGTTCTCTCTTGTAACCATAACAGTGTAATATTTCAGTTCTTCCTAGAACTCAAGAGCCTCACACACTCTCCTTCATTTTGAATCATCCTCAGACCCCTTTGTGTGCCTCTACCCTCTTCTCCCAGGAAGGTTCTAGACCTATCCTATTACTTCTTCCAGAAGGAACTCGATTCAATCTACTCCTGCAGGAAGGATACCCTTTGTGGTACTTCAAGATGACATTTTTTGTCTTCTTAGTCAGGCCCTCCATGCTTCCATTCATTGGGGTAGCTAGTGGTTCAACCACCAGTATTTTCTCATTAATTTATTTTTCTTGGAATCGGGATGAGGCTCATTATTTCAGAAAGGATAGTTGGGTCATTTTGACATAATGAACCCTCTCTATAGTTTCCTTACTCTTTCCTCTAGTGATATCATGGCCAATACTTCAAGGCTTCACCCCCACAGTCAGTTTTTGGAAATCTAAAAAATAATATATTTAAATTGTTCACATTTCATAGCATGGTAATCATAGATAACGATTAATTAAAATCTAGGGGAAACGAGAGTATTACAATCCCCACCCCCTTCAAAGGAACATCGACCACGGTGTTCTTTCTCAGTAACACTTGTCATGCATTTTTCATTTAGATGCTTCAGAAATCTTGATCCTCTTTCTTGGTTAGTTCCTTTCCAGACCCTTGGCCTTCATCACCTGTCTTCAATAAGTTTTGACAACAAGCATATTAATCACAATTTCATGTGAAAACATCTTATTGTTGTTCAAAATTCAAGAGGAAAAAAAAATCATAATCCAACACAACACTTATCTGTGAAGTTCATGGATCTGTATCCATATGGTTGTCTTGTTATCTTGGCTCACTATTTTTCCTTTCCATACCCATTGTGTGCATGATCTGAATCAATAGTTTATAATAATTTAGTGAAGTCTCCTCTTCCTTGCGGTCACTCACCCTCCAAGCCTAGGCTCAAGTATCCCCTTCTCTACTACACAATCCCTCAGCTGATCCATCTTGCCTTGCCAAGGATTTCTCGCAAAAGAAGAGTTATAGAGACTTCATCGAGTCTTACATCCAAGGTGTCCCTCTGACTTGATTTATCGAGGCATCCCTCTGGACTGTGTTACCACAACACAACATATTCTAGGGCGATCATGTCTTACCACAGGGTTCTCATGTCATAATAGTATTATTTTTCATGCTTTCAAGCTTCACAACCATTCTTTGTCCCTTCAAGATAGATTTTCATCTCACCTACATCACATAGATACAGTAACCGTGAGATTTTATCCTCAATTCCAGTATATAATTTCTTTCAAACCTGTCACCCACAAATTTCCAAATTCCACATTTTTATTTTTCAGATATGTTCCACAGAGGAACTAGATTCACAAGTATGGGATTTTTCTTCCCATAGCAGTCTGGATCAGCAAGAAATTGGTCTTCCTTATGTCTTACAACACTTCCATATCCAAGACCCTTTCTTCCTGCAATTTCAACATTCCTCAGCCAAACAAATTGTTAGTTATTATGCAAATTATATTTTCATTGCACACTTGCAGTGGCTCACAAACAATTTCGGAACTGTGCATACTAACAATCAAATTCATTTTCTCAAAAATGAAATATCAATCCTTGAAGTTTGTCTCAGTAGGAAATTGGTCGTCCTTATGGGATTACAACACTTCCATATCCAAGACCCTTTTCTTCTTGTAGTTTTAACATTCCTCATCCAAACAAATTGTTAGTTTTCATGCACTTTATAATTTCAAAACTATGCATACTAACAGTCCAAGTCATTTTCATCTATTCAAGGGTACAAAGAAAAACAAAATATCATTATTTACGTATACATCCTTTAAACATACAAAATTTTCCAAATGAAATTCAAATATCAAATGACTTTAATCAATGTGTCAATATTCATGGCCACATTTATACCTATTTTTCCCTTACAATGGGTTCAAGTTTTCCACACTTATGGAAAGAAATTTTTCATGGTGTTTTGGATATCAACCAACCTCTTCAGCATAATATTTAATCATTCTCATTCACTCTTACAGTAGGACTATGCCTCTTGCTACAAGCTGATCACGATCCCAAATAAATACATATGAATCTAAAAGTTTCTCTTAAATGCACCCAAGCATTCTTCCTTCATTAGTAACTAGGGTGCCAGCACTCATGGCCACCCAAATTCTCTTTTCTTTAACACCTCTACAATTCAAGTAGAGTATTGTAAGGTCCTCCTTCCTTAATGGGAAATCCATTGTCTGCCCTCTTATGAAAATATGCATTTCCTCAATGCATTCCATGCAATGTGCTAACTATGAGCACCTTTATTCCCAATATCCTTAGATTGGTTTTTTTACCCATGGTACTCCTTACTCATGCATTTTTTTGCAAGGATTATAGCTCATCCTTGACTGGCATAGACTTCCTCTCTCTATTATTCATATTCTTCTTTCCTGAATCTTACCCATCTTGGTTAGCAATGGCATACAAAATCCACTCAAAATTATTTGCATATCATTAAGATAATGAAATATTTTCAGAATGGATTCTTACCAAATCCCTTCATACCTTATGCCACAAAATAATGAACATTTGTATACATGTTATGGATACTATCACCCTTTCTGATATTGCCTCATCAATGGTGCTTTATGGAGACTTTTAAATTCCTTTCAACAAATTTCAACAAAAGCCTTCTCATATTCATCCTTTGTTTGAGGTTGTCCATCATAGATAGTTGTCTTTCCCAACATCTCCAATTTCTTTTTACACATGACATACATCACAAATATATTAGTTGTCATGTAAAATAAAAATGCATGTATCATAGCATTCAAATCAATAAAACATTTTCGAATATGTCCTATCATATCTTTACACACTTCATCACATTATCCTTAATGTTTTTCATGAGTGCAACACAAAAAATTATCAATTGTTTCTACAGTCATACAATCATCATCACTATGGTGTCAAAACATTCACTTTCATCAACACACCAGTTTCTCATCCCAAAGGAAACATAATACATGGCAAGAAAGGAGTTAAGGGATCTTCCCTTTTTTCCAACTCCTTCTACACATCCTGGGACTTTCAATCCAGTTGAGTTATTCCAAGGCCTCATTGCCTTTACTTAACATGGCTCAACCAAGCCTATTCATTTAACCATACTCATTGATTTATTTTCCTTTTACCAGTTGTACTTGTTTTCACAGTTTTTCTTTTAAGGACTAAAAATATGTTAGGAAATTAAGAGTTTTTAAAGTGTGAAAAGTATTCCCTCATTTCCCTTTCTTTGCTTCTACAATTTATTGTATGTTGGGATCTTCCTGCTCCTTTCCTTGAGCAGCCTTGGTTAGGCTCATCCCTAACCTTTTGGATACATCAACATGCTTCAATAACAAACCTCTTAGTTTTTTTTGTTCATAAAGAATCATGAACCTGTGCATTTTGCACATTACCATTCAGTTATCATAATGGTCAACATTCATTTGTTAGTCTTCCATTCATGCATGATATTTTAAAATGTAATCCAGGATTGTTTTATATATATATATATATCTGTGTGTGTGTGTGTGTGTGCGAGCGCTTCCATCCCACTACTCAATTCTCAACAGTCATTAAGGTTGTGATTTATATATATATATATATATATATATATATACTTGCATCCCACTACTCAATTCTCAGCAGTCATTAAGGTTGTGACTTTGTTCTCCTAACAGAGTCTTCACACAGTTCTTCCACAGGGAACTCCTTCAGCATGCAGCTTCCTTATTGCATATCCTTCATTATCTGTTATGGCCTCAACCTTGAGTCAACTTCAGCTTTATCATTTCAATTTTTTACTAAATATACCACAAGGAATATAACCATGCATATTTATTATGCATCCAGGTTATTTATTCATACATGTTCCTTGTTTTTTTATTATCTTACATCCGTTATTCCCTTAACCACATGCATAATCATGTTGCCTTTTATCATGACAACAGATTTTCCTTGCTCATTCACTCTTTCATCTATTTATACTATTTTTTCCTAAGGGAATGGAACACATTCCCCTCAAGCTATTATTCAAAAAACAAATTCATGACTCATCAAAATAGAGTCACCCATGCATCCATGGTATTCATTCAATCTTGGCAAGTGAAATTTGTGCCTTACATTTCACTCATTTAGGTAGTCACATCGTTCCTTTAGTATACATATACTCTTACATCATACATGTGCATCACTTGCACCTTTAATATCATTCATTCATATCTATTTGTTCTTCATACTAGGAAACCTTGTAACACATTCATTCCATGCACTCGAGCATGTATAAACATAGATATATGTTCAGCATGTAAGTTCATTTCTTGCACCTTTTTCCATGTCATTCACACACATGGGAATTTCAAAAATTCCATATCCTTCCACCAGATTTATTACAATCATTCTTATGATAAGTCTCATAGAGATACTTATCATTGAGATGCTCTCTTTACTGAGAGATTGTATTGATCCACATAATATCCTCATGGGAAGTTTCACATATATATTTCTAAATAGGATTCCCTTTATACACGATAAGAGTTAGAAATAAAACACTCTTGCCTCAACTTCTATAAAATCATTTCCCAACTCATAAATAAAGTCTAGGAAATTATAACCATGCCCAAGGTAACAAAACAACCAATCTAACTTCCAACTAGTCTTGATCAACAAGCCTTTTGATCAAGGGAATCCTTTTCTAAATTCCCCTTCACTACGATTTAAGTATACCAAACCATATCTATATGGCTACCATCCACCACTGGATGTCAATCTCACCCATTGGTCATATATAAGTGCCCCAACACTTCCTTTATCACATTCAGGAACAATATTTAATTAACCATTTTACCTCATTTATAATGAATTTTAATGTCTAATAATATTTGGACTATTTATTTAAAGCCTAAATACAATTTAGAAGTATGTTACTTACTAAGTATTTTAATACATAACTCTAGATCATCTTTAGATCATAATTAGTCTTGGGCAAAAAGTCCATCTCTTTCTTTTTAAATTTTTGTAGAGGTTCTAGTTGTTTTGTCTATTCTCATTAAAACAGAAGATAGGTTGTAAATGTAGTTCATCCTTAACCATTACACCCAGGTCTATTCAGCAACAACCAAGGATGGAGTTCACTCTCCTCCTCCCACGGGAATTCTGGAAGATTAGTTTTATATCCACCAAGAAAGGGAGGTTGCAATGATTGCTCACTCAATAACTCCATATTTATATGGCTTTGTTTATCAACTTGATTATAAAAAAGTGGCCCAACAATTCCTATACCCAGAAACAAATTTGTTTCCCAGTTCCCTTCAAAACCAAAGAGTTGCACATGCTCTCCCTTTTCAAAAAATGGTCACCAGGCCCATTCCTCTTTCATAGATGCACCTCTTAGGTTAATAGGGATGCACACTCCCCTATAACAACCATGAGCTTTTGAAATTTCTCATGTCATTCCACTTCTTCCATGAGGTTCATTCTCAATCCACATCACTTATTTTATTTTACAAAGAGGGATTACCACAGTAGGAAGTTTTCCAGTTATGACAGGCCAAGTAGGTTGATCTCACATATTTCCATAAGGCCTCTAAAAATGGATGATTGTAATCACAATGAAAAATTATTCATTTAATCAACACTTTTAATTAACAGAGGTTGCATTAAGCCAACTTTTAGGCAATTCCTTCCATGTATCCAGTCCATTTTCCCTATGGACTCAAGTATTCCTTAAAACAGGTTTATGCCATTTTCATCCAAGTTTTATTATTAATGCTCCTCAGCATAATCCCACTTTTGTAGGACTGGCTATAATTTCCCAAAAGAAATGATAGGCTTCTTTTGCCACAACCTAGCATGATTCAATATCATTAGGTAAAATCCCAACTAAATTTTTAAGCTACATCATTCTCCCCAAGGAACTTATGCAGATAATTTATGTGCGGTAATGACACTCTCAACAAGCTCATCTTAGCCTTAGTAAACTATTCTAATAATTTTTATTTAGCCCATCCAATCATGTGTTTGAATCATGTTCTACTAGATAGGGTAGGGTAGGGTTCCCTCTCCCTTAAATTTTTCTAAGAAAGAAAATCACTTGACTCTTTCGTGAGCCCAAGTAGATCAAGTGTTGTTGCCCAATCTAATACCACTTTATAACACACCTAACCCCTAAGTACCCTTTTTAGGGATGGGTTATAAATTTTTTCTTTCCCTACACCATCCCAAATCCTCTTCCTGAGATCTCCATCATATTCTACCCATCCATATGTTTCCAACGCCTGTTACCATTCTCAAATACAAGCTCTAGATTGGAAGTTATTCCCTTCAGAAGCTCTTCAGTCATCATTGGTCAAAGGTCATGTGGCACCCATGTGGGTCCACCTCATTCATACCATCCCACCTGGAATGGAATTCACCAAGTTTTTCATCCTTTAGAGATGACATAGCTAATAAAGGGGTGGTTACAGGGAATTTTCCTCGAGCCTTCACGATTATCGGGCCTTCCGTCCTTCGTCTTTCCTGTCCATGTCTAAAACATTCCCGGAGTTTCAAAGTATCATATTCCCCTAGAACTCCTGCATCTATGGTGGAGATAAATCCGTCGTTAAATCCAATGGATGATATTTTCCCTCATTCAATGAATAGGCTTAGGGGATTTCGGCGTTCGACGCTCTGGCGTTGAACTCCCTTTTCTCTACTCGAAAATCCTTCGGAGTCCCAAAACCCTGGAATCTTGCCATGTGGCTCTTGGATTCGGGCCTTTTCGGAGCTTGCATATTAGCACTCCAAGAACCCATAGTTCTGAAGTCCCAGACTCCCAAAGAAAGTCCCTCTTATGTACGTGGTGTTCTGCATGGGTGTCCCTACTACCATCTACCACCTGGAAAATACATCGAGATGACACCACCTTGACATGTGGTCACCAACTCTCTGACCCTATACCATATACTATGATTCCACAAGTCATGTGGCTTAACCTTGAGATGACATGCAAAGACACTGTCACATGATCGAACTTCATCGTGTACTTTGGCCACATCATCTGTTGACGTCATTTTGGCCTTCGGCCTTCGGGGAAACTCCACACCTTTCATTTTGAATCACTCGAAGTCGGGTTTATTCAAAGATCTGAATAATTATCATACGACCCATAATCTTCCATGGTTTGATCTAACGAATGACAAGGATTTGCGGCTCTGTTCCCCTGCGGTCCACGCGGTCTTGGTCGTTAGATTTGGAGGGTAACCGATTGGGAGGGTCATAAGGTACAATGATCACTTGTTGTCGTTTATCCATTCCCCTTTCCCTATCCTTCCACTAACACTCAATCTAATGGTCAATAAGGATCCCAAAGGATCCTTATATCTATGACCCACGTTACTTCATGAGTCCGACGTTCGGGGGTTTCGGTTGTTTAACACCCTTTTTCTCCCGGAGTGGGTCAATGTCGAATGATTGTGGCTTACATCCGATGGTTAGGAAGGGTCTCGAAGGTTCTTAGATCGATGGTTGAGAAGGTCAATTAGGTTTTAACGATAAGGAATATCCCACAGCAACAGATAGAAAAATGCCAGTTGTCGGTCAACTATTCGGTCACCATTTTGATCGGTTTCCTTCAGCGAGATTTAGGACTTTGAAAATTTCATTCACCCCCGAGATATGGAGTCCTAGAGTCCTGAATTTTAGAAGAAATAGCTCCCTTGGAGCATAGATCAGTGTTCCACGGTCTCGGCCATATGGGACTTTGACAAGCCCCAGAGGGCTACACTCTAAAATCTTATCCGAGATTTAGTTAAGTCTGTGGACTTGAGCTCATGGTCACTTGGGCGGTTGGTTTGAAAGAAGCACCTTCCATTCATAGAACTCAAGTTCTATAATAGGGAAAGGTATTTTCGAGGGATCAACAAGATTGTAGCGGTCTCATAGAGTATGTCTCGACTCTAGAATTGTGAAGTTGATCCTATGAGCAATCCCTTTGTGGATTTTCCAACTAGTACAGGGGCCAAAATTTTCATCTTACAACCATTCAAATGAAGCAGTTTACAGAAGAACAATAAGCATTATTACCAACAATTTCACACAAGGCACATTTGGACACAATATAGACATTCAAGAATTGCATTTTAGTTCAAGTACACATGTTATATCAAGTAATTATTTGTATTGCAATTTACAACTACCAAACAGAATGTGGGTGTTTTCCTTTCCACCCAACCGTAGGCTTAGAGGCATTCACTCTTAGCGCTTTGGCCACCCTTGTGCCAATCCATTATATCACTAGGGAAACTTCTTTGTGTTCCTCATTTCTTCTGCGAATTCTCTAAGATCCTCTCTTTGTCACATCCTCTATGAGGTTTGTCACATGCTTCCTCAGCATCAATATCACAACCTTTTTTCTTTGGCTAAGGACAAATCTATGGTCTATTAAACCAATAGACAATTCTTTTGTCTTTAAAACTCCACTTGTATGGAAATAATAGAATTCTCCCTTCTTCCCCACTAAGCTCAGGGCCTCCACGGGGTTATTATATGTATTCCTAGTTGGATTTCCTCTATGCAAGAGAATCCCTTCACAACTGCACTATCCTTCGAAGCCCTCTCCTTCCAACACCGGTTTCTTTCCAGCCAACACCAAGCCCGTGACCCTCGTTTTCTCCAGTCTAGGATTTGGGTCTTCTATGCTCCAGTTCATAACTCTTCCACGAGTTCTCTAATCTTTCTATTGCACACACTAGTGCATTCCTTTCAACAATTCTCTTCCTCGGGGACTAAATTCCTCCCATGGTTCTCTCTTGTAACCAGAACGATTTAATCTTTCAGTTCTTCCTAAAACTCGAGAGCCTCAGGCGCTCTCCTTCTTTATTAATCATCCTCATACCCCTTTTTGTTCCTCTTCCCTCTTCTCCCAAGAAGGTTTTGGACCTATCGTATCCCTTCTGCCAAAAGGAACTTAGTTCAATCTATTCTTGCAAGAAGGATACCCTCTGTGGTACTTTGAGTTGTCAGTTTCTTGTCTTCTTAGCCAGGCCCTCCATGCTTCTATTAAATGGGGTAGCTAGTCGTTCAACCACCAGTATTTTCTCATTAATTTATTTTTCTTGGAATCGGGATGAGGCTCATTATTTTAGCAAGGAGAATTGGGTCATTTTGACATAATGAACCCTCTCTACATTTTCCTCACTCTTTCCTCTAGTGATATCATGGCTAGTACTTCAAGTCTTCACCCCCATATTCATTTGTTGGAAATATAAAAAATAATACATTTACATTGTTCACATTCCATAGCATGGTAATCATAGATAATGAGTAATTACAAGTTGGGGGAAATAGGGGTATTACACCTTGGAAAAATACAACACTATACTTGCATATACAATGCACGACAGTTCATTGTTATGAGGAAAATCACTCTATGGCATGGGGTAAACCACAACAGATGGAATGATTGTAGAAATCAACTCTAATCTCAAGTATGCTATATAAGCAATCATGCTAACAAGACAAGATAAATATCTATTACGAGGAAAATCTCTCTATGTCTAGGGTAAACCACAACAGATGGAAATGACTGCATAAATCAAATATATTCTCAAGTATGGTATGTAAACAAATATACTAACAAGACAAGATAAAAGGCATACCTCATCCAAAAATTTGATGAAGTCCACCATTGAGCACTTGACCCAAATCAATATACCTACAACTAGTCCTCAAAAGCCAAGCAAAGCAAGCATATGGTGATATTATATGGTGTTATCACATTCCATAGCATAATCCATTAATAAACATGAAAAATACATCCATGGAATAATAATTCATATATTTGCAAGATATCAATTGGATGGGAAAAGAGTATTTCTATTAATATATGATCAGCAGAAGTGAAAATGTTACAGACTTCCATGTCAGCATGGTTCAGAACCGAGAAACTAAGTTCCTTCTAGTTGGGACTCCACCACTTCAATCCTCCACCAAAGGCAATCTCAAAGAAGAGATACAATAGAGTTCTCAATCAACAAGGGAAGATCTTGGGGGTTGAACATTGTGTTCAGAATTAAAGGACAAAGGGATGCAGACTCAATATGAAGTAAATAATTTCTCCAGAGTAAATTTTATTTCAAAGTTGAATTCTTTCTTGTTCTTTCCATAGCTTGGAATTGGCCCATTTATAGCCTTCAAATGAAACTGAAGGGCCGAGTCAGAACGTTGCCAGTATATGAAAGGCCAAGAATCATAGATCCCTTATCATGACATGGAAACCCGACTCCATTTTTCATTTTTGGGCACAAATCCTTATGTACATGGGTTGTAGTGGTGCAGCCTGCATATATACATGCTGTATAGTAGGCAAGAAGCGTACATATGGAAAAATATGTATTTTTAGCTCTGGTATTTACAAACAGGGATGATAAGTCTGCATAGGGAAATGGAAAAAGGCCTTATGTGCAAGATTTCATAGGGTGAGGAAAATCTTGCTATAACATATGCCCCCTAATGTGTGAGGTAAAAGGAGTATCTGTGATGGACGAAATACATTATAAACAACCCAAAAGTGGAGTGATGGGGAACCAGCTAAAAGAACTAGTTGCTCATAACATTCTGCACTGACTTTGCATACATGGTTGCCAATTTGAATTACACTACAGATCCATGTGAAAATATACCAAAACACTGTCTGTGGCCATGAATAGGCAAATACAAATGCAATTACATGCCAAAGGTTGTCATAGTCATGAATAAGGCCCAGTAGAACCAGTCTCAAAACCAATCTGAAGATATTTGTATACAATGGAGTACAATCTGATCTCCCATGATCATTGAAGTCATATAGGTATTGGTCCAATGAAAGGGAAGCAACAACTCAGGAAAGCTACAGCCACATACTAATGTCTTCAAGTCTTCTACACAATCCTCCAAGGGTGCAATTCTACATCATGTGAATAAAGGAGTTGAGTTCGAACACAATGAGACATTTTTTGATTATCGATCATTGAGGTATAGCATTAACAAACACGAGACAACCTATCAATAACAAAAGTAGGTATAAAGGCACTGAGAACATTCTTACAAGTGTGAATAAAGGATTCAGTGTTGAACACCTGAAGAATCCATCAATCAGAAGGCATTGATGTATTTCCAACTGTCGATGGTGAGAGAACCTACCACTATTGACTGCAAGCCTCAAGGTACTCATAATACTCTAGGTCTCGTTTCTAGAATAGATGAGATGAAGTCGATGGAAGGAGACCCACTGAAAGGAGAGAATTAAGGCATCTCTCATCATTCATCATGAGGTACAAAGAAGGAGCTTCAATATTTGGAGGAAATCGAACGAAGAACATGTTCATGAACCAAATACCTTGTGTGTCTTTTGTGTGTGCCAAGTACAAGCAGTACATGAAAAAGACCCTCTAAATAGTAGCCAATGAGGAAAAATACTGACAAGGGCAAGGAAACCACCAATAACGCTAATGGCATCCAAGACACTGTACAAATGCCAATGTGTGAATATATGTCTTTCCGTCAAACACAAGGGAAACCACCCAGTCAATGACCAATGATGAAATGTTGGCTGTCGGGTTCAAGGCTACCTACCAATGATGAAAGTAGGACCAGGGTGCATGATAGGACTACAACATCATGTGATTCTAAGACAAATTGAGGGTATGGACGACATGCAAAGTCAATATTTCTGAGAAATGGTCGACACAAGTTGATAGACTTCCTTTGAACAAGAGAAAGAGACATATGGAAGACTCTGGCATCATAGACTCAATGACAAAACCATGAGATGCAGGAGGCATCAATGAAATTCTCCATAAGGACTGGAAGAGTAACCAGGCAGTAGAGAAGACTATGTAACAAGCTTAACTTCCTAAGGCCATGCTAAACCCAAAATTATGGTGACAAATGGACTCAATAACTCTGTGATATGTTCAAAGGAGACACGACTGCTGCCAATATAAGATAATACTCGCTTCCCGCCCATATTTTTTTTTTCATAGAAAAATGAATGCTATGATACAAAGGAGGAAATAAGTGTCGCGAGTAATCAAAACTAGTTCTAGCAGTGGAACGTACCTATGCTCAATGCAAGGAGATGCATGTGGGAGATGGACACTCGAGGGAATGTTCCCTTTTAGGTATAGGGTGTCAAATTGCGAAGGATATAAATGAGGCTCTTCTTGGTTGAGGATGCAAAATTGTTGAGGCAAATGGTTTATAAGGCAAAGAGAGAACTGGCTATAGGCTCAATACCGCAAGCAAGGGCATGATATTCAATCACAACTTAACGCCAAAAAATGTCCTTTTTCATGACATTTAGTCTACTTAGTGTGAAAAAGGGATAAAATTGTGCCAAATAGATGTCCTTTCAAATCTAATTTACAAGTGTGAAAGAGACAAGTTCACTCGACAATCTTTTCAATTTTTGAATACGAGTTGGAAAAGAGCTTAAATTAAACTCAGTTCGGAGTCCTCTAGGTATAAGGCAGCATGTTTATGAGTGAGAAATGAGGCTCAGCATAAATTCTCGTAGTAGCTATAAGGGACTCCCAGTCCTATGGAAAAATCTCTGCATGCGCACCAAATGAAGCAGAGGATCTAAGTAGGGCACCCATGTTTGGTAAGTCTCTACCACTTGATAACGACACATCTTATAGCAGATGTAAGGATAGTTATAGGGTGATGAAAAAGTGCATGGTGAAATGGATACATATCCTATATGCTGGGTAGTGAAAATACCTGCCCATGGTTACGAACGACCAACATAATGTTGAAATCCACAAGAATCCTTGGTGAAAACTACAAACACCAACTCAATCCACTGTTGTATTAGCCCATTAGGTGAAAAAATGACTCAAAACTATAGAAAGTGGGTAAAAATTGTTATAAATAGTAACAAAACCAAAAATTACTATGTCATTGTGACTTTTTACCCAAATCGTGAAAATTGGACCAAATTACCTTCGATATTCAACTGGTGATTGCGAGAGTGTTAGGCGATGAAATTAGAAACTGTCTGGACAAGGTAGCTCCTCTTCCCATCCTCTTCCTTTCTAGTGGATTAAATTTTTAAATTAGGTTTCAAATTTTAAGTAAATTAGGGCACAAATAGGGTAACTCAGTGTATGCAATCTACCACTCCTCGGCTCGTGTATACATGAGGTTATACGCGCCTGTGAAAAACACAGGGCATGTATACTCAGATGTATAAACGACTGTAAACGAAGTAGCTCACGTACAAGTCCGTGATCAATGATTTCTATGGTTGCTAACTCAAAATTTGACTTTTATCTGGAAAGATGGTGCAAGAATGGAGAGAAAGGGAGAACGAGGAGCTAAATGCTTCTATGGATAGAGATCCGGGGACCCAAATGGCCTTGAAAAGATGTGGCTTATATAAATTTTGGGCACTCAAAGGGATGAGGGACCAAGTGAGGTTGCTTGAGATGCTTGTGGATTACTGGGACCATGAAAGTGAAATCTTCAACCTCGATGGGCAACCATTGAGGATTAAAGTAGAGGATATATACTTTTTGACTGGGTTATCACAACGGGATGAGGTGGTGAACCTCAAATCCTGGGGAGCTGGGAGAGGTATGAAAATAGAGGAGAACATAGATACTCACTGTGTAGCAGGGACTCCGAAGGTCGGGAATCAACTCCCCATCCGAGAGATAAACAATCTCAGCCTCAAGATTGTTGTCCTCATATTGACGAGGATCACAGGATCAGCTTCGTTGCACCAGGCATAGAGGCAGCTCATGTTCTATTTTGTAGAGTGCTTGAGACCCATAGTATACGATTGGTGTACCTCACTACTGGCTAATATGAAGAGCTAGTTGACAGAGTGCAAACATGGTAGCAAGAGGAACTTCGGGTTTGCCTCTATCTTATGCATCTTTTTCTTCGAGCGAGTTCTAGGTTTGGGACCTAGAGTCAAGATTCTTCGTAGAGGACCTCGCGATCCATCCATGGCACGATGGATCGAGGTAATGATACAGCAAGGGGAGGTAGGGTGCCCACACCCTACAATGAGGATTTTTTCTACTGGTGGAGGCGACAGGTCATTTCTCTAATGACTACCCCTATGTAGGGATCGACTTCAGAGGGGACCCTGACATGCCACTCCCACCAGGGACCTCCTACGGGGACATAGGTATGTCAAATGTTTTTAAATATTTCATTTTTTTGTATTTTTGTATAGTAAAACAAAATATTTTTGGATGGTGCTTAAGTACTAACTAGACACTAAATGTGTGACACAGACGTGGGTCCGTGACGGCCATACGAGCTTCCTTGACATCGTCAGAGGAACCGGGGAGATGAAGCAGTAGGAGGATAAGTAGAGAGAGTCCTTCAAAACATGCAAGGAAACCTATCGTGTTTGATTCATAGGATTCAGATGGTTCAGGTAGAGGATCTTGCCGAAGCCATGCAGCAACAAGTGGTTGGTGTGCCCAGAGCTTGGGTGCGACTCTTTCGGCGTCTCACAAACGTCGAAGTTTTTTATCATGACACACATCTAGTGCCATAGGCGTAGATGTCATGGGTATTGTAGTATCATATGTATATGTGTATTGAGGGTGTTAGCCCCAATTTTGTACTATAAACACCATATTTTTTGAAATATATATAAAACAGGGATCTTCAGATTTACTTATATTACAATGTGTACATTTATGAGATGGTTTTCTTTGCTTTAGTTATGTGACAAATGCCAATCTAAAACAAAATTAGCATAAGCATCATATACATGATTAGAACTCCTAGGAATGTGAAAATAAGTAATAAAATCAAAATGTTGTTCTAAAAGATGTACTCGTAGGAATCATCGAAGTAAAGTAGGATCACGCATGTGGTAACTGTAGTTCAACTGACATACTACTAACTGGGAATCCATGCGAACTTCTAAAGAGCGAATACCATGTGAGATAGAATCACGCAAAAGTTCTATAACGACACTATATTCGGTCACATTATTTTTGGATGGCCCTAGGCATACTCCACCTGAAGACACCAGTAGACCCTCAAGTGAGTAAACCACCCATGCAACGGAAGCCAAGTTCCATGTATGACGACTGGCTCTTTTTATGAATCCTAAGTATACCGAAGACTCCGTTGACATCTGCCAACCAATGGAAAAATCGATAAGAAAGCTGAGATGAAAAGAGAGGGAAAATATATATACACTAAATTACATTAGTATACAAAGAGTTCCACCTAAGCATGGGGCTCAAGCGTAGTATCTTTTCAAGTAGAGCCCATTCCTGGGCTCGACCAACATATTCCCTCCATAATATTCTAACTCATAGGCTCCTTTTTCTAGGATATGTCGCACGATATAAGGACCATGCCACATGGGTTTAAACTTGCCTGACCCCATTGGTTCTTAGGCTTGATCATATAAGAGGACCAATTCACCCTCATCATACAACTGAGGATAGAAAGACTTATCATATTGTACCTTGACACATCTTTTTTTCACCTCAATAGTCGTAGAGGCATCTCAACGATGCTCGTCAAGACTCTCTAGGTGTACAAGGATTCGCTCGAGATCGGAAGTGTCGGGTAGGAGAGCAACTGCCAAATTAAGAGAATGGATTTCACATTCAATAGGCAAAATCGACTCCACATCGTGTACTAACTGGAAAGGAGAAAATCCGGTGGAAGTCTTGACCGAGGTTTGGTATGCCCGGAGTGCGGGATATAGCATAATGTGTCAGTCATACTTACTTTGGCTAACAGTTTTATGCAAAATGGTATTGAGAGACTTGTTCAAGGTCTCTACTTGTCCATTTTCCTGGGCGTAATAAGGAGAAGAATGACCATTTCTAAACCCCAGCTTAGATTATATTTCTTCCATCATTTTGTTCTGAAAGTGACTGCCATGATCAGTGACAATCTCACTCGGGATACTGAACCGGGTGATAATTTGATTGAATATGAAGAAGGCGACAGTCTTCTCATCGGATTTAACTATAGGCATGGCCTCGACTCACTTAGTAAATTAGTCTACGACCATGATAATTTGTTGATTCCCCCAACCGAAGTTAGGTTGCAATCCATGAAGTCCACCCCCCACTTGGTGAAGGGACCAATAGTAATGACTAGGTGATGAGGGGCTCGATGCGAGCATATTTTCCGAGTGAACACCTGGCAGGGGTTACACTTCTTAACCACTTTAATACAATCTTTAAATATAGATGGCTAGAAATAACTGGCTTGCAAAATGTTTTGGGTTGTCGCAATCCCGAATAGGTGACCACCACAAGCCCCACTGTGGAAATCGTTTAGGACTGAGTCGGCTTCCTCGTGAGTTAAAAAATGATGCAGGATATTGTCTATTCTTTGGCAATACAAAGTGTCACCAATGATAGTATAATTATTAGCTTGGTATTGTACACACCGTCGGTCATCTCGCAAGAGATGATGAGGAAACTTCAAACTTTGAAGATAGAGAACAATGTCTCCATACCAAGGGTCGAACGATGAGACAAGAAAAATGTGTTCATCCGCAAACAAATCAACATGGATAAAATCCTCATCTAATCGTGGAAAGTTGGATATTAACTCTGTGAAGACTAGTGACTTCTTGGATTTTGTAGAAGCGAAATCGAGATCAAATTCTTGTAAAATGACAATCCATTTATTATATATTCCCCCTATGATACGCCTAGTAAGGACCTATTGAAATGGATTGACATTGGCAACCACAGTAGTCTTGCAAAGAAATATTTAATGACATAAATGTTGGACTGCGTGAATGGAATCCAAAGATATATTTTCAACGTGAGAATAATTAAGCTCAGGACTGACTAAGTTTTGACTAAGATAGTAGATGTCATACTCACGGAGCTCATCATCCTCCTGAACCAAAACCATACCAATAGTCTCTTCAAATGTGTTGATATAAAGAAAGTAATCCCTAATGTAGTTAGGAGACTTCAGCAGAGGCACCGATACCAAGGCTTTATTCAAAGCATTAAAGGACTCATGGGCTCGCTCATCCCAGATAAAAGGGGTGTCCTTCTTCAAAAGACACATGAAACCCTTAGTGATATTGGCATAGTTTACTATCAACCGATGTAAGAATTTATATTTCCCCTATAAACCTTGAAGTTGTCTAATAGTGTGTGGGGGAGGCAATCGAAGTATTGCCTCAACCTTTAACGGATCTACCATGATCCCTATCTCAAAAGCTAGAAATTCCAGACGATGGATAGACCTAACGCAAAAGATGCACTTATGAGGGTTCAACCAGATTCTATAGTAATGGAATCTTTCAAAAACAAGTCGAAGGTGCATAGAGTGATCCGCTCTCTTACAAGAGTGAGTAGCAAGATCACCATGGTAAGCTTCGACTATATGCTTAAGATCATGGAATGCGAAGGTCAGAGCACGTTGGAAGGTTACTCTGACGTTTTTAAGGCCGAAAGGCATTTTTCAGTATGCAAAAGTACCCCAAGGACAAATAAATTCCATCTTGTGTTGATCCTCAAGTTTAATTTGAATTTGGTTATACCCTGAAAATCAATCCATAAAGAAAACACTTTTCTTCCCGCACACTCATCGAGAATCTGATCGATGAAAGGTGTCGGGAAGTTGTCTTTAGGATAGGAAGTGTTCAGGTCATGAAATTCCATGCATACACAGATGGTTCCTTGCTTCTTATTCACGGGAACAGGATTGGATATCCATTCAGTCAAGGGACTGGGCAGATGAAGCCAGCATTGAGTAGTTTATCTACCTCTTCCTTAATAGTAGGGGCCTTCCAGGCATTGATAGCTCTAAGGCATTGCCAAACAGGTTTAGCATATGGATACATTCTAATCTCATGGTCGACAATACAAGGGTCGATTCCTGGCATCTCTTCATATGACCAAGGAAATACATCTCGGAATTCCTTGAAGAGTTCGGTGTAGATCAAGATTTCTTATGGTGAACAATCCACACTGATATATACGCTTTCAATATTGCCAGGGGTACGAGAGATATCGATCGTGATGGTGGGAGAAATACTTGCCATATTTACTTCGACATAAATGTTGTGCATATCAATTGGAACTACGACGTGACCAACTATCTCACTCAAAGTAGATCGAAAGTCATCTTGTTCGATTCTTTCAAGATCTGGGAGAAAATAAGAGCGATGATGCATATCATCCCAAGGTTTTTCAGAACCATTCATGGCTTCGATGATAGCTTTGTCTGAGGGAAAAGTCTCATCGAGGTAGTCATGTGAACACGACAATGAAGTGGCCCACACAGGCCTAAGAATGGGATCCTCCTAAGTTCAGAAAGGAATGGACCTCCCTGTCGAAACGGGCCTACTGGACATGGCGTAAACATGGTGAATGGTTCCATGAAGTCGAAAGTACAAATAAGGGAAGAATACATTCTGACACGGATATTCTTATTTGTCGGCTGAGAATTTTTGATCACGAGGATCAACGGTCCAACAGATGCATTGGGACTAGCATATGAAAAGGATAGTTGTTCGATCGTCGTGATCTTCTCGTCATGAGGAAAACAAAGAGTACGGAAGACGGACGATACGAAGGTGACCATAGAATAGGTCCAATTGCGTCCTAGTAACAATTTATAATCAAGAGGCGCATCAACTACCTCAACCTCCACCTCTACCTTCTTACCACCTAACTGGACCAGAAAGGAAGGAAGAATACCATGAGGGAAAAAGGAATGACTGTCAAAAGAAGTCAACATGTTCGATGACTTAGGAAGAGTCGAAGAACCAAGAGATTTCCAATAGATCAAGGACATCGCACAAGTAGAAGCACCTTCATCAACAACAACACGTTTGATGGTATACTTTGAATTCCCCGCATGGATTTCGAATGCCACATGGTAAGGCAAGCGAGGCTTCACATCTGTGATGTTTAACTTGATAACTTTTGAGAAACTGGGTTCTAGATCTCCTAATGCAGATAGTAAGGCATTCTTCTATGAAGGACACCTTGAGAGTAAGTACAAATCCAACATCACACAAGGGGTTTGACCTAGGTCCTTGTTGGCATAGGGGCAGACCCAGGGTTCAATGCTACAACAGTGCACCAACAAATCCCTATCTATCGGCCCTTTTGGCAACACCTGTGAAGCAGATGAAGTCTCACCCAAGGTAGAGGCAGGGGTGGTTGTAGGACTCATGTGTATGCAACCTTAGCTGGGACATAGATATGTGATTGTACTACTTAATAAATCACTTAGCACTGTCATTTCCTCAGTATGCAATCAATATCCACTTCACTGATATAATAGAGATTTGCAGCATCCACACTAATCTAATGTATTTAAGCACTTAGCATAAGTAAATAGATCATATCGAGCAGATCAAGCACTAAGAATAGCCATATAGACCAGATCTAACATTCTCGCATATCATAAGCACAATGCATAAGTAGATCAATCTAAATACATCAAAACACTCAGTAAATAACATGAGAACGCATCAAGATAAAGCACAAAGCAGCATAACACAGTGTTTACATGGTTCACCCCCACCTTGGGGCTACGTCCACCAACTCTTCTTATTTATTGTCTTAAATCAATCAGTTACAAGAACAGAGCCTCAAAACCCTTACTCCGCACAGGATAGAAGATCTGTGCAACTTGCTAGATCCTTCTTCCTTGCATTGCAGCACTTAATCCTTCCACAACCTGCCACAAGGACCTGCACTTAGCTCTGCAAGTCTCTTACAGTCACGCACAAAGCACTTACAAACTTTACTTGCACTGAGCATACATTCACATCACATAGATGCACCACTACCTCTATCTTTCCTAAGTATCTATTTATATACAAAATAAGCCTAAACATGAGTAAAACCCATGGGCTAACATCCCATTCCCATTACATATCCCCACATCCCAAAAAGGACCCAAAGAGGGTTCGAGATCCCGTGATCTCCGCTTCGTCTTGCGCTCTTCCTTCGACAGGCTTTTGAAGTCCCAAAATAGGTCAACATGACCAAGAATATCCCAAAACTTGGTCAAGGGCCGATAGGCCACCAACACTCACCTGTGACTCGTCCCGAGTCACTCTGGTCTAATCAGTTCTGCCTCGAATGCCTCAAGCATGGCTCAAGATTCTTCGACTTGCTGCTTTTCTACATCTTCTTGCTCGATGAACTCCTAGATCACTGCGTCATTCACTGGTCCTTCTAGGCATTGTTCTACTGTGCTGACAACCTCTTGTAGCTCTGCTCCTCGGCTTTCAATCTCTATGAACAATTGGCATGCCTTATCTTGCATAGGTTGGAGTCGTTGAGTTACTTCCATAAATTTTCTCTGGATCATATGGATCTATTGTTGGGCGGTGTGTTCCTCTTGATATCTCTTCATTATGTCTATAGCTGACAGGGCCTTCAACTGCGCCTGTAGTGTGTCTGCATGTTGCTTCGCTTCCTGGAGTTGGGACTCTAGTTCCTGCAATTTTGGATTCTCAGCAAGCTTCTCATACGTTTGGGCACTACAGTTACTTAGCTACTTGCACTCCAGGGAAAGAGCCTTTAGTCTCTCAACTGCGCTCCTGGCAGTTGCTTCCCTTTGATCTCTTACATCTAGTGGGGTCTCAGGCACTGTGCGTAGCTCCAAATATGTTATGCATTGTTGTAGTTTTTGAATCACTTCTTCAAGTTGTGCCACTTGCTGTGGGACTCTCTCTTTGGTCTTTACTTCTATAACTATCACAGAGCGAAGTGCTCTCTTGACCCTTTCCTTTACTTCGAGTTTCTCCACAAGCAACTGTTCCTTGCTTTGTTGTAGTTGTGCTCTTTCTTCATCCCACTTTTCTTGGAAAGAAAGATTTTCCCATTCTGTAGTACTGTGTTGCTCTAAAAGGTATCCCTGTACTTGTGCTAAAGCCTGGGTGGCTTGCGTTGTTTCCTCCTTTGCTCGTTGAAAGTGAGCTTTGATTTTGTCAGCGATTCGGTGGAGTTGAGCTGACTCATCTCCTAGTTCTGGTGTTTCCAATGGAATAGGCACAGTGGAGACTGCGCGGCTGGAATGAAGTGCATGTTTCACCCTTTGGAGTTCAACCTTAATTCGATTGAATATCTCCTCCTGTTGAGCCTCTTGCTTCTCTGCTATCTCAAGCGAAGCATCATTTAGTGTTGCTACAATGAAATCTAAGTCATCTAAGGTGAGGGTAGTCTACATTTTGGTCATAGATGCTTTCGATTTCTTCCAGGAAGAAGGCTTCGAGGGGGAAACCTTCCTTTTCTTCGAGGGATCCTCCTCATCTCTAGGTGGTGTAACCTCGACTTTCTTATGTTCAACTTATGCACCATCTATCTCTCTGTCATTTCCTCCTTACTCAGGTGATATGGAAGCAGTCTTTGTTGAGGTACTGCTTACATCTTGGGCTTCTTCATTCTTCTTTGTCTTGTTGGGTCCAGGTGTATCATGTGCTGCTTCTGGACTGTCAATGTCGGACATCTCCGTAGGGTCTGTTTGGATGAGGAAGTCCGTCGACCAGTCTTTAGTAATCTCTTCTACGTCCTCCTCTGTTAGTTTGTAGTAATACTGAAGTTGCTTCTTGTGCTCGTAAGCGCGCACTGTAATATAAATGAAATGGCGGTCCACGCTGAATTTCATTAAAGGTCGAAACCTGTGGAGCATATTTGGCATGATGCAAGGCTCAGACTAGATGGTTGTCTTCAGTTGGTTGTAATACGTGTGGAACACGACATTTGATTGCCATTTCTTTTTCAAGTCACTGGAATACCACAGTGTACTGAACTTTTCAGCCATAGGTTCAAAGGGCTCGATGTCTGAGAAGGTCACACCTTATGGCATATCCCATACAATGAAAGTGATCAGGATTAGAAGCTAGCTAAAGTGGAACTCATATCCTTGATCTTGTGTTTCCCTGCAGTCCAGTTCCAGCTGGTTCATGAGGTACTTCACCCAATTCATTTGTAGGCCCTCTGCGCACTTCCCTACGAGGTCGACTACAAAACCAATCACTTGGGTGGGACAATTCTTGCGGACTAACTTTCTTGCGATCAACTGATAGGAAAGGTGCATTGCGTTGTTGTGGATAGAGGCTACCTTGTAGCCTCGTGTTCCCTTCTCAATATCTTCGTAAGTGTCCTTGATCCTTTGTGTGAGAGTGTGGTCTGTATCTTTTCCAGGATAGAAATCTTGTGGTTCGGGTCCTTGCATGCTAAGCCCGGTGATCTAATTGATCAATGTCGGATCCACTGTGATACAAAGGTTTAACCACAAGTATCCACCATGGTAACAGAACAACAGCATATTGATGCATGCATTCACTTCTTGGTGCCTTCTGAAATGAGGGATCTTCGTGACATTGAGCAGTGTGAACTGCGTGAGGTTCATAGTCCATGACTGGGGAACTATATTTGAATTATTTCCCTTTGTCCTAGTCAAGTACTTATGTGGGGCGACCATGTTTTAGACCTTCCTGTCGTCGAGGTTGAAGTCGCTAAACTTCAACGATGCAATCTTATCTTGGTTTGCGTGAACTGCGCGTATCCCTTTCAAGAGGTATGCAGCAACCAAGTTATACTCGAAGTCTTTGGGCACACTACCTCGATTCATTGCACCACTCAGAGGGGGAATATATGCATGTAATATGCACGGGATCAATTTGGCATTCGCCAAATCATCCTTATTCTTAGTTCTCCTTTCATCTGATGGTCGGGACGGTCCGACTCCATGACCAGTAGATGGAGGGGTTGGCAGTCCTCTCATCAATGATGTTTGTACACCTGTAGAAAACCCTCTCTCTGACATGACTCTTTCAGTCATCAAGTCAAGGCATACTTCTGTCATTGATTCTTCGACTGCATTGAGCTCGTTGGACATACGCGCTCAGGATTAATTAGATCGACGTCAATTTAACTTAGACACTACACTAGAATAAACAGCAAGGGCGCAATGATCACTGTATATAATTCACTTATTCTGTCGACTCAAAGTCTTGGTTAGCAAAAGTGTTCTCCATGCATGGCGCGATGGGATAAATAGGGAACTCGGCAATGGTTCGCTTGTAATGGGTCTAAAGGCTCAATAAATCTTGTTATGTCCATTAAGGCATGGTCCAACGGTCTAGTGTCGATCTGTCTTACCATAAATGTCTTCCTACCTATTCGTAGCATCGGTCGAATGGTTATAATGTCCCCAACGGCTATATTGCTTTGCATCGGTGAAGTGCCATTTGTCGTTGTTCTGATATCTCGGCGAAGTTCCAATTTTGAAAAAAAATTGTCTACGAAGTTCCCTCTGGAACTTTTTGTAACTTGTTGATCTTAGCTCTCTTCTTACTTAGCTTTCTAGCCTTTTTTCCTGTGAGCTTCGTCTCAGTATTCCTTTCTCCATTTTGATTCTTATCTTCTTTGGTCATAGTCACTTCGCAATGTTGAGATTCTTCCCTAGGTTTCCTGGATAATGCTTTGTCTTTGTCTGGGGTAGGTACTTTAGTCTTCTGTGGGTCCTTTAATGTTCTTCCAGCTTCAACATCTGGGTTTCTAGTGTTAAACAACTTCGATATGTTCTCTTGTTCTTCAATCAAGTGTGTGATCCGTCTAGTCATCAATTCTTTTAACTCTTGTTTATTTTTCTCTAAGACTTCCTCTTCTTTCTTTATGGCTTGATCTCTTTCAATCCAAGGTCTTCCTAGTAACATGGGAAATGGGGCGATGTCATCAATAAATTTAATAATCTCAAAATCTTCTTCTATCGAAGTTCCATTAGCGTTCATAGGTATGCGAGCAAGCTTTCCACATAGGTTTATCATCTTTCCTATGAATAGTCCTATTCCTCCTAATTAAGGGATCATAGCAGGCTTCCCTATGGCTTCCCAAGTTCTTTCTATCATGATATACACCTGTGTTTCCTCATCTAGAACACAGTCAATGTCAAAGTATCCTATTCTTACTTCAATTCATTCTTTTTCCTTGAAGATTTCTGATATTCTGACATTTCGATGGTCATTCAGGGTTTTGTTCATTTGCAACAATACTTTCTCTAATTCTTTCTGGTGTTCTACCATTTCTGGATCTGCCTTAGGGTTTTCTTTATTCAGATTCATTTCTTTCAGCTTAGCAATCATTCTAGGGCAATCCAACACTTCGTGGTCCATAGCTTTACAATAAAGATAACTAGGTCTTTTCCCAGGGAATTCCTTAGCAAGATGTCTCGGTCTTCTACAACTATAACATAGGGTTAATCCTCTCTTTCTTTTAAATGATCCCCATATTCTCTTGTACTGCGCACTAGGATCATGGTAGCTAACCTGCAAAAAATTATTTCTAGGATCCTGCATCCAATTATTAGTCCAAACATTCTTTCTATGCATAGGTATAACATATCTTTCACTATTCTTATTAGATCTACTCATATCAAGACTTATTTCATCTATTAATACCCTATTTTTCAAGCTAGGACAGAACTTATCAAACATACCTAGATCCATACTTTAGAAACAAAAATTTCCACTTATCTTACTTCTACAGAGAACAAAGCTTTCAGATATAAAACTTTTCACTAGTCTTACCTTCATCAGAGCACAGATCTTGCAGATATTACCTCTTTTAATCAGACGTTCTCACTTTTACCTTTATTAGAGCACAAAATCTTTCAGATCTTGCCTCTTTTCTTTAGATTGGGATTCTTTCTTTAGCACAGAGCTTTATAAATCGAGTAGGACACTGTGCACTAGGGAACATATCTACGCACAGAGATTTCACAATCTCAGGTCGAATATTTGCATAGAACTTCTTCTTTCTCAGTTCCCAGCAATCATAGCTTCAAGTCCTGGCAACGGAACCATTTGTTGGCACAGGGGCAGACCCAGGGTTCAACGCTACAACAATGCACCAACAAAGCCCTATCTACCAGCCCTTTCGGCAACACCTGCAAAGCAGATGAAGTCTCACCCGAGGTAGAGGCAGGGGTGGTTGCAGGGGTGTCTGCAACATTAGCTAGGACATAGATCTGTGATTGTACTACTTAATAAATCACTTAGCACCGTTAGTTCCTCAGTATGCAATCAATATCCACTTTGTCGATATAACAGAGCTTCACAGCATCCACACTAATCTAATGTATTTAAGCACTTAGCATAATTAAATAGATCAGATCAAGCAGATCAAGCACTAAGCATAGCCATATAGAACAGATCTAACATTCTCGCATATCATAATCACAAATCATAAGTAGATTGATCTAAATACACCAAAACACTCAGCAAATAACATGAGAACGCATCAAGATAAAGCACAAAGCAGCATAAAATAGTGTTTACATGGTTCACCCCCACCCTGGGGCTACATCCACCAACTCTTAATCTTTATTATCTTTAGTCAATCGGTTACAAGCACAGAGCCTAAAAACCCTTACTCCGCATAGGAAAAAAGATCTACGCAACTCGCTAGATCCTTCTTCCTTGCGTTACAACACTTATGCCTTCCACAACCTACCACAAGGACCTGCACTTAGCTCTGCAAGTCTCTTACAGTCACGCACAAAGCACTTACAGACTTTGCTTGCACTGAGCATACATTCACATCACATAGATGCACTACTACCTCTATCTTGCCTAAGCATCTATTTATATACAAAATAGGTCTAAACATGGGTAAAACGCATGGGCTGACATCCCATTGTTGTTACATATTCCCACATCCAAAAAAGGACCCAAAGAGGGTTCGAGATCTTGTGATCTCCACTTCGTCTTGCGCTCCTCCTTCGACAGGCTATCGAAGTCCAAAAATAGGTCAACATGACCAAGAATCTCCCAAAACTTGGTCAAGGGCCAATAGTCCTCAACAATAGAGTAGTTTTGGGTGGCTCTAGCATTTGGATTGTGGGTAGAGCGCTTGAGTACCCCTTTCGGAATACGAGGCGATAGATTTGTTTTTTGAGTCTATAAAGTCATCTCCGGAGGAGGAGGAGGAGATTCTAGACCAGGTATAACCTGTGAGGAACTATAATATCGATATCGAGTGGCTACATGAACTTTCACATCGACCATATTGATACACAAACAGTCGTCGTCTTGAAATAATGGGTTTTGACTCCCACCAGCCGCATTTCTGGAATTTGAGGAGCTTGAGGCCATGTGTTGGTTATGTGGGAAGGGATTCGTCAGAACAGTGGGCGGTAGAGATAATAGCCTCGTAGCTTCCATAGGTTTGGGGCATAAATGAGTAAGGTGATCATCTGTACAATGCTTACAGGGAAATTTCACATTACGTCTTTCTCTCTTTCCCTCTCCAACATTATTATTCGTCTTCTCATTTTTACCATTGTCCTTGGGTTTATTATTATTTTTTCCACCCTTACGATTATTATTATGTTCTTTCTTCTTATTCCCACCTGGTTGTTGGTTACCATTTGGGCAGGTTGACGATTGTACAGAATGTACATCCGTTGACTGAGTGGGACTGGAAGACACATACGAAGCTGGCCCTCCTTCAAACTGGTTTAGAGACAACTCGTTCAAATTTCTTGTCACCGAGTCTGCGAATTTTACATTGGCAGAGACTAGAATTCCATCAGCATGAGGCCCGATCTTTTTTCTAGGGCCATAAGTTGACCCTGGTGTGTCCGAAATAATGTGGTATAACATCCCAGACTGAGCATATATAATATCTAACTACTTGGCTTTGAAGATCGCTTCTTCCTTAGTGGTAACCCCGGATGTAGCAACATCCTTCGAGATAGGAGGCTACAAAGACTTAAGGAACCATTCTAAAATAAAGGCAGGGGGTATGGAGGTCTTAATCAACCTCTTCTGTCTATGCCACTCCTAGATATGATCTGATATATGAGAGGTTGTGTCCTATCGTAAAGTCGATAGAAGTTCTAGGCCAACATCATAACGAACCAGCAATTGGAAGTGGTTAAGGAAGACCAACCCCATCTGAATAAAGGTCCCATATGCCCCCCTAGGTAGCTCGATATACCATTTCGTAGTGACCCCAATGAAGGTGCGTTGAAATAATCTTAACCAAATGGAATCATTATTAAGGGAATTCAAATAACACCATAGGTGAAAGGTAGTGACATGATCACCAGGATCCTCTCCATTCTTACCTTCAAATTTTTGAATGTCCAAAGGAAGCTTGGTGGGGATGGGGGGCCATGTAGGATCATTAGACACAGGGTCATTCATCAACTTAGACAATTATGTAATATTAAGCGTGGCCAGAAAAGGGAGACAGGGTTGCGGCATCTGGCACCAAGCTCCCTGGAAAGATTGTGCTTGAGGAACTGCAACCCATCCAGGGTTATGGTAAGCACCATGGCCTTGTTTGGGATTGTAAGCCCCTCCTCCAGGATAATTCATAAAATGTTGGTTGGGCATCATTCCCATAGGAATGTTCTTATGGGGGTTATAAAAATTTCCCCCAGCCGGATTGGATCCGGGTTGTGGGTTTCCCAAGGCGTGAAACTGACCTCCTCCAAGTGTGAATCCAGAGGATAGATGTGGATTCGTCATGCCAAATGTGTTGGTTGGAATTGGCACTAAGGAGGTAGGGATATAGGACGGAACTTGAGCAGAAGCTTGTTCGCTAGGTTGGTTTCTCCACCCAGAAGAAAGAGGATTAGACTCGGGGTTAAAAGCAGGAATGCCTCCCATATTAAAATTCATTTGAGGGATTTGAGAACCACCAAACAAAAATGGAGTGTAAGGACGTGTAGTGCCCCCAAGCCCAATGCTAGCATTAGGGCCAGCAGCTGGGATGGAATTTGAAAACTGTGAAGTAAAATTCGGCATACCATAGGAAAAAGGACTAGAGGCCATAAGGATGGAATGAAAATTATAGCCCGGTGAGTGACCAAGATACCTAAAGGGGTTCGAGGCAAGAGATTGAGCATTCACTATAGGATGGGTAATAGTAATGATAGGTGCCTCTGGCACTACAACCATTGTGGTTGTAGGAGTCAAAGGGGTGTCATTAACTATAGTAGATGTGGGAGTTGAAGGGCTCCCAGTTTTCTAAATACTAGGTTCAGTACTCATCCTTGTAGAATCACAAGTATGAACAGTGGAGGTGTGTGTACCACATCTAATAACTCTACACCTTTTAGAAGACAAAGAATCGAAATCAGGTGGTAACTGTAACAAGCGACGGGACCGGTGGGGACATTGGTTCAACTCCACGATGACTGAAGACTCTAAATACAAAAAATAAATCCTAAGGCCAACTAGTAATCAAAGAGCACACCAAAGGTCAAACGACTAATATGCACACAAACAGGGTAAAGTGGTTGAAAGTGGCCTCCCTCCCTAAATAAGGCATGTCTCACCCAAGAGGGGCTTAAGACTCCCTGTTAAAGATCGGAGGTAACAAAATCAGCTATAAGGGCCCTCGTGGGCTTAACAACCAATCTGTCAGATCCCCCCAGAGAGGTAATCCTCCATAAAGGTTGTGTGTTTTCCAACCCTTATCTAACCTAAGGTACCTATAGAATAACCCCTGCAAGTAACCTATGTGGCACCTATGTCAAGCAACTAAGAAACCAATGTATAATTGATTCATAGGAGAGCAGTCGTAAGTCGAGTCCACCATATGGGCAGGGTAGCAAAGCCCGAAAGCTTGAAAGAATTGCCTCTCATGGAGGTAAGGGCACTAACAAGTTCCCCAGATACGAATAGATCCCCAGAAATATCTCTGACGCTAAGAAGGTATCGGGGGGATACCCCTTCAACCAACCTCGCGCAACCTTGTGATTAACTTCGGTGTTAGTGAAGCCTCATGATATTACCAATTATACAATGGATTTCTCCACTCCCTTTGTCAGACACATATGTTGATTTAATTCTCTTGGAGAAGTTTACTCACAAAATCCTATTCCAAGGCACTAAATCCTAAGCTAGTTTGTGCACCCTAGAAAATAAAATCGTGACTAATCAATTTTAAATTATAGCATTAATTTTAGTGGTCATGCTGACTCAAAAAGGTATGGTAGTGAAACTCATGATGTTATGACTGAACAAGAAAACTAAATATGAATATGATGCAAATTCCTAACTTCAATTTTCAATGAATGATATGCTTCTTAAAACAAATGCAATTTTCAATTTTAACTCTGCAATTCTGAAGTAAAAATGGAATCTTTCATTACATGCACTAAGCTAATGACAAAGTCTCAAAAGATCAAAATGCCAAGAAATGAAAAATGCCTAATATTTTTGTATTTTCAATATAATAAAAATGAAAATGCATGGACTGAACATCAACTTGATATATAAAACTCTACTGTGTATATAAAAAGACAACTCAAGTAGGATTCCAAGCAACAAGACACCCATCCCAATGTACAAGGACAATCAAAATGAAAAGGTGATGAGAAAGACTTCGCCCAAAAATTCAACCCCAGACAGGTTTCCTGTCATCCCACAGGCACTTAACAGTCACTACAGATATCCAAGAAGACTCATCAAACATCAAATCCCACCCAACAAACAAGAAAAGGAGGCTGATGTACGCGACTTTTCAAGGAAAGAGAGCATATGTGCGTAGCTTGCAAAGGGACATTCCACGTATATACGCGACTGTCAAGCCAAAAACCATGTATATGTTTCAAAAACAAGGCTAGGCAAGGGAGAAGGTTGAAAAAATTAGACCCAGAGTGAATAGAGGCTATCAAGCAATGATACGACAAGAAACGCAATAGGAATGAAAGAAAATTAAGGAAACAAGTACTCCAAAACCTAAGAAAGAAGATTCACTCCCCACTATGGTCGCCAATTGTGTTACGAGGAAAATCTCTCTATGGCTAGGGTAAACCACAACAGATGGAAATGACTGCAAAAATCAACTCTATTCTCAAGTATGCTATGTAATAAAATATACTAACAAGACAATATAAATGCCTACCTCATCCATACATTCAATGAAGTCCACCGTTGAGCACTTGACCCAAATCAATATACCTGCAACTAGTCCTCAAAAACCAAGAAAAGAAAGCATATGGTGATATTATATGGTGTTATCACTTTCCATAGAATAATCCATTAATAAACATGACAAATACGCCCATGGAATAATAATGCAAATATTTGCAAGATATCAATTGGATGGGAAAAGAGTATTTCTATTAATGTATGATTAGTAGAAGTGAAAATGTTACAGACTTCCGTGTCAGCATGGTTTGAAACCGAGAAACTAAGTTCCTTCCAGTTGGGCCTCCACCACTTCAATCCTCCACCAAAGGAAAGCTCAAAGAAGATAGACAATAGAGTTCTCAATCAACAAGGGAAGAGCTCGAGGGATGAACACTGTGTTCAAACTTAAAGGACAAAGGGTTGTAGACTCAATATGAAGTAAATAATTTCTCCATAGTAACTTTGCTCTCAAAGTTGAATTCTTTCTCCTTATTTCCATAGCTCGGAATTGGCCCATTTATATCCTTCAAATGGAACTGAAGGGTCGATTCGGAACGTTTCCAGTATATGGAAGGCCAAGGATCATAGATCTTCTATCGTGACATGGAAACCTGACTCCATTTTTCATTTTTGGGCACAAATCCCAATGTATGCGGGTTGTAGTGGTGTAGCCTGCGTATACACATGTTGTATAGTAGGCAAGGTGCGTACATGTGGAAAAATATGTATTTTTATCTCTGGGATTTATAAATAGGGATGATAAGTCTACATAGAGAAATGGAAAAAGGCCTTCTGTGCAAGATTGCATAGGGTGAGGCAAATATTTCTCTAATACGATCCTACCTCGTCCGAACGTTTGATGAAGACCACCGTTGAGCACTTGACTCAAAGATATATACCTACAACTTGTCTTCAACAACCAAGATATGCAAACATATGGTGATAATATATAAAGTTAGCACATATAACATCATAATCCATCAATATTCATAACAAATATTCTCATGGAATAACAATTCAAATATTTGCAACACATTATTTGGATGAGAAAAGAGTATTTCTATTAAAATTTGATCAACAGAAGTGTATGAATGACAAATTTTTGTGTCGGAACAGAGAAAATAAGTCCCTTCCAGCTAGGCCTCCACCACTTCATTCCTCCACCAAAGGCAAGCTCATATGAGAGAGACAATGAGGTTCTCCATCAAACAGGGAAGAGCTTGGGGGTTGAAAAATGTGTTCAGACTTAAAAGGACAAAGGGATGTAGACTCAATATGAAGTGAACAATTTCTCCAGAGTAACTTTTCTCTCAAAAGTTGAATTCTTCCCTTTCTTCCACAACTTGTATATGGCCCATTTATAGCCTTCAAATGGAACTGAAGAGTCGAGTCAGAGTGTTTCCAGTATATGGAAGGTCAAGGATCATGGATCTCATGACGTGACATGGAAGCCCAACACCATTTTTTAGTTTTGGGGGAAAAACCCGATGTACACGGGTTGTAATGGTGCAACCTACGTATACGCATGTTGTATAGTTGTTAGGGCGCGTATATGTGGAAAAATATTATTTTTATCTCTGGGAATTGCAAAAAGGGACTTCAAGTCTGAATAGGGAAATGGAGAAGGCCTTCTAAACAAGTTGCATGGGGTCAAGCAAATATTGCTATAACATTGTAAGCATAATACGACCTCGGATTGATAATTAAATGTACAACCCTTGAGTTTCTCCCTAAATTAATTACGAATTAATCGAAAAGTTCATCATTTTTGGCGTCGTTGTTGAGGAACTTTCAAAGGAGTAGTTGTTGTTTTTCTATCGAGTGGATTTTTCATTTCAGTAGAATGCATGATATCATTTGTTTTCAATAATTCATAGAATGTTTTTCTAATATTTTCTATGCACACTAATAGTGCATGTCAATCTCAAGAGGTAAAGGAGCACGATCAACCGAGTTACCTATCACCTATATAAAGTTCCATTGTCAAAAGGAGACCTGAAACCTCTGCTCAAGAATATAAGACTATACAAGTATCTATGCAAAAAGGTTCCACTTTTAGAAGGGTTGATCGATGAACAATACCACTCTGGGGAATTCATATTTCATGAAGTACTATTAGAGACGAAATACAACCCTCAGAGATAAATGGCACACAAAGTTGACAAGGAAGAAAATTTGGCTTTTGAATTATTGATTAGAGGATCAAATGAAGAGGCTAAAATGAACATCCCTCATTCAACCTTGTCAAATTTCCATGGTTTATCTAAATAAATCCTGACACCTTCCTCTTTGAGTTCAACATACTTTACAGAAGTTATGATTATGTGTTGGGTTCCCCAAAATTAAATCTTTTCCCTACCACACTCAAGTATGTTGCACTACATTGGTTCATGGGTCTTGGTAGGGATAGCATCTACACATGGGACTAGATGATGAAGAAATTTATGGAAAATTCCAAGAATATTGTAATGATAAGGAGAGGAGCGAGGGAGTCTTTAGGATGATGCACTTGAAGATGAGATTCTTGAGTATTACGTTGAACGGTTCAACTATAATTTGCAAATGTCAATGAAAGGAGATTTGGCTTCCAAGACATGACATGTCTTATTTCTAAGAGAATTCCAAGATAATGGCATTGAAATTCTCAACCTGGTGGGTGCAGGAAATGTCTCTTAGTTAGAATATGATACTATCTTGGAACTTTGTTGCAAATATTCCAAAGGCACTTCAAAAATAGGCAAAGGACCAAGAGATATATTAGAAAGAACTAGAAAGATTGTTAATGGAGGTGGATTTACAATATAGGAGATCAGGAACATGTTAGAGGACTTCAATACTGATATACTTAGTTCCCTAAGCTCCCAATTGGACACACTACAAATTAAGAAGAAGAAAGAAGAGACAGAATGTAACATCCCCGGCCATCCATGCCGGGCCACACTACACCATAGAACTCTTATTGTTCTCTCTGCGGAACATACTGTAACATACCCAACATCCAACTAAGCTATGCCACATAAATTTTTTGAACTGCATGCAATTAAAATATACACACACAGAACTCTTGCGGAAGCTTTATATATAAAACGTAAACATACAAATATATATGTAAATACACGGATTCACACTGAAATAATAGTAAACATATACATGCAGCATATACAGGAGATACCCATAAAAATAAACACAGTTATAACCACACATATGATAACCCATAAAAATAAGCACGTAAATAACAATGCAGCAAGTAAATTTATCACACAATTGGCACTTATCTTGGTAAGAATGTCACCAACTGCGTGGAGACCTTCCACAAACCTCCCAGCCTTAGACCACACTGTTCATCACTCTCAATAGTGAGTCACCCCCGAGCTGGGACTAAATTCCACTCAGGTAAAGGTATTTCCTAACCAGGCTAAAGGCTCATAGACAACAGGAAAGACTTTGTCTTAGGTGCCAACTCAAACTAATAGCCTACAGTCCCTCATTCCCCACATGCATGTCCCACCCCCGAAAGTGTGCCCCTTCTTTGCTCAACATTCCTTCCGATGCCCCACTTCCTTTCCGGGCTTCAGTAACAGTTCGGACAGGAAGTCTCAGAGCACTGTAGTTGTAGTTCAACACCTTCAGGAAATCAATTCCCAGCAATTCTCTCACCCATAGACAAATTTAGCATGGGCCTGACAACCCGCCTCTTCAATATCCCATGGGCCATACAACTCGCTTCTTCAGTCCAACTCCCAAGCTAACTAGCTACACCAACACAAAAATGGCTATGGATACAAGTTCAGGTACAGTCATGAAGATACGAAGGATAGCTCAATGGGTGTGTGAAATGCTCATGGAAGATTGACCGGATGACTGAATGATGGAAGGAATGATGGGAAGAGTGATGGAAAAGATGATAAAATGAACTAAGTCTCAACAATATGTATGCATGTCCCCAACTTGACACTTGTCATGTTGGGAGCTACTTTGGCCTACTTGTCCCCAACTTTAGAACTTAGGATAAAATAATTATCCATACTTTATTATTTAAGAAGTATTAATATAATATTCCTTTTTGGCTTAAGCTCCCTATCTTAGCCCCTTTTCCTTAAATTTTAGGCCCCTTCCTTTCCCTAACTAGTGGAGTTTAGTCCCCCATCTATTTTATTGTGTTTGGTCTACACACAGCGATGTATTTTATATTATGATGAGACATAAGCAAAAGTAGGCGCACTGGCCTTTAACATCTAGGCTCTCCGGCCTAATAAAACCATAAGCATCCTAGCTTATAATAACGGGTTCACCATCCTATAAAGTAAAACATATACACAAAGGCTCGCTGGCCTCAATATCGCGCGCACTTAAGTTGTTGCACGCGGTATCCTGGAATGTGCACACTTCATCATTTTACTGCGCAGTACATGTGCGCACTATGCCATGAAAGGTGCATACAAAAATGATATCAAAACATCTCACCATCTTAAGTACATTTGCATTTACATTTACAATTGGGTTCATCCTTAGGGATATTACACAGAACCAACTTTAGCCATCTTTTTCCCAAAGTGCATAACGAAGAACCCATGGAAAGAATGTTTGTTGGATCAGATTGAGGTTTTTGGAATATGAAGTGAGGACCATGCTACTTGAAACTATCCATCCTTACCAATATTGAAGGATATCTATTAGAAATATAAGGAACCGAAGAAGTTATTCTTTTTATCTTAGAAGTGACCCTAGAAACCCAAACCTCAAGGTATGATTCAAGACCAATATTAGCATTTCAATTCATATTGGACTAACCCTTCCATGCAATATGATTCCCATCCATTGGGTATTCCAACACAATAATGGGTGGCTCATCCTCCTCCAAACCAGCAATGGAAATAGTGGTGGAGAAATCCCACTTTAGGAGGCCCTCAAAATCCCATGACACAACCAACCATGCAACTTCAACCCCCTCCCCAGATACAGGAATCCACATAAGACTCTTTCGGACCAAAACTACTTGCATAGCCCATCCCTAACCCTAAAAATAGAAGGATAGGCCAACCAATGAAATATGTTGGACTTGCTTCCTACCCTACCTAATCCATCTCTTCCCTGGACTGCAATGATATCCACCTTCAATCTGGTAAGACATTAACCAAGGACCAACCATGTATTTGTATTGAATATCTAAATAAGGATGTCTAGAATGAAGAATCGGAACTGAAAAAATCTCAGGAAACTTTGAAAGTTGATAATGCCCACCCTAAACTTCAAAACTCACCCTATCCAGACATATTAAACCTAGAGAAACCTCTTACTCAGGTTGAGTTTGACTTCTTTGGGGAACTCAAGAATGTGTGTGTTAAAATATCGTTATTCCAAGACATCAAGGATGTGCTTATTTATTTGAAAGTGGTACTGGAATGTTTTTTAAGGAAACTTGGTATAAAATTAAATTATCCTCAAATTTTCCATGTTATGGGTAAACTGTGAGATTTAATGGTTGTGGGGGGGTTCTTGCAGCCAAATACTCAGACCCTGGAAGTTGAGGAGTTAATGTGAAAATTAATAATACACTCATTAACAACACATTAATTGACCTTGGTGTTTCCATCAACGTCATGACACGTGAGACCATGCAAGCCTTAGGACTCACAGGCCTTAGGAAAACCCAATTGTACTCCAATTCGCTGACAAATCAACCATCAAACTAGAGGGCATCTTAGAAGATGTAGTGATTTCCATAGATCTGTGGGAATATCCCACTGAATTTATGGTCCTAAAAACTAAAACCTCTATGTGATGGTATCCTTTAATCTTGGGAAGGCCTTGGCTGACGACTGTGGATGCCTACATCAGTTGTAGGTCAAGAAACATGACCATCTCCCATGGGACCTTGACAAAAAAAGTAACCTTCTATCCTCCCTCCAAAACTAACATAGATATTGAGACACCACTCTCAGCCGATGGAGAAGATAGTGATGAAGAAGGAGAATATCATCAAGTCCTCTCTATCGATCAACACTTAGCCATTAGAGAGAAAATAGAGGATGATGAAATCAATGATTTCATAGCTTCTTCTTCCTCAGCAAATTCACATATTCTTGAGCATGTTATGCAACCTAGAAGACAAGATTATCTAGCCTCAACAATAATCTCACCCATATAACATGAATCCCCACAAGAAAAGGACCAAGGGTCCCCCACAGAAACCATAGAAATCAGCCCCGAGAAAACCTTGAAAATCAATGAGGGACTAACTGAACAATAAAAAGAGCGACCAGTTAAAGTGTTACAAAAACACAGTGATGTGTTCGCCTGAAATTACTCTGACATGAATGGAATACATCGTGACTTATGCACACACCACATATACATCAAGGAAGGATCCAAACTCATCTGCTAACCCTAGTGTTGAATGAATCCAACACTAAAGGAAATAGTCAAGGAGGAGCTACAGAAATTTCTCACAAACAACTTTATCTATCCAATTTATGAAAGCCAATGGGTCTCCCCTTTTGTCATGATACCAAACAATAATGTTAAATGGAGAAATTTTGTCAACTATAGAGAACTCAACAAAGAAACACACAAGGACCATTTCCCATTCCCATTCATTGACCAGGCCTTGGATACATTAGCAAGAAAGAAATATTTTTCTTTCCTCGACGAATTCAGTGGGTATAACCAGATCCAAATCACACCTGAGGATCAAGATAAAAAAATGTTTACCTGTCCATGGGGGGTGTTTTCCTATCGTGTTCTACCATTTGAGCTATGTAATGCCCATGCCACTTTTCAAAGAGTTGTAATTGGTATATTATTTGATTTAATTCATGATTGTGTGGAGATATATATGGATGATTTCACAATATACGGTAATGAATTTTATGAGGCATTAGAAAATCTAGAGAAAACACGGATAAGGTGTAAATAATCGAACGTTGCCATGGTGAATGAAAAATGTGTAATAATGTTAACGAATGGCATCGTATGAGTAAATTTAATCTCATCTAAAGGCATCTAGGTGGATCCGATGAAAATCAAGGTAATATTAAATTTCCTTACTCTGTCTTCACAAAAACGGTTATGAAGCTTCTCAGGATATGTTGGTTATTATTGTTGATTTATTGAAAAAATTTCACGAATTTTGCATCCGTTATTTTCCTTTCTTATCAAAGATTCTGAATTTTTATGGATATAAATATGATAGAATGCACTTGATGAATTGAAAACCAAAGTTTCTACGGCTCCTATTTTAAGAGGATGTGATTGGTCCCTCCCATTTCATATTTCCATGGATGCATTAGAAACCGCCATTGGAGTTGTTCTAGGGAAACTCTAAGGAAAGGATCCATACAAATTATACTATGTCAACAATAATTTCTCACTCATAGAACTAAATTATACAGTAACATAAAAAGAGTTTATTGTGGTAATACATGCAATTAATAAATTTTGGCATTACATTACAGGATATCCAGTAATATTGCATACTAACCATGCTACCATAAAATATTTAATAAATAAACCTATCCTTAATGGAAAGGTAACTAGGTGGTTATTGTTATTACAGGAATGTGATATAACCATATTGAATAAATCAGGAAAAGATAACGTAGTGTCTGATTTTCTTTCAAGACTCACATCTAATGAAAATGAGCCACTCGTAGAATATTATTTTCCTTATGAGAACCTATTTGTGGTTTCTACTAACTCTCGTTGGTTCACAAATATTGCTAACTTCTTGGATGCAAGTAGAATACCACATCATTTATCTCCAAAAGAGTGACAAAATATCATCGAACAAAGTTGGATATTCTCATGGATCAATGGTTGCCTCTTCCACACAAGATTGGATCTCATTATCAGAAGATGCATGCGAGAATACAAGATCAATGAGATCTTGAAATCCTACCACGATAGCCCATGTAGAGGCCACTTTGCAGACAATAGGATTGGGTACAAGGTACTTCACCAAGGGTACTATTGGCCCACTATCTTCAAATATGCCAAGGAATATGTAAAAAGGTGCGATAGCTTCTAGTGCATGGGAATATTGGTGCAATTATACAAGATGTCATTACAGCCTCAGTTGGTATTGGAACCCTTTGATAAATGGGCCATGGAATTTGTAGGTCCAATCAATCCTTATTCTCACCATAGATCCTACATCATAGTATGCACATATTATGTCACAAAATTAACGGAAGCCAAATCTCTCTCGGTTATGACAGAACAAGCAATAGTGGGATTTCTTCATGAAGAAATCTTCACCAAATTCAAGATACCTCAGGAGATATTTATTGATGGAGGAACATAATTCACTTCAAGACTCATCATAAACTTGATGGACAAATACAAGATCAAACACAGAGTTACCACACCATACCACCAGCAAACCAATGGACATGTAGAAGGGACATACAAAATCCTTGAGGATATCATCACAAAAAAATTCAGACTACACCTTAAGGACTAGGCTAATAGGCTACCCGAAACTATATGGGCCTATTGGAAAACATGGAGAACTAATACTAGCTACACCCCATATGAATTGGTGTATGGAAAAAGATCATTTATGCCAATTGAAATAGAGATCTAGACACTTAGAACCATCATACAACTTGGAATGGACCTATCTTAAGCTCAGAAACAGAGACTCCTCTTGATCAATGAAATATATGAACTTTGTCAAGATACCCTACACCGCACAACAATAATATAGCACCAAAGAGATCAATGGAATGATGAGTTCATTAAGAAGAAGAAATTAAAAGTTGGAGACTGGGCCTTATTATTTGACTCCAGGTTTAAGGATTTAAGAGGGAAGTTCTGCACCCAATGGCTCAGGCCTTATGAGGTTCATACTATATATGAAAATGGAGCCATCAAAATTTGCACCATTGATAATGAGAGAACTCTTCTAATGGAAAATGGACAGAGGCTTCAATTATATCATAAACATGTATCCAAGGAATCCTTTCTGAATAAGATCACTAGTGGATGGCCCAACAACGAATTGGATATTGTAAACAAGGGGGGAACCCCTACTGAGTGATTCATTATTTAAAAAAAAAAATACACCCATGTGTGAAAACCATTATGGGCATTCCTTGGGGAATGTTTTGAGAAAATCATCTTATGTTGGCACAAGTCATGTTAAAAAAAAAAGACTGAGAAAATGAAAGAAGGGAACTTCATGGTTTCGCGTCATGGTTAGGTCAGGATCCTTCTGATCAATTTTGTAATAAAATATTTCTTATGCTAATAAAGGTTTTTTTCAGGATATTCATGTTGTTGCAACTCTCATTGTTGCAATTCCTATTGATGCAACTCATGTTGTTGCAACTCTTATTGGCGTAATCCTAACTTGATGCAACTTTTGTTGTTGCAATTTTTATTGTTGAAACTCCTATTGCTACACTTCTAACTTGCTACAACTCTCATTTCGACAACTCTCGTTGCTACAACTCACATTGTTGCAACTCACGTTGCTACAAATCTCGTTGTTACAACTCTTTTTTCTCCCATTGCTGCGACTTCCACTGCTTCAACTCTTGTTGTTGTAGCTCCTTCTTCCGCAACTCTACATATCTCTACCACAATTCCATTAATAATACAACAACATGTGATTAGGAAAAATATGACCACCGATGAGATACATTGACAAGTTGCATCTTTAGCCTACATATTGCTACAACTCTGCCATCTGTTGTGAATCTGTTGTTGCTGCAACTCTTCCTATTGTTGCAAAAACTATTGGTGCAACTCGTCCACATCATTGATGTTGAAACTCTCATCCACACCACCAATGTTGCAAATTTTTTCCACACCACCAATGCTAAAAATATCATCTACATTACCGCTACCACTACTCTCTCATGCATCGCCTCTACTACACCTCTGGTGGAAAAAATAAGTGACCCCCAACGTCGATGTTGAGATTCTAGCGAATGTGACTCTGTAAACATTGTGGGACCAAGCCACCAACACGGTACTCATACGTGGAAAATCCACTTAAGTTTAGACAAGACAATATGTTTTTCGATAGAATGTGTAATGAATAGGATTTAAGTCGAATATGTTTCTTTTATTACAACCGTGACCATAATTTCCACCGTTATCACCATAATTGGAAATCTCCCACTTGTTTAATAGCCATTTCCCTTTGAAACCAAAATAAATTGGAGTTAGGAGAAAATGGAAACAACGGGAGGCTCCCTAATACGTAGAGAACCCATAAAATCATTGCTACTCAAAGAATATGACCATATTGGGAAGATTCTCCACCAGGTTGGATGGATGGAGTATGTAAAACATTTGTAGGGGTATGATGACAAAGTTGACTTATAATTCTCTCTAAATTTTGGGGAGGAATAATCTATGGTTGAAGGTACCATAGTAGAAGTAATAGAAGAGACAGTGGTGGAAGTCACAAGATTTCCATGGATAGGAAAAAGGTGGTATTCCAGAAGAATCTCCAATCCCTAAATCTTGCAAAAATTTCTTGCGTCGGGAGAATCATTGGTAAATGAGGGCACAGGGTTTGAAAGGTGGTGTCTCCCACACCCTTGGTAGGATGTGGCCATATTCACGCAATAATTTTTTACATGTGAGGGTCGCTACATATCCATTTATCTTCAACATATCTGACTCTCGGACCACCTCAGACATGGTTGACCCATCAACATGCCATATTTTATTTTCAGAACTTTGTAGACATTAACGGAACTTGAAAAGAGATCAAAGAATCCCAGGGACATTATTTCTCACCATGGGATTTTTAAGCTATTGGTGAAATGTTCCCTGCACAAGGAGGGCCAAACAAGGAATAAAATTGTCTGGGCACCAACTATTTTTGCATAAGATGTAGTGGTTGCACTTATAGCATCATAGGAAGCAGTGGTTTCACTTTTCCCACTAGGAGAAGCAATGGATTCAACTCCATATCTAATCAATAGTTCTTCAGCTACAGTAACCCCAGATGCTGACACTCCTCAACAAAAGAGACCCAGGAGGGTAAATATGGTAAGCGTCCAGATTACTGCAACCTCGAAAAAATAAATCCATGACAGTGATGTCGAGGTCACCGGAATCAAACCCTCCACAAAGAGAATAAGGGGGTACAAGAAGATGCAACCCCATGTTCCAAAGAAAAAAAGAATGAGGTACACCTCCATGGATGCAACTCAATAAAAACAATAAAAACCTGTTGATCCAAAAGAACCAATAGAAATGGGTGACCTGGAAACTTGTGAAGCAATGGAAATAGAACCCCCCACTAACACACAAGAACCAACAGAAGGGAGTAACTTGGAAGGTGATTAAAGGATAGAAACATAGGCTCTTACTGACCCACAAGAACCAGTAAGAGGCACTCTTGGAGAGGGGTTTTCCACTATCCTTCAAATATATATAGAATACGAGGAACCAGAAGTAGAGGCTCATGTTTCTCCATAAGAAATAGTAGAGAGAACTTCTAGGGAACGGTCTACCAACCCACAATAATTGAACAAACAGAAACTAGAACGAGAGGCTATTGATTCAAAATAACCAGCGAGAAGAACTTTTGGGGAAAGGTATGCTAATGTGCAAGAAGCAAAGAAACAGGAACCAAAACCAGAGTTTGTTGATCTTGAAGAAAATATAACTGCTACATCATGGGTAAGCATTCCACATTATTTTCTTATATATGCATCCCTTGTAAAATAGAATAGAATTTTGAGGATGAAAAATTGGAAACTACAACTAAACCTTAAAATGTTGAAAGAAGAATTTGATGAAGAAAGTGTTATCATGTGCTAATTTGCATTAATTTTTCCCAAAGCATCTTGTCCTTGTGTTATATTTCCACTCATATTTTTAAACTTTTTCACCAGCTCCGTCAAACTCTCATCACCTAAATCCTTCACTCAGTTGATTATCCAAAACAGGCATGTCCTCCATGAGTCAAAAATTTGGCAAATGTCCCAAACCTATATCTAGCCTTAATGCTTATCTAAATCCCTTAGTTCCATCACTTCTTTCATTTTTACCCTTATTTTCATATTCTCGTTGAAAATAAAAAAAAATAAAAATATTCCTTTTATTAAGCACCCTTGTCTTATCCGCAAAGTCATGTGTTAAGCCTCATATGCCCAAAGTCCTTAGAAAATAGAAAAAGGGTTTATTATTATTAATATAAATATTTTTATATTAAAATATTTATATTAATATTTGATCCAATATTTAATTTATGGCATCACCTCAAATCACGGGCACGAATCTCGATTTATACTATGGAAAAGTCAAAGGGTGGATGGAGGGTGCACATACATATCAGGTATAGAATTAACGCGGAGGTTAATTATGTGAAGGTGGGCCGATATATAAATCGGTGGTTTTTGGTTAGGGAGAAGTGTCCTTACTTAGTGAATATCGGGGGTAAAAGTAGTGTCGATTAAACCACTCCATCCCAAGCCCGATATAATAAATTCAACCATTTATCATATAGTTTATGTGAGGCATATTTTCCAGGACTACTTGGATAATTCTTTATCCAAAGGTTTTACAGAAGTAAAAGAAGAAGATCAAATGTATTTTACCAAAGATGGTAAACAAGACATGATTTTCAAAACCATGAGAAACAATCCAGTAAATGGTTTTCACAGTGAAACGGTAAATTGGAAAAAACAAGACACAGTAAATGTTTCATAGTGAAATGGTAAATTGGAAAAACCAACACACAGTAAATGCTTTTCACAGTGAAATGGTAAATTGGGAAAAACAAGACATGGTTTTCAAAACCATGGGCATGAATTAAATTATAGAAATTTAATTTTAAAGGATAAAAAATATTTGGGAATTATTTTTATTCAAATATATTATTCCCAAATATTTAAGGAAAATATGTATAAATAAAATTGGATTTGGAAAAGGCACAAGTGACATTTCAAAGAGGATGTGGCAGTCAGTTTCCATAGTAGTTGAGACTTACAGGACGATTCTAGATGAACCATAATGAGTTTTCAAAATTCAAAGGAGGATATTGTCAAGAATGGACCCTAGAACATTAACCTTGTTCATTTTTCATAGAGGTGTCACGGATTGGGATATTCGAGGGAATATTGTAGCCATATTTTTATGTTATAATTTCATGTTTGAGACATGTTTGTGTAACACATATTTCGGCCAGCTGGAGATGAATTTCAAGAATCTGAGAGACAGTTTTCTTCAGAACAAGCTTATCTACAAAAACCATTCTTAGATTTTACACAGCTATTACAGTTTGATAATTACAGGTGGAATTTTGAAGACTATTTTTTCTCCTAAAAAACAAGAGATCAATTAAACGTGTCATGTTCTATTTGTAATTGTTTCTATTTTGGAGAAGAAGCTGAAACATTTCAGTTCAGCTATTTTAATCGGTTTCTAATTAAAAGGAACTCGAAATTGTATAGATGATAGAGGTTCTAAATGTATTAATGTTGGAATAAGTGAAAGGGCACAATTCTAGTTGTTTTGAACTAAATTGTAAATTTTTGGAGCTGAATTGAATACATATGCAGAAGCTTTTGAATTCTCTATGAAAAGATTCTAATGGTGGTGATATGAGTTTTGTCTCTTTTCATTGTATGTATTTCCTGTGTTCTTTAATTTCATTTACATTTTATTCTGTTTAAATTGGAGAGTTAAAATCCCATAATTCATCTTGTGATGCTCTCGGCTTAAGCGATTTAAACTATGTAATTTTCTTCCTAGCTAATTCAGAATTCATTTCAGTAATGCTATGATGCAGTTATTTGTTTTATCCTTCTTCCTACACTCTTCTTAAAATAAATTTATAACTCATATTAATCACCTCATTTAGCCTTTATCCTCTGGATAATTCTACCGTCCAGTCATTGTTTTCTTTCACTATCATAATTTCAACTCCATAGCCCTGAGTGTCCCTCCCCTTCCTTGCTAGCAACTTTATAAAAACCTCCAATGAAAAATAAATCTAGCCACTAATTTCCAAATAAATATCAAGTAACACGAGAGATCCCTCTCTGAGTTGAACGGGCTAGTGCCCAGCTCTAAAGTAGGTTGAAACAGTTACCTCTATCATTTGTCTATCAGTCGGACAAAATTTACAGAGTGCTAACATTCTGGCGTCGTTGTCAGGGAGTGAAGGTGAAACATTCCCTAGGAGAAATGACAAATTTCAAATCTGATTACTGATGGTGAAGAGTATTTAGACACAGAAAGTTTGTACATCATTCACCTGGCGAATCCATTTTCAAGAATTGAGAATTCAAAATTTGTATGGCGACTCCATTGTCCAAAGACTCAGTAGCCTGAAGATTTTATTGGCGACTCCACTCAAGCTTCAAATTTGATTCATAGAATCCACTGGAAGATGATATCCCTTGACAGAGGTATGAAAGGAAATCATGGAAAAAAACAAGTACCTAAAGTTGAGTTTTTTCCAAGACATAATATTTTTTGTTATTAATTACCTGGTGTCCTTTCCTAAACATGTTAAACAAATTTTTCTTTACCTGCTGCATTCAAATGATGATCATGAGAGTCTTGCAATTGTATATCGTCCTCCTAAATTTGTACATATATATCCTCAGTGTATCCTTGATTTTGATCAAATTTTTCCATCTGAGCCATGTGATGACCATAACCAAGTTGATGAGCCTCATGAAACCAAGGCTGATATTTCACCTCTTATACTTGATCCAACACCCTCCAAGATTCAGCATGGATATAGACCCTTAAAATTACCTCACATCCTTCATGATTTTCCTCCAAAGCATTATAAGTGCCTACCTGTGTTTGATGGAGAACCTGATGCCATCACAGCTGAAAAACACATCCAAGATTTTGAACATTTTATATATTTGTTTGAGATTGATCATCATGATGTTTGTATGAGGGCCTTCTCTCAATCCTTGAAATGGGATACCCAAGACTAGTTTAAACACTTGCATCCAGAGACGATTAGCTCATGGGAGGAATTGAAGAATGTATTTTTGAAGTTTTGGGGAAAGAATAAATCTTTGGATCTATAGCTTATAGAGTTCTATGCCTTGACAAGGAAGAGAAATGAAACTATTTCTACATTCAATAGGAGGTTTTCCAATAATTATTACAATTTGCCCAAAGAAATGCAACCCATTGAATTTGTTGCCATGATCCATTATAAAACAACTCTGCATTCATATTTGTCTTTCCTCCTGATGGAAAGAAGACCTAAGTCCTTACAGCAAATGTTTAATGATGCTTAGGAGATTCAACACAATATCCAAGCATGTAAACATATTTGAAATGAGGAGTTAGATGTTAAAGAACATGACAATGAATATGAACAGAAAATAGTTGATTTGAATCTTGAGAAGAGAGTTAATAATATCATATGCCCTCTTGAAGTTTTTAATGCCAATGATTTTGCAAAAAATTATATTCCACTTGTTGAAAGAGGAGGTGTTGATTTAGCTTATGATCCATCCCATGATAAGTAGGGGGCTGATTGTTTTATGTATTCATTTGTAGACAGTCAAGAAGATGAATTTTCAAATCAGCTTGTTGAAGAATATGATGAATATGATGATGATTTTGATGTTAGCTTCCTAGAACAACTAGTTGTATGTTCTCTATCAGAAAATGTTCCTTTTCAGCAGTGTAATGAGAGCAATCAACCTACATATCACAGTTACAAAGAAGAAAGTATTGAATCAGCTGAAGGGAATTCTTTACCTTTATGTTTTTCATCATTTAAATTGTTGAAAGAAAATTCTAAGATCATCATTGAAGCAAAGGAATGTGTGTTGATGCCAAATCACACTAATTCACTGAAAAAACTTGACAAGAAATTGCATCAATCTTCTCATGTGTTTCATGACCCTATTACTTGTTATGTAGAAGGTCTTGTTAGTACAAAATTGTAGCCATTGGTCGAAGATGAATCTGAAAATGAGTGTGTTCAGCAATCCAAAGAAATTGAAAAATGTGCATATGACAACAGTGAAGAAAATGAAGAAGGTTTTGAATCAGGTGAAAGAACCTTGCCATTTTGTTTTGCTTCTTTCAAATTGTTGAAACAAAATTTTTATATTGTTTCAAATAAGAAATCCTTCAAGCATGATGTGTAATATGAAGAGAGAAATGGACTTGCAAATGAAAAATGTCTTCCATTATGTTTTTCTTCCTTTGAATTGTTGAAAGCAAATCATGAGATAACAGAGGAAGGGGGGAAGTCTGACTACATTCACAGTGGCATTGTTTTACATGAGAAAATTTTTATCAATGAGGAAGACCAAAAACCTTCTCATACATTTAATGACCATGTTGTTGATTACATGGAAGGTTATTTCAGTTCATATTTGCATCCTATGCTCAACTACCAGCTTGGAAATAAATATTATGGTAAATCAACGTCCATGTTAGATATGGATTGCTTTCCTTCAGGGGTTTTATTTCAGGCAGCACTGTCTTCTGATTCAGAAGATTGTTATTTCCAGCAGTCTCAGCATATTTTTCAGCCTCTTGGTGGCAATCAACAAGTTAAATCACATGAAAACAAGAATGCAGTGGAAGGGGTGAAACATGATTGTTGTTTTGTGCATATTTTAGAAGATCCATTTGTAGTTTTGTTGGAGGCAGTAAACAGTCCAAATGTTTTTAATTTTTTGAGATTTGGATTTATGTATGAATTTTTGAATGAATTATCAGTAAAAAGGCTTTGGAACAAGCAAGTGAAAATAAAACAAACAGTGGATAAAATTTTGTCATGGTTTCATTGGCATTATGATTTCACTTTATTGGCAGTTCATTTCAGTAGTTAGGGTAGGTAGGAGTGTGTGAATAAGCTTGTTGGTCAAGCATTTTTCAGTTTGGATTTCTAGTAGTGTGTATTGTCAGATTTTAGCGGTGTATTCAGTGTTCAGTATCCAGTTGAGAGAAGTGTGCAAAGTTTGGTTTTCAGTAGACATTGGTGACATGTCAGAGCAGGGTACACACACATGTTTTGGGAGAAGCCCAATGGATTAGGCACCAGGTCTATGAGTTCTTTGCTACCTCACTGGGAGGATAGAATCCCCATTTGGAGCCTATGTTATCACATGCTAACATTATTTTTTCCCAAAGCATATTATCCTTGTGCTATCTTTCCACTCATATTTTTAAACTTTTTCATCAACTCTATCAAGCTCCCATCACCTAAATCCTTCACTCAACTGATCATCCAAAATAGTCATGTCCTCCATGATTCAAAAATTTGGCAAATATCCCAAACCTATACCTAGCCTTAATGCTTATCTAAATCCCTTAGTTCCATCACTTCATTCATTTTTACCCTTATTTTCATATTCCCGTTGAAAATAAAAAAACATTCCTTTTATTAAGCACTCTTATCCTATCCACAAAGTCATGTGTTAAGCCTCATATGCCCAAAGTGCTTATAAAATAGAAAAAAGGGTTTATTATTATTAATATAAATATTTTTATATTAAAATATTTATATTAATATTTGATCCAATATTTAATTTATGGCATCACGTCAAATCATGGGCACGAATCTCAATTTATAATATGGAAAAGTCAAAGGGTGGATGGAGGGCGCACATACATATCAGGCATAGAATTAACGCAGAGGTTAATTATGTGAAGGCGGGCCAATATATAAACCGTTGGTTTCATATCGGGCATAGAATTAACACGGAGGTTAATTATGTGAAGTCAAGTCGATATATAAACCAATGGTTTTTTGTTGGGGAGAAGTGTCCTTACGTAGCGAATATCGGGGGTAAAAGTAGTGTGGATTAAATCACTCCAGCCCAAGCCCGATATAATAAATGAAACCATGTATCATATAGTTTATGTGCGGCATATTTTCCAGGAATGCATTTCAATAATAATTATGGAATTTCCAATAAATGAGATTCTTCCTCACGGTGAAAAGGTTTTACAGAGGTAAAATTTAAGTTTTACAAATTAAAGAGATTAATGTTTAGTTCCATGGAAAAGAATTAAATGCGAAGATGCACGTGAAAGGAAGACTTGGATAATTCTTTATCCAAAGGTTTTACAGAAGTAAAAGAAGAAGATCAAAGGTATTTTACCAAAGATGGTAAAGAGTACATGGTTTTCAAAACCATGGGAAACAAACCACTAAATGGTTTTCAGAGTGAAATGGTAAATTGGAAAAAACAAGACACAGTAAATGTTTCACAGTGAAATGGTAAATTGGAAAAAACAAGACACAGTAAATGTTTTTCACAGTGAAATGGTAAATTGGGAAAAACAAGACATGGTTTTCAAAACCATGGGAAGCAAGCAATAAATGGTTTTTCAAAACCATGGGCATGAATTAAATTATGGAAATTTAATTTTAAAGGATAAAAAATATTTGGGAATTATTTTTATTCAAATATATTATTCTAAAATATTTAAGGAAAATATGCATATATAAAATTGTATTTGGAAAAAGCACAAGTGACATTTCAAAGAGGATGTGGCAGTCAGTTTCCGCAGCAGTTGAGACTTACAGGATGATTTTCGGATGAACCAGAATGATTTTTCAAAATTCAGAGGTTATTGTCAAGCACGGACCCTAGAACATTAACCTTGTTCATTTTTCACACAGGTGTCATGGATTGGGATATTCGAGGGAATCTTGGAACCATATTTTTCTATTATGATTTCCTATTCAAGACATGTTTTGTGACATATATTCCGGCTAGTTGGAGATGAATTTCAAGAAACTAGGAGAGGTTTCTCTTCAGAACAAGATTATCTACAAAAAGGACTCTCAGATTTTACACAGTTGTTACTGTTTGATAATTACAGGTTGAGTTTTGAAGCCTATTTTTTCTTCTAAAAAATAGGAGATTAGTTAAATGTGTCATGTTCTATTTGTAACTATTTCTAATTTTGGGAAGAAGCTGAAACGTTTCAGTTCAGCTATTGTAATCGGTTTCTAATTGAAAGGAACTTGAAATTGTACAAATGATAGAGGTTTTGAATGTATTAATGTTGGCAGAAGTGCAAGGGAACAATTCTGGTTGTTCTAAACTAAATTGTAAATTTCTAGAGCTGAATTGAATACATATGCAGAAGCTTTTGAATTCTCTATGAAAAGATTCTAATGGTGGTGATATGAGTTTTGCCTCCTTTCATTGTATGTATTTCTTGTGTTCTTTAATTCCATTTACATTTTCTTATGTTTAAATTGGAGAGTTAAAAGCCCAGAATTCATCTTGTGATGCTCTTAGCTTAAGCAATTTAAACTGTGTAATTTTCTTCCTAGCTAATTCAAAATTCATTTCAGTAATGCTTTGATGCAGTTATTTGTTTTCTCCTTCTTCCTACACTCTGATTAAAATAAATTTATAACTCAGATTCATCGCCTCATTTTGCCTTTATCCTCTAGAGAATTCTACCAGCCAGTCATTTTTTTCTTTCACTTTCATAATTTAGACTCCATATCCCTGAGTGTCCCTCCCCTTCCTTCCCAGCAACTTTACAAAAACCCCCAAAACAAACCAAATCTAGCCAGTGATTGCCAAAGAAATATCAAGTGACACGAGAGAGCCCTCTCTGAGTTGAGCAGTCTAGTTCCCATCTCTAAAGTAGATTGAAACAGTTACCTCTGTCAGTTTTCTATCAGCCAGACAAAATTTATAGAGTGCTAACAGAAATAACACCTAACAAATTATGTTACCATGAAAAAATTTCTCTTGTTGTAGGGGAACCCTCTATTAAGACACAGAAGACAACTCAAACCAAGGAAACAAGAGAAGTGGTTTTCCAAACCACATATTTTATGTTGATTGAAGAAGCTACCTAGACTGAAACAGAGTAGGGACCAATAAAGGATAAAGAAATTGCAGCAGGGCCTAGCATCAATGAAAAGGAGGAATGTATTCATCCATTTGAAGAAGGGGAAGTGGATTGTAGTATCAACAACCTCCATGGACATATTGATTTCTATAACCCTGATTGATTGTTGGTTGCATAGGGACATGCAACAATTTTGGGTTAGGGAAGATGACAGGTGCCTAAATTGGCATGTTTTCAGCACTCATTTAGTACCATTTTTCCACTGTTCATCCTCTCTTGATACCTTCCTCATCCAATTTGCCTCACTTTTCACCGAGGTATGAATCTTCCCCCATATTCTAGTTTTATTCCATTCTTACATATTTATTAAGGAAATTGTTACCTTCTTGCACTAACATTGATATACATGAGAAAATACAGTGGATGCAACTCCTTGTAGGAGATGAAACTCCTCTACAAGTGTTGCAACTCCAAGCATGATACAGTTGTTGCAATTCCAAATGCAATCATGTTGCTACAACTTTGAGATAAACTTTTCCAACACATCAGTCAGCCTTACAGTCGTCGGTCAAAGATCACTCCTCACATGTAAAGGTGACGAAGGGAATGTGGACAACCAAAAAGAGACAACAATTCACCTATAAACCGTCACCCAACTAATCCAAGGCATCGTATGCCCACTCTTTTCTAAAAATTGGAAATATCGATGTAAACATATGAATAGCCTGATTCTCATGGTTGTCCATTTGTCTTCTTCTTTTATTTAGGAATCAATTGCATTGTATAAAACTGCCATATTTCCTTGAGCTCAAGAAATGATTTTGGTGATAATACTCAGTTGTATTGTAAAAATCAAGACCTCGGAAATATCATTTTATTTCTCCTTTCATTAGCACGATGGTGTGTTGAGTGTTCATGTTACTTCGATTTTGTAATCTAGTTCATTTTCTAAGGGGGAAGGTCCCCTCCTTAGTAAGGTACTTCTTGTAAATTAGCATAGGACTTCATTGTTGTTTATTTCCTTTCATAGTTACTTCATTTTGTTGCAGTTCTAGGTTTCATAAACATTTAATTGTAATTCAGGAATAGTTAGTATTTAGTTTCTTTATTTTGTGAATTATGTTGTGACTCAATTGTTAATTAGAATTCTACAAATTTATAGCAGTTTGTGTATTGTAGACGTTTTTGCAACTCGTGTTGGTGCAGCTCTATTGTTCCAACTTTGCTTGTGGATTTTAATCTACTATGCTTTATTTCAAATTTGTGACGGTTTTATTCTCTAATAGTTTGGGATTGATATTTTGTCGATTTTATGAGTTTTTCACTCTCTTATGCATCAAATAATAATTTTATTTTAATACATTTCATTGTATGTACAATTACATAAATGATACAACAATTCAAGGTTACCATCATACTTGAGCAAGTCACCATTAGGTACTAGTGTAATTTCCTTTTCCGCAAAGAGTGATTTACTTTTTGCAAGTGTGATTTATTTTCCGCAAAGAGTGGTTTAATTTCCGCAAGTGTGATTTACTTTCCACAGTGTGATTTACTTTTTGCAAGTGTGATTTACTCTCCACAAGTGAGATTTACTTTCCTCAAGTGTGATTTACTTTCCGCAAGTGTGATTTGTTTTCTGCAAAGTGTGAGTTACTTTCTGCAGGTGTGATTTTTTTTCCTTGCAAGTGTAACATTAATTTTCCTGCAAAGTATAAATCCAAGAAGTAGTGTAAAATGGTAACTTAATCAAGCGTCATGAAATCTCTATTTGTGACATTAAAATCACTACAACTTCTTGAAAAACTACAACACTATACTTGAATATACAGTGCATGACAATTTGTAAGAAAAATACGACCTCGGATTGATAATTAAATGTACAACTCTTTAGTTTCTCACTAAATTAATTAGGAAGTAATTGAAAATTCCATCACTTACTCTAGGCCAACAAATACTATAGTGGTTGGTGATCTATGTGGATGATGGTCTCCTTTCCCATTAGATAGTGCTTCCACTTTTTGACTACTTGTACCAAGGCATAGAGCTCCTAGTCGTAGGTAGGGTAGTTAAGATCTTCCCCATTAAATACATCATAATGATAGCAGACGAGCCTTCCTCCCTACATAAATATTCCTCCCATGGCATACCCACTTGTATATGTCTCAACTTCGAAGGGATTCTCCAAGTTTGGTAGTGCGGGCACTAGTTCTTGACCGGTCTTTCTTTTCAACTCATCAAAGGACATTTGTCGATTCTTTTCCCACTGGAAACTCTTGCCATTTGTTTTTATGGCTTGGAATGGTGTAGCTACTGCTGAAAATGAAGCTATAAACTTATGCAAGTATTGTGTTTCCCCAAAAAAACTCCTAACTTTAATGAAATTTGTAGGAACTGTATATTTCATGAAGGCCTCCATCTTTACGAGATCTATCTTGAGCTCCCCTCCACCAATCACATACCCCAAATACATCAAATATTGTTGAGAAAACTCACATTTATTGATATTGGCCAACAACTGGTGATTTTTCAAAGTCTCTGACACCTACATAAGATGTGAGATATGATCCTCTCATGTAGCACTATAAACTAGTATATCATTAAAATAGACAATAACAAATGAATCTAGATAAGTGTGTAAAACATATTTCATTAGTCTCATAAATATAGTCGGTGTGTTACATAAAATGAATGGCATAACCAACCAATCATACAAACCTTGCCTCATCTTGAAGGAAGTATTCAAGTTATCTTCTTCTTTGACTCGTACCTGGTGATATCCCAATTTCAAATCCCACTTAGTGAAGTACTTGGAATGCTTCAATTGGTCCAATACATCATTGATCCTTGGTAGAGGGTATCGATTTGTTAGTGTAATCTTGTTCAATGCCCTGTAATCGATACACATTCTCCAAGTCCCATCCTTCTTGGGTGCAATTATTATGGGTGACCCAAAAGGTGAGGTACTTTGTCGAATCATATCTTGCTTCAACAAATCCTGCAACTACTTCTTCACTTCATTCGCTTCTAAAAAAACATTGTCTATATAGCCCAATATTTGGTAATGGGGAGTCTAACGATAATTGTATTTCGTGCTCCATGTCCCTCTTGGGTGTTATCCCTTTAGGATCCTTGAGCATTCCTCTGTATTCCTAAAGAAACTCCTCCAAATGATGTTTTATTTCTTTAGTACACCCCTCCAGGGATGCCTTCACTCTCATTGACTCATCATCAGATTGATTTTCTCTTAACAAAAGAAAAACATATTTCTTACTAGAACTAATCAGTTTCTTGTCTTGGTTGGCACTTACTAGTGAGATCTTTGACTTTCCTTTATGCACATTGATGATGTAGGACTTCCCATCCTTGATCATTCGGTATTGGTTGGATCTTCGCATGAATATTTCATCCCATATATACATGTAGGAGATTACAAACCCTACTCCACATACATCAAGGGGTACTACGTCCAATTCCACTTCATCAATAAAATTCACACTTATAGAAAATTTAATCTTACAATGTTTCTTTACCTTTATCTCCACATCCTTATTTATCAACCCAATGGATAGGGGCTAGGATGAACATGAAACTCCAACCCAAGCTTGCTAACTAGATCCATTTCTATGAGATTATCCTATGAACCAGAGTCGAACATAGCATCTATCTTGGTCTTCTTGACCTAAATCTTGATGTGGAAGAGCTTGGTCATATCCTTCTCTTCCTGGTGATGCAGGCTACTCAGATTCAACTCCTTTTTCATATATTTGTAGACAATCTTGCCATCCACATCTGAGCTAATATCAACCTAGTTGTGTGAATATGTGGATAGAAGATTTTTTTTCTTTCCATCCTTTTTGCAGTTGTATGGGTTCAGATCTGGATGTAGTTTACAACATTTTTCCTCGGTGTGGCCATAAATGTTTCAATGATTGCAATGGTTGTTGGGATATTTTCACTAATGTGCATTGGATGTTTTATTCTTGTCTTTTCCCCCTTTCTACTTCTTCTTCTCCTCCTTGGAAGATTCTTGGTTCTCTTTCTACTTTGAACCACTTGGTTGCCCCTTCTTTTGGCCCATGTTTTCCAAGTATTGTGCATGTACACACGCTTCATCCATTGTCCTTGTCTTGAAGAGCATAACTTGCTTTCATAGATGACTATGTAAACCCCCCAGATACTTGAGGAGTACATTCGGGTTCTTGGGAGAGATACCTATCATGATGGACATGTTTCTAAACTTAGTGGTGTACTCATGTACACTATGCCCCTACCTCTTCATGAAGTAGTGCCATCAGATCCATTGGTGCTCTACATACCCAATAGGGTAGAATTGGGACTTTATGAGGGTTTTGAAGTCCACCCACCCAGTTACTAGCGGATCACCCTCTAGCCTAAGTGTTTCTGTATGGATTTCCCACCAAGTTAAAGCATGGCCCTCTAATCTTCTCTTCATCTATATGGTGAACGCTAAAATAAAATTCTAGTTTTTTTAACCAATGATTATGTTTTAGTGCATCGATCTCACCTTGATATGGATTTATGTCCACTTTCACAAGTGATTTACTTTCCACAAGTGTGATTTATTTTCCTTGCAAGTGTGACATTTATTTTCTTGCAGAGTATAAATCCAAGAAGTATTGTAAATTGGTGACTTAATAAAGTGTCGTGAAATCTTAATTTGTGATGTTAAAATTTCTACAACTCCTTGGAAAACTACAACAATATACTTGCATATATAGTGCATGATAGTTCATAAGAAGAATACGACCTCGAACTGACAATTAAATGTACAACTCTTCAGTTTCTCCCTAAATTTTTTAGGAAGTAATTGAAAAGTTCGCCATGTTTTGTGTCGTTTCTGAGGAACTATCAAAAGAGTAGTTGTTTTTGTTTCTATTGAGTGAGATTTTTCATTTCAGTAGATTGAGTGATATGATTTATTTTCAACAATTTGATGGGTGTTCTATATGCACTAAAAAGACACTAAAAACCCTTAATTAAATTGTCAACCTGGAGTAAGTAAACTTAGAGTTGTAGAAAAATATATGCCAAAAGTAGAAGGGATGGTAGGATTTTAGTTCAACTAATGAAAGTAGCTATCTAAGGCTAATCTACTCAAGAAAAACTATCTAATCAGCAAACCCTACTAAGAAACTTGAAACTAGGTAACCTAAGTACTTTTGGGCCAAGGGTCAATGGATAGTCCTAAGAAAGAAAGTAAAAACCCTATGTAAAGAAAACTAGTTCAACAATAAGTAATAAGCAACTATTTAAGCATATCAATAAACAAATGACAAAAGCAAACTATTTTAACTTGCCAACCTACATTTAATGAGCAACTACCCTATGAAAGAAAACAAATAAACAAGTAAGCAAAGACACCTATCTAACCTATTAAAGAAAATAGACAAGCAAGCAAAGACACCTAACTAACCTACTAAAGCAAAAGACAAGTAAGCAAAGGCACCTAACTAACCTACTAAAGCAAATAGAAAAGTAAGCAAAGGCAACTAACTACTGCAAGTAATCAAAGTAAAACTTCTCATTGAAGAACTATCTAGACTAAGAGGCAAGTGGATTAAATGCTCAATGAAAAACTATTTCTAATGCATGAAAGGAAATCTAAGAGGCAACTGAACTAAATGCTCAATGAAAAACTATTTCTAATACATGAAAGGAAATATATTTTATTGAAAGAAAGAGGAACTATCATGTAATGCTTAATCTATAATGAGAAAACTACTATCTAATCTATCAAAGACTACAGCAGCAATAAAACTACCTTTTAAAACTATGAAAGCAAGAAACTATCTCTTCTAATCTACAAAAGAAAGAAACTATCTTTTAACCTATGAAAACAGGGAAACTATCTTTTAACCTATGACAATTCAAATATAATGTTGGTGGTTGTGTGAATCTCTTCAGTGTCAGATAATATCTCAATGGAACTTGACAACAAAGGACAATTCCAATGGTATAAGCTCAACACTAATCTCAATGGAAAAATGAAAGGTATGGATTAAACAATCCAATGAGAATTTAGCCATGACAAAAATAATGTTAAATACCCTGCATATTCATGTATAAACCATCAACAACATAACGAGATCATCATTATACTTATACACTATGTAAGCAAAACTAGATTCAACCATTAACTAAGAAATATAATTGCAATTTAATTCTAGGAAAGGAAATTACGTAAAATGAAACTATGCTATGTTTATTCTAACAATTCAAACTGCAATAAGGAAATAATTAAAAACAGAAATTAAACTATGATATTGAAAAGTAAACTAACAATCTACATTAACCAACAACTAATTGAACGAGATCTATATAAAACTGAAATAAGCAAAGCTATAATTAAAAACTGGAATTAATTATATCCATCCATCAAATCCTTGTTGAAGAGAATCCAAATAAAAACTCTATTCTATTCTAATTAAACTATGTTTTAAACTTTAACGATAAAATCATAAATCAAGCATAATCTAACATCTAATTGCATATAGGGTTAGTATAGAGACTTGCAAGTCTGTTCCTAATCTACAAGATCAATGCATGCTAACACATATTATCATTCTAACCTACAAAAGAGAATCAAAACAATTAAACTATAGCAAACTAGTTAACACAATAAAAATATGCATGTACAGAAAATAAAGAGAACAATTAAATTATAAAATGCATAAACAAACACATAGACAGTTACCAGACTATTGGTGGGCCCCCCAGCAAGTCGTGGTCACTCTCTAAAAGCACACCATGAACTCAACAGGTCGAATTCACCATAAAAATCCAAAAATGCAATTTTGGCATAATCTGGCAATGTAAAAACTCAAAACAAAGTAAAAACGTATTTGCTCCTATCACACTGATGTATCTGATGCTTAACCTATGTCTGACCATCATAGTGGTATTTATAAGCTTACAGACCAAGTGGTCGACCACAGGAGGGCCGAACGACTTCTAAATTCGACAAATTACAATAAATGATGCCCTAACTGGTAAAACAAAGCGAGCCAATAATTTCCCTCTTGAACAACTGAAACTGAGTTTTCAAGAGCTCAATCGCTGGAGGAGGCAAGGATAAAAAAAACCCACGTGCTCGATTTTCCCATCACTGGCTACCAATTCCATAACCGCCAAGTCACCTTCCATTTATGTGCAATACGAAGTGTTGGACAGAGTGTCAGAACCAGTGCCGGAACTAGAAACATAGTGCGTTTTTTCCATGTAACACTAGAAAAACATGAATTAGCTCTTGGAAATCATAAAAAATGATGAATTATACTTGATACAATCATTAAACATGAATTATGCGTACCTTATGTCGATCATACCATTTTATCATGAAATTCTTCAAAAAGCTCCATTAAAATATGAAAAACACATATGTACATGCGGCAAAAGTGTATAATAACTGTCATAAAAGTGATCATATCGCGGGCCCAACATTACCCCCACACTTATGATTTTGCAGGTCCCACTACAAACAAAAATAACTTACCCCTCGGAACTAGGATTGTTGAGGAGGATCAACTTTGGAAGCCTCTCCTTCTTGCTGTGAAGACTTAGCCTTGTGCCTTTTGTGTTGCTTCAGCTGTGCTCTGAGGCTACGGTTAGATTTGGTCATCTCATCGACCAATCATTGAAGAGAGTTAACTTTCATTTGAAGGACTGCATTTTCATGATGAAGGTGTTTATCTATTGTCTTCCTTTCCTCCAACTGTTGGAGAAGCTGATGGTTTTCCTTTTGTAGCTCTTCTATGGTTGGGGAAGAATCGATGATCTCTGAGGAAGTCTTAGATCCTTTGAGGGATGTGGAAAATCTATCAGTTTTAGGATCCATATTGGGCATGGGTGAAGTAGGAGTGATGGGAGATCAGTAAGATGAGGTAGGTTCTGATTTTGTTTTCCTTAGCGGCTCTAATCCATCCCCAGAGACTTCCCTAGGTTTCTTATGAGGGATCTCAAGGTTGGAGGACACTTGTATAGGGTCTGAAGCAGGTGGAGGTTTTTCATAAGGCTTGGCTCTTGTGCTCTTGTCCTTTACCAAATCGATTGCCTCCCCTCTTTTTTGTGGGAATGATGGGAAAGTCTTGTTGCATTACTTCTTGAAGCTTTTTAGGTGTAGGATCAAGAGAGAGTGAAGGCATTGGGGGGTCAACAATGGGCTTCTTTTGGTCTTTTCTCTTGGTCTTTTTACTCGATGAAGAAGTAGGGATATCAACAAGATTTTGGTATTTTTCTAGCAAAAATATGGTTTGTGCAAGGGAGTTTGGAGTTCTTGGAGAGAAAGGCTTGGATGGAGAGATAGTTTTTAGGCTAAGTGGTTTTTTTCCGGTCTTAACTGTCAAGTGAGGGTTTTCAAATTGGTAGATAAAGGCATCCCAATTTTTCCCCTGTTTCTCTAGTTCGGAAAGAACAAGGAGTTTGATCAAGCCATGGTGGAAGAGACTATTGTGGGGGTTAGTCACATTTTTCCTCACTTGAGAGGACATCTTCTCCAAGATTTTGAGAAAATAGAAGGGGAAGTTCAAGGGTTTGTTGAACAGAAAGTGGGCCGACAATCTAAAATGACAAGCTTTGAAAGTAGAGTATCTACCTTCACATGTAATTAACCTTGTGATGACGATGAGGATATTGACGAATTCAACCTTTATCCACTCCTTAGCATACCCTTCTACTCCTGAAATGCTCTTGAATTCGAGGTTAAACACCCTGTTGTAACTTGAGCGCAGCAATTGGTGGTTTTTGAACCATATATCTCCCATCCTTGGGAGCTTTGTTGTAGCAGCAATGAAATCTTTTGTGACTTCAAAGGTAATAGACCCTACATGTGTTGTATTGCCATCAAAACCAACTGCAAATTGCATAGAGAGGTTGTCATCATGGCCTTGCAAGCTAGACAGAAATGGCCCTCAGCCAATGCACAAAAACACTTCTTTGCACTGTGCAAATTTGGGAATGGAAAACAAGTCTGCATAGGAGTAGGGTTCATATCTCCTGGGCATTGTGATAGAGGTGTAATTCACCAAGAAAGGGCGCAATCGATCCAAGCAGTGGCATGGATTGAGCATAGGTCGAATGCGTTTTGGACAGGGGACGAATTGGCAGAGGTTGGGCGTGATTCCTTAACGCAGAGGAGAGAAAATGGTAAGGGAAAATGGAGATAAGGGTTGCCCAACCCGATTTTGGATGCATCTATGGTGGATTAGGTTACCCACATGTGCGCACGAGCTACCATGTGTGGAGAATTCGAATTCAAAGGCTCGATTTTTGGGCAATGTAATGGTGCGTATTTAGATCAATGTCCAAGTCTTTTGACTTGGAAATTTGATCATAAACATATGAAGCATATTTTAATCAATGCCTACAACCAATTTAATTAAATGTAATTGAATTCTGGTTACCTAGAATCTAGTATAGTTACTGGTGTGTAATTCACATGGCACCTCGTTCGGCACCTCATACGGCACGTCATCCAATACCTCATACGGTACTTCATCCGGTACCTCTGTGTTAAGTGTATCTTCACCTCTTATAATGGATAGCCTGCAACTTTGAAGTGTGTTTGACAGTCACAGTAGTTAATGAGCAGAGGCAAGATGCTCCATGCTCACTCAATCTTCTTGCATATGACATATAATGTCAAAAACCTACAATAAATAGGTTATAGCAAGCATAAAACATGTATTGTCAAACCTACAATATGCAGCTTGTAATGGAAGATAACCAATAAGGAGTGGTCTGTTAAATAACCGATAAAGAGTGGTCTGTTAAATAACCGATAAAAAGTGGTCTGTTAAGCATGAGTTCAGTAATTTATAGCATACAAGAGTTAAGCATTTCAAAAAAAAATAACATGACTATCAATGTAATAACTTGTATCATGGTAATAATACAAAAATTCTTGCAAAGACTTATTTCTCTAGGAAATGATCATTTGTCAGCTCATGAACCCCTCCCCCACACCTAAGTATTGTGACACCTCACAATCAAAAGTATAGGAAACTAGTCAGTATCCCCCAACAGCCAAAGATTTATAGTATGTCAAGTGTAAAGATAAAATTTCACAGCTTGGTCTGACGAGACAGTTAGAAGATGGCCCCACCTATAGGATAAGAGATCCTATATATAGATAAGAAGAGGTAGGCAAGAGAGTTTCAAGATAGTCTTAGAGTTATTTCCCAATGGAAATTTTATGAGATTCATTAACCTTAGCTTAACCACACATACTCCATGTCATCTTTGTCTGCAAGTAATGTCGTACATCGGGACAAGTTTAATTTTATGATTTATTTTTGTCAGATTACCATCCTTGCTAGGTAGAATGCCCCGCTGCCAGCAAGCCAGTTCAGTACTTCGGTGGGTTTACCTAGTCTTACCACAAGCCAATAACCGCTACCAGCAGACCTGTTCAGTATCCTGATGGGTTAGCCTCTTAAACCCTCAGAGACTGGCCCTCCATCCTTTAAGATTTTAGTATAAGATTGCTTATACAAGAAGATGGGGGAACAGCTCTGAAAACAACTTTTTCTTTCTTTATTTTTTCAATTTGGATGGTATTTATGTTAGAGGATGACTTTTCGTTATATTGCTTAGTGATTGTCTCGATGTAAGGGGTACTTAAGCAGACGTGGCCTATCTAAAGATATGATATAATCAAGTTATTTAGTGTGTAGTGGATGGTACCATTGAAAAACAATAGAAAGGTATCTCTAGGCTCAACTTACTTTCTTCCTTTGTAGTTATTGTGATGTTTCCATGGCTAATCGCTCATTATACCTCCTTGTTACTCTTTGATAAAGACACTTGACTCACTTACTCAGGTTTCTTGGAAAAACTGTACGAGAGACCTCTAGGATTGATAGTTATGGTATCACTTCCTTATACAGTGATGAAGAGTTTCAAGAGAAACTACTTTAGAATGCCAAAAAATGAGAATTTTGAAAAAATATGGCTAATTACAGTAAGTCAATATTCATTTGATGCTTTAACAGACATAAAATTCAAGTATAACAAATGTTTTGAGGAAAGATCCTTGAAACTGTGTACTCCTGGTGGAATAAATACTTACAGAAATATCTAGAATTTCCTTATAAACAAAATTCAAAAACTATTTACATATGTATAGTAGGAAATTCAGAAAAAATTTCAAGAACAAGGGGGGACATCCCCATCTACTAAGGCCAATAACTTGTCATTTGACATGACCTGTAGAAAATCTTCTCTGGAAATGGGCTTATGATAACACTTAAGTCGGTGTCCATTTACCACAAAGGAGACTTGTCCATCGTCAATTGTTTTAATTTTTACAGCTCCATTGTCATATACAGTGTCTACCTCGTAAGGACCCAACCATCAGGTGGTGAGTTTTCCTTTGAAGCTTTTGAATCAGGAATCAAACAACGAGGCCCAATCACTAGGCTAGAAGTGCTTCTTCTTAATAAACTTGTCATGCCACTTGTTCCTCTGGTTTTGGACTAATATCGTTCATTGGATGGCATATTGTTTGATTTCATCCAACTCATTTAGTTTTAGGGCTTGTTTCTTTTGAGCCTCATCTAAGTTCAATCCTAATTCTGCGGCAATACGGAAGGTCCTTATTTGTAATTCTATAGGTAAAAGTACTTGTTTCCCGTACACTAGCTCATAAGGGGTATATCCAGTGGTATTTCTCCAAGTAGTCTGATATTCCCACAAAGCCTCTGGGAGCCTATCAGCCCAATCCTAGTGATGTAATTGAACAGTCTTGGTCAATATGGCTTCCATAACTTTGTTTGTGAATTCTACCTGACCATTGGCTTGCGGGTGGTATGGAGAAGATTTATGGTGTTTAATCCCATATTTCTCCGTTAGCTCTTTCATCATCTTGGAAGTAAATTGAGTTCCTTGGTCGGTAACAATTTCACAAGGGACATTGAAGCAGGTAAAGATGTCTTCATAGATAAATTTGAAAACAGACTTCTCTGTAGCCCTGAATAGGGCTTTTGCCTCTACCCATTTGGTGACATAGTCCGTACAAACCAAAATATAGTTCTTCCTATGGGACATGGGTGAAATTGGTCCTACAAAGTCAAGGGCCCATTTTTCGAAGGGTTCTATCATAACTTGGGCCTATAAAGGCATTTCGTCAGATGGCGTAGGTCTTCCTATCCTTTGGAAACTATCACAACTTCTCACATACTTGGCAGCATCTTTGAAAATGATAGGCCAATAGTAACCCGAATGTAACACCTTATATGTTGTACGTTTGTCAGAAAAATGGCCACCACATGGTCCATCATGACAACTTCGTAGTATATCAGGTACCTCGTCCTCTCGGACACATCTACAAATAATCAAATCAGGACCTGTGTGAAAAATATCATGACCAACCCAAAAGTAATTAGCACTCTATGTAATAATTTTCCGCTTTTCATGAGGTGACAAATGGGACGGTAACTTCCTAGTGGAAAGATAGTTTTCCATATCCACAAACCATGGGGTATTGACCAAAAGGGAAAAGAGGTGTTCGTCTGGGAAGCTATCATCTACAGGGATATCATCATCCTATTTTTTTATTCAAGAAAGAAAGTGAGCTACTACATTATCCTTTCCAGATCAATCAAGCACAGTGATATTAAATTATTGCAATAACAAGAGCCACCTAGTCACTCGGCCATTAGTTATAGGCTTGTTCATGAGGAATCTAATGGTGGAATGGTCGGTGTGTACAAATACTTCATAACCTATAATGTAATGATGAAATTTGTTGATAGCATGAACAACTGCCAAGAATTCCTTCTCGGTGACTGTGTAGTTCAACTCGGTAGGGGACAAGTTCTTTCTCACAAAATAAATGGCATAGGACTGTTGGTCGTCTTTCTTCCCTAATACCCCTCCTATTGTGGTGTCAGAAGCATCAGTGGATGTATGAAATGGGAGAGTCCAATTGGTTCCTCTAAGAAATGGTGCCACAGACAGCTTAGCTTTCAGGGTTTCAAAGGCAGTTTGACACTGCTCAATCCAAACAAAGTCAACATCTTTTATTAATAATCCGAACATAGGTGCAGCAATCTTTGTAAAATTTTCAATAAACTGTCGGTAATATCTGGCATGTCCAAGAAAGCTTCTCACCTCTTTCTGATTATTGGGGGGTGGAAGTCTGACAATGACCTCAATCTTTGCAGGGTCGACTTTTATCCCTTCAGATGAAACATGATGTCCTAGAACCACTCCTTCAGTTAACAACATTTTTCATTTTTCATGGCTCAGAGATAGGTTCATTTCCTTACATCTGGTGAGGACTTTTTCTAAGTTGTCTAAGGCTTCCTGGTAAGTGTTTCCATAGACTTTGAAGTCATCCATGTAGACCTCCACACAATCATGAATAAGATCAACAAATATACCTAATATTGCTCATTGAAAAGTGGCAGGGGCATTACACAATACAAATGGTAAGACCTTATAGGCATAGGTGCCCCAAGGACAAGTAAAGGTAGTCTTGTCATGGTCCTCGAGTGTTATAATAATCTGGTTGTACCCATTGTACCCATCTAGAAAGGAGAAATACTTCTTTCCAGAAAAGGTATCTAGAACCTGGTCAATGAAAGGGAGAGAAAAGTAGTCTTTCATAGTGACCTTGTTGAGTTCCCGAAAATCAACACAAATTCTCCATTTCCTGGTCACTTTCTTTGGAACCACTACAAGCGGGGATACCCACTTACTATCGAATATGGGATAGATAAATTCGACATTTAACAATTTTTGGATCTCCTCCTTGACTATATCTTTGAGTGTTGGGTTCATCCTTCTCTGGGGTGGCCTAACATGTGTTACTTCCCCTTGGGTATATATGTGATGGATGCATGTGTCAGGGTGTATACCCTTCATGTCAATGTATTCCCAGGAAAATGCTCATGTTTGTTATTTAAGGATATCTACTAACTGCTTCTGTTGGTCTGTATCTAGCCCAGATTTTATATGTAAAAATTTCCCTAGACTAATCTCGTAGGGCATAGTGTAAGACATGGCAGACTCATCAATCTCAAAAATAAAAGATGTCGAAGACAAAATGGATGGGTCTAATTTTTCTTGAAAATCTTCTCCAAACATGTACTCAAATTGGGGAAAAGACTGTGGAAAATCCACACATGTAATAGCAGAAATGAACTGGTTTAGCACATTTTCTGGTGTATGCTCCTGAAGTGCCCTTGCATGGTCACTAGGAAATACGGGTTCTTCCCAGTATTCGTTCTCGTATGGACATTCAAGCCACCATAGATTCTCCATAATAGGTTGAGTCGGAGGGTAAATGGTGAGCTTCTAGATAGAGAGACCATTTGAGATGGTCATTTCTCCTTCTCTACAGCCAATAAATGCATTGGTTGTGGCTAGCCAAGGTCTTCCCAAAATAACGGGGTGGCCTTTAGTAGGATCCTTTGAGTGAATGACAATAAAATCTACTGGGTACTCCCATGAGGCTAAAGTAACCATGATATCATCTAAAATTCCTTTAGGTATAACCCTAGTTTTATCTACTAATTCCAAAATGGTTGGGGTAGGTCGAAGAAGAGGTTGTAACTATAATTGTTCCAACGTAGTAGCGGTCATAACATTGATGGTTTCCCCTAGTTCTATGAGAGTGTTTCCAATGGAGACCTCATTAATGGCTATGGTCACTATGAGGTTTCCTGGATTCCCATATTTTGCTAGTTTTGGCTACTCTGATATGTACTCAGAAAGTCCTCCTATCAAGTGTATTGTAGGGGGATGTTTTTGCTTCCTACCTGGCTTCTTGATACACAATTCTTTGAATACCTTACTGTAGATTGGAATGTCTTTAATGGCTCGAAGTAGGGGAATTTTGACACAAATATTTTTCAATTCATTCAAAATGTCAAATTTTGGTCGGGTAGTAGGTTTCTCAATTACCAATCGGTCTGGATAAGGAGGGACCTCCATAATTTGTGAAGGTTCATTTTGAGGAAGCTTGGGTTCTTGATTCTTCGGGATAATAACATCTTCCCACCTAGTGTCATTTGTGGGTTATTTGGTGATTTCTTCTTCTTCTTCCTGGATGACTATTGAGGGTCTCTGCCTCTCCAGAACTTTTCCTGATCTTAGTTGAATTTCCTGTAATGGAGCAAGAGTAATAACATATGTCGGGAAGGCTTGCATCTAAACATTGTTAATAGGTTAATGGGGCTTATTATTGGGGTTCAACACTGGCTATTCTGGTAATAGTGTCGATCTTGGGGAGCTTGCATTTTGATATTGTAGCAGTTGTTGTTGTGGAATAGGAGGTAAAGGTGGTGGAACAAAACCTGGAAAAAGTTGCGGAGTGTTCAGTGGGAACTGAGGATAAGGATGGTTGGACATAGGGATAGGTGGAGCTTGAGGGTTTCCTTGATTGTGTCCTGCCCTCCATCCTTGAATCCAAGGATTTTGGTACTAAGTAGACCAGTTTTTCCAACCTGTTGGGTTCCACTGTTGTTGTTGATGATAATAGGGTGGAACTTGAGACTGTAGATCTGGGTATGTGGGTTGATTCCTAGGCTTCCATGGCCTCCAAGGGTTATAAGAAGACTCCCTGGGATCTCCACTCCTATATATGGCTAATAAATTAGGCAATGATGGACATTTTTCAGTCACATGGTCTTCTATACAGAAGCCACAAACTGAAATGTTATCTAATGGGAACTCCCTTGAGGAATGCTTCCCCCTGCATCTTGGGCAATATATGCTCATTGTTGCATTCTCCTCCTCATGATTTTTTTTTAGTTTAAGGGTATCCAACTGGGAACCTATTGTTCTTAAGATGTCAATATTAAAGTTTTCTAAAAGGTTCCCTATCTCTGCTCTTGTGATACCACCTAAACTAACTGGTTTTAAGTTTCTATTGTAAGGGTCCCGAACATTCTTCCCTGTTTTGGTTCTACTCCTTGAGTATTTTTTACACATTTCACATATTTCAGCAAATGGTTTATGAGAGATGTCACCTGATGCCATCAAGTTAAGCATCTCTAAATATTCTTATGAAATTCCCTTAAGGAAAAGATCCCTAATTGCATCCTCTGGGAGGTCATGGTATTTTGACTTCTGGGAGATATAACCAAATATTTCCATATAATCTTCAAGGGTCTCGTCTTCTAATTGTTGGATTTTAAAGATGTCTTTACGATACTCTTTGGTATTGCAGTAGTCTTGGTACTTCTTGAGAAATATGTCTTTCATGTCTTCCCAAGACCTAATACTGGATTCTCCCAACCCCATGAACCATCTTAGTGCAGAGTCTTTGAGGGTGGCAGGAAATAGTTTTAATTTATGGGCATCTTGTACGTAGTTGTAGCTCCTACACATGATGTCAAATTCAAATAGGAAGGTGTTTGGATCTTCATTGTTTTTACCATAAAAGGTAGGCAGTGTTGAGAGAGGAATACTCTTCATGTTGACATTCAGAGTGGTGTCTAAAATCGGAAATCTGAAAGTAGTTTCGGTTTGGTTTCCAGTTTCTTCTTCCTCCTCGTGTCTTACATTGTTATGGTCTTCCTGATTATCCATATTGGTTTGGTTTCCAAAAAGAGAGTACCTAAGTGGTTTTATCTTTGAAGAGAACAAAGTTTCTCTTTGATGGAAAGGTATTCCTATTGATTGGATGTCTGGGACTCTACTCAAGCCGTTTGAGACTATTGGTGCCAAAGTTTTTGTGTCAATTTGATAGATGATTACATTGGTTGAACTACCAAACAAAAGATTCACATGTTCAGGGTTTATGATGTCCTTAAAATTAGGGTCCCTTGGTGGTGGTGTAAGAGAAAAGGTTGTATTGTTTGGTTCTGCGGAAGGCTCGAGTGGTCTTGCCTCCTTTCCTAATATGATTGATGCTTCAATTTTGTGTTCTATAGTGCACCTTGTGTTAGTCTCTTCAGAGACTATTTTAGCTCCTTGAGTTGAGCTATATCTTGTTTTTTGGTATCGGTCTATGGATTTTATAAGAAGAACGTTCCTTCCCCCAAAGAGATCGGAAGGAACCTTGGTTGAAAGGTCTGATTTTTATTTAATGTATCTACCTTATGGGTCTCTAGGCCTATTCATGAAAGAAAGCAAAAAGAAAAAGAAAAAGCTACCATTTGATTCCTAGGTCTATTTATGAAAAATAAAAACAAAAAGAAAAACTACCATTGGGTTTGGGGGAACCTGCTATAGTAGATGTGCGGGTTCTTACCTCTCGTATTAAAGTTCCCCCACCACCAAACTAATGCTAAGGTCTAGAAATGATCTAATTCCTAATTACTTCTTACCTTGAGACAACTCCCCGGCAACGGTGCCAAAAATAATGGGTGTTCTATATGCACTAAAAAGACACTAAAACCCCTTAATTAAATTGTCAACCCAGGGTAAGTAAACTTAGACTTGTAGAAAAATATATACCAAAGGTAGAAGGGATGCTAGGAGTTTAGTCCAACTAATGAAGGTAGTTATCTAAGGCTAATCTACTCAAGCAAAACTATCTAATGAGCAAACCCTACTAAGCAACTTGAAACTAGGTAACCTAAGTACTTTTTGGCCAAGGGTCGATGGATAGACCTAAGAAAGCAAGTAAAAACCCTATGTAAAGCAAACTAATTCAACAATAAGCAATAAGCAACTATCTAAGCATATCAATAAATAAATGACAAAAGAAAACTAGTTTAACTTGCCAACCTACATTCAATGACAAACTACCCTATGAAAGAAAATAAATAAACAAGTAAGAAAAGACACCTATATAACCTATTAAAGAAAATAGACAAGAAATAAAAGACACCTACCTAACCTACTAAATCAAAATACAAGTAAGCAAAGGCACCTAACTAACCTACTAAAGCAAAAGACGACTATATAACCTACTAAAGAAAATATACAAGTAAGCAAAAGAAACTAACTACTATGAGTAATCAAAGTAAAACTTCTCATTGAACAACTATCTAACCTAAGAGGCAAGTGGACTAAATGCTCAATGCAAAACTATTTCTAATGCATGAAAGGAAATCTAAGAGGCAACTGGACTAAATGATCAATGCAAAACTATTTCTAATACATGAAAGGAAATCTATTTTATTGAAAGCAAGAAGAACTATCATGTAATGCTTAATCTATAATGAGCAAACTACTATCTAATCTATCAAAGACTACAGAAGCAATAAAACTACCTTTTAAAACTATGAAAGCAAGAAACTATCTCTTCTAATCTACAAAAGCAAGAAACTATCTTTTAACATATGAAAACAGGAAAACTATCTTTTAACCTATGACAATTCAAATATAATGTTGGTGGTTGTGTGAATGTCTTCGGTGTCAGATAATATCTCGATGGCACTTGACAACAAAGGACAATTCCAATGGTATAAGCTCAACACTAATCTCAATGGCAAAATGAAAGGTATGGATTAAACAATCCAATGAGAATTTAGCCATGACAAAAATAATGTTAAATACCTTGCATATTCATGTATAAACCATCAACAACATAACAAGATCACCATTATACTTCTACACTATGTAAGAAAAACTAGATTCAACCATTAACTAAGAAATATAATTGCAATTTAATTCTAGGAAAGGAAATTACGTAAAATGAAATTATGCTATGTCTATTCTAACAATTCAAACTGCAATAAGGAAATAATTAAAAACAGAAATTAAACTATGATATTGAAAAGTAAACTAACAATCTACATTAACCAACAACTAATTGAGCGAGATCTATATAAAACTGAAATAAGCAAGCTATAATTAAAAACTGGAATTAATTCTATCCATCCATCAAATCCTTGTTGAAGAGAACCCAAATAAAAACTCTATTCTATTCTAATTAAACTCAGTTTTAAAATTTAACGATAAAATCATAAATCAAACATAATCTAACATCTAATTTCATATGGGGTTAGTATAGAGACTTGCAAGTCTATTCCTAATCTACAAGATCCATGCATGCTAACACATCTTATCATTCTAACCTGCAAAAGAGAATCAAAACAATTAAACTACAACAAACTAGTTAACACAATAAAAATATGCATGTACAGAAAATAAAGAGAACAATTAAATTATAAAATGCATAAACAAACACAAAGACAGTTACCAGACTGTTGGTGGGCCCCCCAGCAAGTCTTGGTCACTCTCTAAAAGCACACCACGAACTCAGCAGGTCGAATTCACCATAAAAATCCAAAAACGCAGTTTTGGCATAATCTGGCAATGTAAAAACTCAAAACAGAGTAAAAACGTATTTGTTCCTATCACACTGATGTATCTAATGCTTAACTTATGTCTGACCATCCTAGTGGTATTTATAAGCTTACAAACCAAGTGGTCGACCACAAGAGGGTCGAACCACTTCTAAATTCGGCAAATTATAATAAATGATGCCCTAACTGATAAAATGGAGCGAGCCAATAATCGCCCTCTTGAACAACTGAAATTGAGTTGTTGGGAGCTCAGTAGTTGTAGGAGGCAAGGATAAACAAAACCCACATGCCTGATTTTCCCATCATTGGCCGCCAATGCCATAACCGCCAAGTTGCCTTCCATTTCTGTGCAATACAAAGTGTTGGACAGAGTGTCGGATCGAGTGTCGCAACGAGTGTCGGATCGAGAGCCAGATCAAGTGTCAGAACTAGAAACATAGTGCATTTTTGCCCTGTAACACCAGAAAAATGTGAATTAGCTCTTGGAAATAATAAAACATGATGAATTATACTTGATACAATCATTAAACATGAATTATATGTACCTTATGTTGATCATACCATTTTATCATGAAATTCTTCAAAAAGCTCCTTTAAAATATGAAAAACACATATGTACATGCGACAAAAGTGTATAATAACCGTCATAAAAGTGATCATATCTCGAGCCCAACACAATTCTTAGAATTTTTTTCTAATATTTTTTATGCATAGAGTTAGGGATAAATAAGGTAGATTTATTAGTTCATCCAAGAACTCCCAAAAAACTAATAGTGCAGGTCAATCTCAAGAGAGAAAGGAGCACAATCAACCAAATTATCTAGCACTACAGCAGGTTCCATTGCCAAAAGGATCCCTGAAACTTTCGCTCAATAATTTGATACCATACAAGTATATATGCACAGAGAGGTTCCACTTTCAGAAGGCTTTATCGGTGAACAATACCACTCCGGGAAATTAATATTTCTCGAAGTACCCTTAGAGGCAAAAAACAACCCTCGGAATTAAATGGCACATGAAGTTGTCAAGGAAGAAAACTCTTCTTTCAAATTCTTGATTAGAGGATCAAATGAAGAACATCCCTCATTCAACCTTGTCGAATTTCCATGGTTTATCTAAATAAAATCTCGACACCTTCCTCTTGGAGTTCATGGGTCTTGGTAGGGATAGCATCTGCACATGGGGTTAGATGATGAAGAAACTTCTAGAAAAATACCAAGACTACTATAAATATAAGGAAACAAGGGAGGGGGTCTTCAAGATGATTCAACTGAAGATGATAGCCTTGAGGATTATGTCGAACGATTCAACTATAATTTGCAGAGAGAAAGGAAAGGAGATTTGGCTTCCAAGACATGACATGTCTTATTTCTTAGAGGATTCCAAGATGATCGCATTGAAATTCTCAACCTAATGGTTGGAGGATATTTCCCTTAGTTCGAATATGATACTATCTTGGAACTTTGTAGCAGATATTCCATAGACACTTCAAAAGAAGGAAAAGGACCAAGAGATATACTGGAAAGAACTCAAAATATTTTTGGAGGTGGAGTTACAAGAGAATATATTGGGAACATGTTGGAGGAATTCAAGATTTATATACTTAGTTTCCTGAGCTCCCAATTGGACACACTGCAAATGAAGAAGAAGAGAGAAGAGACAGAACAAGATTTGGCCATCTTTTGCCCAAAGTACAGAATGATGCACCCATGGAAAGAATGTTAGTTGGATCAAATCAAGGTTTGTGAAATATGAAATGAGGACCATTCTAATTTAAGTTGTCCATCCTTACCAGGATTGAAGGTTATCTATCAGAAAGCTAAGGAACTGGAGAAGTTATGATTTTTCTCTTAGAAGTGACCTTGGAAACCCAGAACTCAAGGTATGATTCAAGACCAATATCAGTATTTCAATTCATATTGGACTAATCCTTCCATGAAATATGCTTCCCAACCATGGGGTATGCCAACACAAAAATGGGTGGCTCCTCCTCCTCCAAACCAGCTATGAAAACATGGGTGGATAAATCCCACTTTAGGAGGCCCTCAACATCCTATGAAACATCCACCCATGCAACTTCATCCCCCTCCTCAGATGTAGGCATCCACATAATCCCCTCCTAGACCAAAACTACTTGCACATCCCATCCCTAACCCTAATAACAGAAGGATAGGCCAACCATCACAATTTTCTAGACTTGCTTCCTACCCTACCTATCACATATCTTCCTTGGACTGCAATGATATCTAACTTTGATCTAGTACAACATTAACCAAGGACCAACCTCGTATCCATATTGGATATCTAAATGAGGACGTCTAGAATGAAGAATTAGAAATGAAAAAATCTTAGGAACCTTTGAAAGTTGATAATGCCCACCCTGAAATTCAAAACCCACCCTATCAAGAAAGATTAAACCTAGAGAAACCTCTTACTCAAGATGAGTTTGACTTCTTTGGGGAACTTAAGAATCTGTGTGGTTAAATATCGTCATTTCAATACATAAATGATGTGCTTATTTATTCGAAATTGGTACAGGAATTTTTCTTAAGGAAACCTAATGGAAAATTAAAGGATCCTCAAATTGTCCATGTTATGGGTAAACTGTCAGTTTTAATGATGGGGGGAGTTCTCACAGCCAAATACTCAGACCCTAGAAGTCAAGTAGTTAATGTGAAAATTAATAATACACTAATTAGAAACAAATTAATCGACCTCTCAAACCAAGGAAATAAGAAGTGGTTGTCCAAACCATAGATTTTATGTTGATAAATGAAGCTACTCAGACTGAAATAGAGCAGGGACAAATAGATGATAAAGAAATTACATCGGGGCCTAGCATAAATGAAAAGGAGGAATGTAGTCATCTAGTGGAAGGAGGGGAAGTTGACTGTAGTATAAAAAACCTCCATGGACATCTCGATTTCTCTAACCCTGACTAATTGTTGGTTGCATAGGGACATACAACAATTTCTAGCTAGGGGAAATGATGGGTGGCTAAATTGGCATGTTTTCAACACTTATTTAGTACCATTTTTCCATTGTTCATCCTCTCTTGATACCATTCTCGTCCAATTTGTCTCACTTTTCACCAAGGTATGAATCTTCCCCCATATGCTAATTTTATGCTACATGAGAAAATACAGTGGTTGCAACTCTTGTAGGAACGAAAACTCCTCTACAAGTGTTGCAACTCCGTTCATGATACAGTTACTGCAATTCCAAATGCAGTTTTGTTGTTGCAAGTCTGAGACAATTTTTTCCAACACATCATTTAGCCTTAAAATTGTCGTTCAAATATTGCTCCTCACATGGAAATGAGATGAAGGGAAAGTGGACAACCAAAAAGAGGCATCAGTTGACCTATAAATTTTCGCCCAGCTAATCCAAGTCATCATATGCCTGCTCTTTTCTAAAAATTGGAAATTTCCATGTAAATAGATGACTAGCTTGATTCTCATGGTTGTCCATCTGTCTCCTTGTTTTATTTAGGCATCAAGTGTATTTTATAAAACTCCATCTTTCCTTGAGCTCAAGGAATGATTGTGGTGATAATACTCAGTTTTATTGTAAAACTCAGGACCTCAAAAATGTCATTTTCTTTCTCCTTTCATTCACATGATGGTGTGTTGAGTGTTCATGTTATTTTGATTTTGTAATCTAGTTCCTTGTATGAGGAAGGGCCCCCTACTTAGTCAGGTACTTCCTGTAAATTAGAATAATATTAGTGTTTCATTGTTTTTTATTTCCTTTCATAGTTACTTCATTTTTCTATAGTTTCAGGTTTCATAAACATTTAATTATAATTAAGGCACACTTAGTATTTAGTTTCTTTATGTTGTGAATTATGTTGTGACTCGGGTGTTAATTATAATTCTACATATTTATAGAAGTTTGTGGATTGTAGACATTGTTGCAACTCGTGTTTTTGCAGCTTCGTTTTTACAACTCTGCTTGAAGATTTTAATCTACTATGGTTTCTTTCATATTTGTGACAGTTTTATTCTCTAATAGTTTATGATTGATATTCTGTCAATTTTATGATTTGTCACTCTCTTATGCATCAAATAATGATATTCTTTTAATACATTTCATTGTCTGTGCAATTACATAACTGATACAACAAGACAAGGTTACCATCATACTTGAGAAAGTCACCATTAGGTACTAGCGTAATTTCCTTTTCCAAAAAGAGTAATTTATTTCCTGTAATGTGATTTACTTTTTACAAGTGTGATTTATTTTCCACAAAGTGTGATTTACTTTCCGCAAGTGTGATTTACTTTCCACAGTGTCTCCACAAGTGTGATTTACTTTTAGCAAGTGTGATTTACTTTCCGCAAGTGTGATTTATTCTCCACAAAGTGTGATTTACTTTCTACAAGTGTGATTTATTTTCCTTGCAAGTGTGACATTTATTTTCCTGCAAAGTATAAATCCAAGAAGTGGTGTAAACTGGTAACTTAATTAAGTTTTGTAAAAATTTGATTTGTGATGTTAAAAGTATTGTAACTCCTTGGAAAACTACAACACTATATTTTCATATACAGTGCATGATAGTTTGTAAGAAAAATACGACCTCATATTGATAATTAAATGTACAACTCTTCAGTTTCTCCCTAAATTAATTAGGAACTTATATAAAAGTATGACATTTAATCTAGGCCTCCAAATACTATAGTAGTTGGTGATCTTTGTGGATGATGGTCTCCTTTCCCATCAGATAGTGCTTCCACTTTTTGATAGCTTGTACCAAGGCATAGAGCTCATTGTCATAGGTAGGGTAGTTGAGAACTACCCCATGCAATACATTAGAATGATAGCATATGGGCCTTCCTACCTACATCAATACTGCTCCCATGGCATACCCACTTGCATATGTCTCCACTTCAAAGGGATTCTACAATTTTGGTAGTGTGAACACTAGTGCTTAACTGATCTTTATTTTCATCTCATCAAAGGCCTTTTGTTGATTCTTCCCCCACTGAAAACTCCTACCATTGGTTTTCATGGTGTGGAATGGTGTAGCTATCATTGAAAATGAAGCTATGAACTTCCGCAAGTATTTTGTTTCCCCAACAAAAATCCCAAATTCAGTGAAATGTGTAGGAACTAGCAATTTCATGATGGCCTCAATATTTGCAAGATATATATTAAGCTCCCCTCCACCCATCACATACCCCAAATACACCAAATACTTCTAACTCGAATTTCTTGAGATTGGCCAGTAGCTATTGATTTTTCAGAGTCTCTAACCTACATAAGATGTGAGATGTGATCCTCCCAGGTAGTGCTATAAACTAGTATATCATCCAAAAATACAATAAAAAATGAATCTAGATAAGGGAATAAAACATCTTTCATTAGTATCATAAATATAGTCAATGCGTTACATAAACCGAATGGCATAACTAACCACTCATACAAACCTTGCCTCATCTTGAAGGTAGTATTCAAGGTATCTTCTTATTTGACTCGTACCTAGTGATATCCTGATTTTGAATCCAACTTAGTGAAGTACTTGGCATGTTGCATCTGGTCCAATAGATCATCGATCCTTGGTAGAGGGTATCGATTTTTTAGTGTAATATTGTTCAATTCCTTGTAATCGTTACACATTCTCCAAGTCCCATCCTTCTTGGGTACAATTATGATCAGTGACCCACAAGGTGAGATATTTGGTCGAATCAAACCCTACTCCAACAACTCCTACAACTAATTCTTGTAACATCCCCATTATAATCCCTAGTTTAATTAATGCTTGTGTAGATATATTGTATGGCTACGACCAAAGAAATGTGATATGTGAATTGTATTTCCTTGTTTTATTAATAAAAATGTGATAAAAACTTCTAAGGGGACATGGAAAAGATATGGGGCTGGAATTAATCCATAAGAGGGGGGAGTGTCTAGGATAATGGACAAGAGGGGTCCAAGGGGGAAATACCCATGTATATTAATTTAACCCATTTTCCTGAATTTGCTATTTGTATATGAACCTTCCCATTTATGATTGAGTGTTCCCAACTCCAATCATTGAATACATGTAAGAGGGTGGGTGTGAGTGGTCACATCCCAAAGTTATTGGGAACATGGGGGTTGAGTACAATCAGCTTGGGGAAGAGTGTGAGTCAAGAAAGGCAAGCCAAAGAGAGGAAATTCATATGGGTTGGGACAACAAGTTTTAGGGAGTCATGTTTGTGCATGAAAAACAAGGGGAGAGAAAGAAATGAAGCTTGAAGTTGATGCAACCATAGAGGGAGAATTCTAGAGCATGTTGGAGCATAATTAGAGCGAATGGGAGCTAAAAACATGAAGATCCAAGTTTTTAGGATTGAAGAGTGAACTCATGTGTGAGTTTCACTAAAAAACAAGTGGTTGTTGTTGGTTTGTTGATAGTTTTCCTAGCAACAGTTTCCCTTGAGTTTATAGCTAAGAGATTCCTAGCTACTTGTGCCAGAGAGACCCTAATAAATGAATGGCACATTCCTTGGGTTAATCCTGATAAACGGATGGAACATCCCTTGGATTATCATTGATAAACGAATGGTGCATTCCTTGGGTTGGACAGGTCAAGAGGAAGAGATCTCATGGAAAATCAGGATAGTTGTAGGAGAATATCAGTTGGGTTGAGAGTTTTATGAGCTGTGAGTGGATTGTGAGAGACCACCCTCTTTTGTGGATTGCTAGCCTCAATTCGTGGGTGGGTTGTTGTTGATATTTGGAACAATATATCTATGGTTGGGTGGAACGTTCCTCCCAAGAAGCTTGTTGCATGATTGTTGTGAAAAGATAAGTGTTTTATCTTGTTGTTGTGTTAAATTATGTGTTTAATTGTTGTGCATGAACTCTGTGTATTTGAAAGTGATTTATATGTTGTTGTAATGAGTTTTTTAGTTACATTTCATGTTGATTATTAGCATTATGTAGATGCTTCTATTTGGGGTTATTGACAATAGCTAAATCTGTTTTAATTTGTAGATGAAAGCTACGGGAAATGAGTTAATTGTAAATGAATTAAATTGGTTAGCAGAAATTTTGTTTTTATGTATATTATGCATTGTAATGTCCTTCGTTTGGGATGGGGGATGTTACATTATGGTATTAGAGATTTGGTTCAAACAATGGGCTTGTATGGGCTTGAACCAGAGAGAATTGGTGAAATTCGTTGTTGCATATTTTGTCTGTGACTGATTTGGGGGGGAAACAGAGATTTTAGAGAGAAATACCCAATTCCATGAGTGAAATCCGAGTTTTAATGACTTCGGGTAGTTTAAGAGGGTTAATGGAGTAGAACGGTGAACTTGCATATCAAAATTCAACCTGGAATGGTCAAAATTTGAGTTTTAATGGCCACTTGTAAAGTTACAAACAGTTTGGTGGATCGGTGACTGAGATCTCTTTTGAACTCTAGATTGACGGTTGGGATTCGTCGTTATAAATTTAAAAATTCATAATTATTTGGCCATTTGAAAGGTTGATGGGATCAACAGTCGAGATTAAATCGGGGGTTGTGAAATGGATCAGATCAACGATTTGTATTAATTGGGGTTTTGGTTTAAAATTTTCTAAGTGTGAAGTTTGAAAATAGAATCCACTGATGGCCGATGGTTAGATCGGCGAGTATAGCGAAGTGTTGGAAAATCGCCAAGAGAAATCATCGATGGTCAATGGACGAATTGACTAAAATGACGAAGATTTGGGTCGGTCGTAAGACATCTCTGATCATCGATGGTCAACGGTCGAGGATCGACCAAATCTGACGAAGTATTTTCAATTTGCAACGAACATCATCGATGGCTGATGTGATAATGGTTTGGTGTCGGTTGATTTTGGTGAAGTGTTTGAATCAAGAAAGAGAATTCATCGATGGTTGATGCATCAATGGTTCGACATCAGCTAAAATCAGCAAGGTGTTTGGGTTTTCCAAGAGAATTGGTCGATGATCGATGGAGGAAAGAGGATGATGATTTCATCATCCATGTTTCATTCCACATCATCATCTATGTGTCATTCCATGTAACCCAAGTTGACACCTCACGATGATGTGGCATGCCACGTCAAAATCCACATATCATGCCACGCCAACCAATAGAAGTGGTCAATGATCAAATCGACCGATTTGGGAAAGCATTCGACAATCATTGGGGATCGTTGATCACCGATCGGCTAGTGGTCATGTATCGACAGATTTAGCAGAGAGTTTTTCATTCATGAATAAATATCACCGATGATTGATTTAAGAGTTGTTTGAAAATCGGGTTTCAGGGAAATGGACCAACGACTGATGGTCAAATCGGTGACTTTGGAAAAACGTTTTACGCATTTAAAGGATGATACTAATAATTGATGGCCAACAATACTAGATCAACGGTTGTTTTGTATCATGATTTGATATCAACGATTTTGATTTAAAGAATTGTTACAGTAGTAAAACATTGAATTTTGTGTGAAATTTTCCCAAATTTTCATATTTTTTAAGGTCATTAACTTGCGAGGCATTTGTTAGGCCCTAAATGTCATTTTTATCAAATCAAAACCCACGAGTACAGAGTGTAACAAGGTAAAAAAATTATTTTCAGCTCAAATAAAATAACTAGAAGAGAGTTATCCAACGAGCTAAACGGTTCATGAAACAGAGCTCATATGAGAAAGTTACAGCCAAAACAATGAGGGTAAAATTTTGACACCAATATTACTTCCAGAGGGTATAAATCTATGCACAGAATTCCATTTGGGGCACAGGTTGTAACACCCTATTTCCCCCAGTCTGTAAAAATAACTATATTGGCCAAGAACTATGGCAAACTCAAAGATGTGAATGTTTGACTTGATGGAACTTTGTATAAAAGGTCGATGAATGTAAATTATGTTATGAGTATGTGTTGCATGACTGTTGGGAGAGGGATGTGCTAAAAATAGACCACGATGGCTAATGAGAGGTGGTGGAAGGGACCTAGAATGGTTGTGTTAACTTCCATCGAGTCAGTACTATACTGGTTTATACTTGCTCACAAACCAAAGTAGCTCTCTAATCCTGGAATGGATTTCCCATCAGATTGGTAGGTGGGGAGGCTCCTCCAGAGTTAATTAGGGGATGGGGGTGAACCGTCCATCCGTAACATCCCTCATACCTGACCACGGATGGCGGAATTTGCACCACACGCAACCTTGCAGACAGAAATTGGAAAGAGAGGAAATTTGGTAAGGCAGATAGCAGTGTGCATGACAGGGATTGCGAAAGAGACTGGAGAAACCATGGAAACTCAGGGAGTTCTGAATATCAGGAGAAGGAGAGTAACCTTCGTCCTGGATTGTTTTCCTGTATCAAGAGAATGAGAGTAACCTTCGTCCTTGATTTTTTGTCAAGCTAGAAATAGGAGATTGAACCTCAAAGCATCGTGGTCTAGCTCGGGGGTGGCTAGTGGTAAATCCGTTTGGAGTCACTAAGCCTACAGTTGGGTGGAAATGATCACCCCTCTCAAAAATTGCATCATGCCTGGTAGATTTGATAAGTGTTCTATACCTTGTATTTCGAACTAAATATCATGAATGTGTTAGGAACCAAACATCAATATAGCATAGAAAAACCTTAGAAAAAGTACTCAATGCCTTGAAAAAGAGATAATTTCAGATAATAAGCCTCTTCGAGGGGGGAAATTCTTTTTACCCCACTTAAATGTTCAAGTACAAGATGATTCAAAATGAAAATGTCTCCTTGGTATATATAGGAGACTAGGATGTATAATTACAACTAATGGCCTAAAGCCGACATAAATAAAATAACATTACTAATATAATATTCCCCAATTAAGGGGTAATGAGCCAATATTAGGGCTTAACATGCCCCTCCCCTTGAGACAAGTGTTTTCCGCAACTCTTGAGTAACTCTGGATGCTTCTGTATAAAAGAATCATCTTCCCAAGTGGAATCTTCAGCCGGTAGTTTCCTCCATTTAATGAGATACTCTGAAATGGATCTATTCCTCAGCTGGAGAATTCTTCTGTCAGTGATGGATTTAGGCTCCAATATGATTTTTCCTTCCTCATCAAGTTCTAGAAATATAGTTTGAACTGGGATCTTTTCGCCTATAACCTTCTTTAAGCATGAAACATGGAAAACTGGGTGTACTCGTGAAGATGCAGGCAACTCCAATTTGCATGCCATAGTACCAATATTTTGCAACACCTTATAAGGGCCATAGT
>ML790912.1:84055-109047 GCA_009831015.1 Picea engelmannii | reverse complement strand
CTTAAATGTTCAAGTACAAGATGATTCAAAATGAAAATGTCTCCTTGGTATATATAGGAGACTAGGAGGTATAATTACAACTAATGGCCTAAAGCCGACATAAATGAAATAACATTACTAATATAATATGCCCCAATTAATGGGTAATGAGCCAATATTAGGGCTTAACATAATGCATGCTTATATTTTTATGCCCATAACAATTCCTATGTAGAATGATTTCCTGGTGTTTTAAATTGGAGATAATGGATGCATGTGTATGTTTATATGTCACTGTTGCTTTTTGTATAAATGGATAAGTCTGGAAACCTTATGAAAGGAAGGATAGTTCTCTAAGGTCTCAGAGTCATGGGAGCTTGAAGCCCCGAGAAGTTGAATTTTGTGATTCAAGCTCAGAAGGGATAGTGAGCCCAATTATAGAAAGAGGGAATACCCTATCATTTGGTAAACGAACGGTCAAAATCCTTTCGGGAATACCCTAGATATGTCAAAACCAATGGATCTAGAGAAGGAGCACAGGTGTTAACACCTTTCCCCTTTCAGCCTTCACAAGTAGCGATGGGACCCAGGACCGTAGATCCAAGGATCTGATGGAGCCCTAATGATTGTCGATCTTAGCCTTTGTATGGGTAGGAGAGTAGCATTTCGCTGACTCACGACTTGGAGTAGGCAAGGGTAGGCCTGCATGAACTTGCGATTCATAAGATCGCGACGTAATCATGGCCATTGGATCCAGGGCATGGGAGGACCGTTGGATCAGAACTTTCGTAGTTATTGCCTATCGGGGGTTCAGAACTTGAGGGAGTTTCCTTTCGATTGTGGAAGTCGTGAAGAGCTGAACGCCGAGGGCTCGTGCAAGCACATGACCCATCCTTAAGTAGGGATCGCATGGTTGACAGGTGGCGTAACAACAAGCGCCCAGAGGAAGGTGGGAATGAGTGACAGATGATGGACACATGTCACCTGGGAAGGAGTCAACCCATTTTTGACTTATCATATCTCGGGAACTCGTGAAGGAGGAGCATGAGGGCTCAACACTCCAACCCGCAAAGTCGCGAGATGCGAGTAGTGCAAGTATTTATCCTAGGAAGCGGGTAACCGGTGGTGGAAACGTGTCACACTGGGGAAGATTCAACCCATTGTTGACTTATCCTGGCTCGGGGTTTCGCAGGATGAAGAAGCTGCACCTTGATTTCTAAGGCCGCGAAACACCGAGAGTCGAGGTCTCGTGTGATGAGCAGCAACAACACGGCTCATGAGCATAGTATAGCGGGGTTGACAAGTGGTGTATGCACGTCACTTTGGCAGAGTCCATGCAACATTAACTTCTTGCGTCTCGGAGATTTGTGAAAGAGGAGCACGAGAACTCAACACCTCAAATGGCGAGGTTGCGAGTAGTGCTAGTGTTTGGCCTAGCCCATGGTTACAGGTAGCAGGCACTAGTGAGGAGGTAGCCATACCCGCATAGCATCTCGAGTATCGGTGTTTGGAGAAAGGGGAGCCGAGGGTCTTGATTCCCAACTCGCAAGTTGTGAAAGGCGCTTGCACTAAGGCCAGCTTGTGGTCATTTGGGGAAGTTTAAGGAAGGAGAGGGTCTGCGCTAGGCCCCATATAAGTCTCAAGGATTATGTTCCTCGAAGGAAAAGACGAAAAAAAAATCTAAGTTGTTGTAGTGGATGTGTGACAAATTGGTATCAGAGCATGGTTAAGACACTTGGCCTGCTTGGGCTCACGAACGAGTTGCGCAGAAACTCCATTTGAAGTACTCTTAAAAGGAGTAACCCTCTATCTTAACCCCTTTAGCAAAAGCCGAAGTTAAGAATGAAAATTCCTACTATGTGTGCGTTTGAAAAATATGAATTATGCACTGATTGTGAATGAATATAATGTTGACTAACAATAAGCATTTTTCTTGCACAACAAGCGGACAATCAACCGCAGGAAACTGCAGATGCATCAAATGGTGATGCACCAAGAAGTGGGGGATGGCTCCCACAACAGAGACGAAGAGTCTGACGAAAGGAGAGCGGTAGAGACCCCTTTCGATCTAGCTGAGACTGTGAGAAGCCTCATGGTCGAACTACAGAGCTGCAAGGCCGACAATGAGAGGTTGATAAAAGATCAAGAGAAGCAAACATAAATTAATGCAGTATTGTTGCAGAGTTTATCTGACATACAAAGACAATTACAGTATGAACCTGACACCAGTCACGCGGATCGACGACAGACAAAGAAAAGTCGAAGTCCACCTGGGATACGGAAACATGGTCTTTCAAGTGGCCACATTGGGAATAGAACCTCAAGAAAGGTCCACCCCATAGATAAGGGACAAGCATCGAACGATTCCTCTAGAAAGGAAACTGGGGACTCAGAGGGATCTTCTAGTAGCAGAACTAGTTCTTATTCCCAAAGAAAACAGAAGAAGTGAAAGCATTCCAAGAGTCACAATCTCGAAGAATTCAAGAAGGCCAAACCACCCTCTTTCGATGGTGAAATAAAGAAAGGGGAGTAAGAGGAGGCCTGGCTGCTTGGACTAAAGAAGTATTTTAGAGTCCATGACTTCTCAGAAAACTTCAAGGCCTGAGTAGCCACTTTCAACTTGAATGGAAAGGCTTCCATTTGGTGGGAAGACCTTAAGAATGTAAAAGGGATTCACAAAGAGGACCTATCTTGGGAACGGTTTGAGAAATACTGTAGAAAGAAGTATCTATCGGAAAAGTATTTCGACGAAAAGGCTAAAGAATTCTATGAACTCAAACTGGGGCAACGCACCATAGAGGAATATGTCAGCAGATTCCTCGAATTGCTAAGGTACGTACCCTATATAAAAGCAGAGAAGGCAAAGGTGCAACGATTCATCAGCGGACTACCTAAGGACTATCAAAACAGGATTGAGTTTGACGAGCCAAAGACCCTAGAAGACACTATCTGAAAGGCAGGATATTGTTATGAATAGTTGGGGCATTGGACAAAACCTCATGAAAACTGGAAGCAGAAGAATAGTTAGGGATTCCAGAAAAAGGGGTTTAAATCCCCAAGATTTAAAAACTATAAGAAGGACTCAAGGATGAGCTTCCCAACCCGAAGTGTACACCAGAAAAATTTCCCTTCCCAGAGAGGGAATAAACCTTTTGGATCTACCCCAGGAAAGATTGATAACCCAAAGAGAGAATCCTTGAAATGTTGGGTTTGTGGAGAAGAACATCTACTGAGGGACTGCCCGCACCGACAACAGAACAGTCAGAGAATTTACAACGTTCAAGAAGATACCACTGCCAATGACGTGGCTAGGAGTGTGCCGCAAATTTATGCAGCCTTGGATAATAAAGAAGTTGACCACCAAGCTTCAGTGGTGGAGATGGAAGGTACGATCACCAACCATCTAGTGTCTATTCTAATTGACCCTGGTTCAAATTTGAGTTATATAGCTCCTAAGGTTGTTGGTAAGTGTAAATTACAACCACATAAACACACCAAGCCATGGATGGTATAGTTAGCCACTGGCACCAAAAGAAAGGTAATGGAGGTCATACTAGCTTGCCAATTCACTATGGGTGAATTCCCCACCCAAGAAACCCTTAACATACTACCCCTAGGATCATATGACCTGTTGATTGGAATGGACTGGCTAGCCACATATAAAGCCAGATTGGACTGTTACCATAAAAATTTAGAGTGTGTAGGTGAAGAAGGAAGAAGGATAACCCTTCGAGGGATCCAAAAACCTGTCTTGGTGAGACAAATATCAGCCCTTCAAATGAGAAAGTATTGTAGAAAGGGATGTCTACTTTATGCGATACAAGTGTTGGAATCGGATGAAGATGAAAAACCAAGCCTCGAAGACCACCCCACACTAAGAGAATATAGAGATGTATTTCCGGAAGAGGTATCGGGTCTACCTCCGAGAAGGGACATTGACTTCTCGATAGAACTTGCACCGGGGGTGGTGTCAGTGTCTAGGACACCCTACAAGATGAGCACACCTGAGCTAGTTGAGCTTAAATTACAACTAAAAGAAATGATGGACAAAGGCTATATCTGGCCCAGCGTTTCTCCATGGGGAGAACCAGTTATGTTTGTAAATAAGAAAGATGGTACCCTCCGACTATGTGTAGATTATAGACAACTATACAAGGTAACCATAAAGAACAAGTACCCCTTACCCAGGATCGATGACCTATTCGATCAGTTGGGAGGTGATTCCATCTTCTCAAAGATTGACTTGAGATCTGGATACCATCAATTCCGAATCAAGGGTGAAGACATCCACAAAACTGCCTTCAGGACAAGATATGGTCACTATGAATTTGTGGTAGTACCATTCGGATTAACCAATGCCCCTGCCACTTTTATGTGCTTGATGAAAAATGTGCTCAGCAAATTCCTAGACAAATTTGTACTGGTTTTTATTGACGATATATTAATTTACTCCAAAAATAGAGAGGAACATGAGGAACATCTTAGACTCGTGCTTCAAGTGTTAAGAGAACATCAGCTCTATGCCAAATTTAGCAAGTGCAACTTTTTCTAGAAGCAAATAAATTACTTGGGTCATGTCATATTTGAAGAAGGAGTAGTAGTAGACCCTGACAAGACCAGGTCTATCATGGAATGGCCTACTCCAAAGGATGTTTTAGATATCATATCCTTTATGGGCTTAGCATGATACTATAGGATATTTATAAAAGGATTCTCCAAGATTGGTTGCCCAATCACTGCCCTCTAGAAGAAGGGAGATAAATTCACGTGGACACAAGAATGTGAAGAAAGATTTCAATCCCTAAAACATCTACTGACCCACGCACCCATGTTGAAGATCGTCGATCCCGAAGATGACTTCCTCATGTGCAAAGATGCCTGCAAGGAAGGGCTTGGAGGAGTCCTTATGCAAGGAGGAAGTGTAGTCTACTATGAATCCCGAAAATTGAATGAGCATGAAGTCAACTATGTGACCCATGATCTAGAACTGGCTTCCATAGTGCGCGCCTTAAAAATGTGGAGGCATTACCTCCTGGGAAGAAAATTTGTACTTATGACAGACCACTGTGGATTGCGATATCTATTTGACCAACAAAAACTCAATGCTAGACAAGCTAGGTGGATGGCCCTTCTTAGTGAGTTTGATTTCGAAATCAAACATATCAAGGGAAAGGAAAATAAGGTGGCCGATGCCCTTAGCGGAAGTATGAAAACAATTCATCTAGCAGTGGTGAGCACCTGCGAGACGAATGTCAAGGAAAGAGTCGGGAATGCACAAGAGGCAGACACATTCTTCCAGACCATGACCTTGTATCTGGAGCAAGAACCCATGGGAATAAAATATGAAGGCTACCAGATGATAGATGGAGGTCTGCTAACTTACAAAAACAAATTGTATATTCCAAAATGTGATGACTTGAAGAGGTTCATAATGGATGACCTACATAAAAGACCCTATACTGGTCATCCCAGATACCAGAAGATGATCACAACTACCAGGAAACAATTATATTGGCCTGGATTGAAGAAAGGCATAGTTGAGTACTTATCCAAATGCATAGAATGCCAACAGGTTAAAGCAGAACACTGACACCCAGCAGGATTATTACAACCTCTACCAATCCCGGAATGGAAGTGGGAAACCATTTCCATGGACTTCATCACTGGATTACCAACATCGACCAAACAGAATGATGTCATCATGGTAGTGGTGGATAAATTGAGCAAGTCTGCCCATTTTATCCCCGTCAAATCGACTTGCAAGGAAATCGATATCGCCAGCATATTCATGAAGGAGATATTCAGACTACATGGTATGCCTAAGGAGATCGTGTCTGACAGAGACACGAAATTTACTTCCAACTTTTGGAAATCCTTGATGGTTGGTCTGGAGACCAAATTATCGTTTAGCACAACCTATCATCCTCAAACCAATGGACATATGGAAAGGGTGAACCAAATATTATAATACATGCTAAGGATGCATGTAATGCATTAACCCAAAAAATGGGAAGATTACCTGCCGCTGGTGGAGTTCGCCTACAACAATGGCTACCAAGAATCCCTGAAGATGAGCCCTTTCGAAGTCCTCTATGGAAGACCATGCCATACTCCAGTTAGTTGGAGTAATATCGTGAATAGAGTTACTATTGGACCCAACATGTTGAAATAAATGGAACAACAAGTGACTCAGATAAAATAGAATCTAAAGGTTGCTCAGAACAGACAGAAAAGTTATGCCAACCGAAAGAGAACTCCGAGAGAATTCAAGATGGGAGACCATGTATATCTCAGAGTTAGACCCAGGAAGATTTCCCTGAGGATGGGATCTTGTGCCAAGTTGGTCCCTCAGTATTGTGGACCCTTCAAAGTTCTATATAGAGTGGGACCTGTAGCCTATAGGCTAGAACTTCCTCCCACAGTAAAAGCACATAATGTTTTCCATGTTTCATTATTGAAGAGATATGTACATGATTCTAATCATATAATTGACTGGTCTGTTATCCAGGTGGAATCGGAGGGAGAATTCCTGCCAGAACCTCAATGCATACTGGACAGAAAGGAAACCCTACTCAGTAACCGAACCATTGCACAGGTCAAGGTGCAATGGAAACATTTTGGCCCAGATGAGGCTACATGGGAAATGGAAGATGCCATGAAACAGGCATATCCGATTTTGTTTACTTCTGCACATATACGTCATATTTATAGATAAGAACATCGAGGATGATGTTCCTTTAAGGGGGAGGGAATTGTAACACCCTATTTCCCCCAGTCTGTAAAAATAACTATATTGGCCAAGAACTATGGCAAACTCAAAGATGTGAATGTTTGACTTGATGGACCTTTGTATAAAAGGTCGATGAATGTAAATTATGTTATGAATATGTGTTGCATGATTGTTGGGAGAGGGATGTGCTAAAAATAGACCACGATGGCTAATGAGAGGTGGTGGAAGGGAACTGGAATGGTTGCGTTAACTTCCACCGAGCCAGTACTGTATTGGTTTATACTTGCTCACAAACCAAAGTAGCTCTTTGATCCTAGAATGGATTTCCCGTCAGATTGGTAGGTGGGGAGGCTCCTCAAGAGTTAATGAGGGGATGGGTTTGAACCTCCCATTCGTAACAGCCCTCAAACTTGACCACAGATGGCAGAATTCGTGCCACACGCAACCTTGCTGACAGAAATTGGCAAGAGAGGAAATGTGGTAAGGCAAAGAGCAGTGTGCACGACAAGGATCACGAAAGAGACTGGAGAAACCCTGGAAATGCAGGGAGTTCTAAATATCAAGAGAAGGAGAGTAACCTTCATCCTGGATTGTTTTCCTGTATCAGGAGAAGGAGAGTAACCTTCGTCCTTGATTTTCTATCGAGCTGGAAATAGGAGACTAAACCTTAAAGCATCGTGGTCTAGCTCGGGGGTGGCTAGTGGTAAATCCGTTTGGAGTCACTGAACCTACAGTTGGGTGTAAATGAGCACCCCTCTCAGCAGTTGCATCATGCCTGGTAGATTTGATGAGTGTTCTATACCTTGTATTTCGAACTAAATATTATGAATGCATGCTTGTATTTGTATGCCCATAATAATTCTTGTGTAGAATGATTGCTTGATGTTTTAAACTGGAGATAATGGATGCATGTGTATGTTTATATGTCACCATTGGTTTCTATATAAATGGATAAGTCTGGAAACCTTATACAAGGAAGGATAGTTCTCTAAGGTCTCAGAGTCGTGGGAGCTTGAAGCCCCGAGAAGTTGAATTTTGTGATTCAAGCTCAGAAGGGATAGCGAGCCCAATTATAGAAAGAGGGAATACCCTGTCATTTGGTAAACAAATGGTCGAAATCCTTTCAAGAATACCCCGGATATGTCAAAACCGATGGATCTAGAGAAGGAGCACAGGCGTTAACACCTCTCCCCTTTCAGCCTTCACAAGTAGCGATGGGACCCAGGACCGTAGATCCAAGGCTCTGACGGAGCCCTAATGACTGTCGATCTTAGCCTTTGTATGGGAAGGAGAGTATCATTTCGTAGACTCCTGATTTGGAGTAGTCAACGGTAGGGCTGCATTAACTCGTGATTCGTGAGATCGTGACGTAATCATGGTCGTTGGATCCAGGGCACAGGAGGACCATTGGATCAGAACTTTCATAGTTATCGCCTATTGGGGGTTCGGAACTTGAGGGAGTTTCCTTTCGATTGTGGAAGTCATGAAGATCCAAATGCTGAGGGCTCGTGCAAGCACGTGACCCATCCTTAAGTGGGGACTGCATGGTTGACAGGTGGCATAACAACAAGCGCCCAGAGGAAGGTGGGAACAGGTGACAGATGATGGAAACATGTCGCCTGGGAAGGAGTCAACCCATTGTTGACTTATCATATCTCGAGAACTCGTGAAGGAGGAGCATGAGGGCTCATCACTCCAACCTGTGAAGTCGCAAGATGCGAGTAGCACTAGTATTTAGCCTAGGAAGAGGGTAACTGGTGGTGGACACGTATCACACTGGGGAAGAGTCAACCCACTGTTGACTTATTGTGGCTCAGGGTTTCGCAGGATGAAGAAGCTGCACCTTGATCGCTAAGGCCGTTAAACGCCGAGAGATGAGGTCTCGTGCGATGGGTAGCGGTGACACAGCTTGTGAGAATAGTATAGCGGGGTTGACAAGTGGTGTGTGTGCGTCGCTTTGGTAGAGTCCATGCAACATTGACTTCTCGCGTCTCGGGGATTCCCGAAAGAGGAGCACGAGAACTCAACACCTCAACTGGAAAGGTTGCGAGTAGTGTTAGTGTTTGGCCTAGCCCACGGTTACAGGTAGCAGGCGCTAGTGAGGAGGGAGCCATACCCGCATAACATCTCAGGTATCGGTGTTTGGAGAAAGGGAAGCTGAGGATCTTGATTCCCGAATCACGAGTTGCGAAAGGCGCTTGCGCTAAGGCCATCTTGTGGTCATTTGGGGAAGTTTATGGAAGGAGAGGGTTTGTGCTAGGACCCATAGAAGTCTCGAGGATTCTGTTCCTCGAAGGAAAAGACGAAAAAAAAATCTAAGTTGTTGTAGTGGGTGTGTGACACAGGAACAGACAATGGAAAGATTATGACCCATAGAAGCTAGCGTTGGAGTAAGATTTTGGTTATGGGTACCTAAAAAATGTGTAGGAAGAGAGATAAGACACATGTAGCATACATGAGTAAATTGAGTGAAACAACCTAAACTTCTTCGGACCATAACTTTTAGCTCAGAGCTCAGATTTGAGAAAAAAAATAGTTGTTGGAAAGATATTGAGGATTAGAAGACACCTATCAACCCATAACTTTGATTTGGGCAATTAAATTTCTCACAAATTAATAAATAGATTTATTTAGCAGTAAAAAGAGTGGAATTGCAACATGTAGTTGTTGTAACTTTTCACTCAGAATTTAGATTGCAGCATGAGTGTAGTCGATGGAAGTTGTTTCAAGGAAGAATAAATCAAGCAAATAAAAAATTGAATTGGTGCAATGTGTCCTTCATAAATTGATGAATAAATAACGTGTATTCTATATGATGAAATGTTTTATGCTACACATATTCTAATAGTAATTATTACATGCACATTTCTTGTAGAATTAGAGGTACAAAAAGAAACTTTAGTTTGTATATGAGGACTATAGTTATGGAATATGTTAAAGGATCTTAAATCCATGAGGAAGATATCAGAGGTCTACATGTCAGCATGGGGAATGCTAAGACAAATTCAAATGGAAGAAAAGATAGGCAAGAGCCTGTCACTGTGAGAATTCTGCATATGGAAGTGCAGAGCTATAGGGATGATAATGAAAGGATTATGAAGGCTCGGGAAGAGATACTTCAAAGCTTAAATATGTTGCACAAGAAATTCAACAAAGATTATGGCACCAAGCAAGCATCTACTGCTAGACAAGTATCAGCATCTAGATCCCATAGCAAAATGGATGATCATGGAAATGATAGGCAGTCAAGAAGCATGAATAGGCATCATCATTCTCCAAGGAAATCCACTAGAAGAACTCATGCAAATTCAGGGCCAGGGAGCAGCCCAAGTGTGTCTCCTATTCAGAGGAAAAGAAGAAGGATTGAGGAAGACGTCTTGCAAGGTGAACTCAGGAAAATCAAGCTACTTACTTTCAATGGTGAACACTAGAAGGGTGAAGAGGTTGAGGCATGGTTGTTCGAAATTAAGAAATGTTTTCAGCTGCATGATTACCCCTCTTGGGTAGAAGCTATAATTTCCACCTACCACTTGCAAGGAAAGGTGGCCATGTGGTGGGATCATCTTAAGCAATCCAAGAACCTTGATGAGAAGAGGATCTCATGGAGGTAGTTCAAAGGATATTTCCAAGAGAAATATTTGTCTGAGCATTACTATGAGAGAAATGTGAAAGAGTTCTTTGAACTCAAGTTGGGAACCATGACAATGGAGGAATATGAGAAGAGGTTCTTTGAATTGTTGAAATATGTTGACTTCATCAAGGATGAGAAGGTTAAAATCCAAAGGTTTTTAAGTGGGTTACCCTCCTTCTATAGTGACAAGATACAATATGATAATCCCAAGACTTGGGAGGAAACCATAAGGAGAGCAAGACACTTTTATGAGCAAAGAAAAAGAAGGTCAGTTTTCCAAAGGGATTGGAATGCAAGATGAAAGGGAAAAAGGATCAAAGGCGGAAAGTTTTTAAGACACCCTTTTTCAGAAATAACTCCCAAGCAAATCAGCAAGGTCAAGCAGGCCAAAATGAGCAAAATAATGTAGATTCATTTGGGAAAATGCCAAGGAAGTAGCCTATTCAATGTTGGGGATGTGAGGGAAATCACTTATATAGGGACTTCCCTCACAAAGGAGAAAGAATGAGGATTTTCCACAATATTCAAGAGGCTGAAACGATGGAATAAATGGGAGGAAGCATGCCAATGATTTATGCATCCTTGGACAACAAGCAGTAATATAATAATACCCCATGATCGAAGTGGAAAGTAAGATTGATAACCAGCCCATAACAATTTTGATTGATTCTGGAGCTAGCCATAGCTACATAAATTCTAACATAGTTGAAAGATTTCAATTGCAAAGAAGTAAGCATAAGAAATCTCGGTTAGTTCAGTTAGCCACGGGAACTAAGAGAAAGATCAATGAGTTGGTTAAAAATTGTCAAATAGACATGAATGGACTTAGCACAATGGTAAATGTAAACATCATATTGTTGGATTCATATGACTATCTAATTGGAATGGATTGGTTGGAAAACATCATGTTGTCCTAGATTGTTACAATAAGACAATCACTTGTCTTGATGAGGAAGGGAAGCAAGGAAAGATTCAAGGAATTCCAAGAGTAGTAGTTGTTAGAGAGATTTCAACTATGCAGTTGATGAAGAGCTTCGGGAAGGGATTTCAGATGTTTGCAGCCCATATGGAGGAGGCAGCCAAAGACAAAGTGGCAAGCATTGAAGACCATCTAGTCTTGAGGGATTTTGAAGATGTTTTTAAAGAAATCCTAGGATTTCCACCAAAGAGAGACATTGATTTCTCTATTGATTTGGGCACACCAAAGATAAAATAGTTGCAGATGCAGCTTGAATTAATTTTGAAGAAGGGGTATATACGCCCAAGTGTGTCGCCCTGGGGAGCCTCGGTTCTTTTAGTGAAGAAGAAGGATTAAACCTTAAGGTTGTGTATTGATTTCAAGCACTTTAATAAAGTTACCATAAAGAATAAGTATCATTTTCCCGGAATTGACGATTTGTTTGATCAGCTAAAAGCTGCAAAAATATTTTCAAATATTGACTTGAGATCAGGCTATCATCAAGTAAGGATAAAGGAATAATACATCAGCAAGACAAGATTCAAAAAAATATATGGGCATTATGAATTCACAGTAGTGCCATTTGGACTATCAAATTCCATACCATTTTTTATGTTTCTGATGAATGGAGTGTTTAAGGAGTACCTGGAAAAGTTTGTGATTTTGTTCTTAGATGATATACTCATCTATTCTAAATTAGAAGAGGAACAAAATAAACATTTAAGAATGGTGTTGCAAGTTTTAAGAGAGCATAGATTGTATGCTAAGCTAAGTAAGTGCATCTTTTACCAAAAGAAGATTCACTACTTGGGGCATATAATTTCAGTAGTAGGGATAGAAGTTGATCCTGAGAAGATAGAGGCCATTAGAGGATGGCCAGTGCCAAAGAATGTTACGGAGGTTAGATCATTCATGGGTCTTATTGGTTATTACCAAATATTCATAAAAGGTTTTTCAAACATTGCAAGTCCAATCACTTATTTGCAAAAGAAGGGAGTGAAGTTCGAATGGACTTCCAAGTGTGAAGGGAGTTCTCAATAGTTTAAGGGAATATTGACAAGTGCACTGACCTTGAATATTGCAGATCCAAACGAAGATTTTTTTGTGTGCACTGATGCATGCAAGGAAGGACTCGGTGGAGTTCTCAGTCAAAGGGACCATGTGGTATGCTATGAGTCTAGAACATTAAAAGAACATGAGAGAAATTATGCTACACGTGACTTGGAGTTAGCAATGATTGTACATGCATTGAAAATGTGGAGGAATTACCTTATGGGTAAGAAAAAGGAAAAACCATTGTGGTTTGAATCACTTGCTTGGACAACCAACACTAAATGCCAGACAAACTAGATGGTTGGAATTTCTAAGTGAATATGACTTTGAAATTAAGCATATAAATGGAAAAGAAAATCAAGTGGTTGATGCACTTAGTAGGAGAGATCATGAAGTGCATATTGCAGCCATCAGCATGTACAAGACATATCTGAAAGACAAAATTGTTGCAGCAGAAAATTTAGATCAGCACCATGTGAGAATAAAAGAAGCATTATAGCAAGGTAATTTTCAGCAGAAATTTCATTATTACGAGCTGAAAGAAGATGGGATTCTCATGTACAAAGGAAAAGTATATGTGTCAAATTCTAGTGAGATGAAAATTGTAGTGCTGAAGGAGATGCATAATGTGCCATATGCAGGGCACCCAGGATATTGGAAGACGATTGCAGCATTAAGAAGCCAATATTTTTGGCCAGGAATGAAGAAAGAAGTGGCTAATTACATAGCCAGATGTCTAGAATTCCAAAAGGTAAAGACAAAACATAGACATCCGACAGTTTTACTAAAACCATTTCTCATTCTAGAATGGAAGTGGGAAGTAGTTACAGTTGATTTTATTACTAAGATGTCAAGAATAGTGAAGCATCATGATTCCATCATGGTGGTGGTGGATGAATTGACTAAAGAAACACATTTAATTACAGTAAAGACGACACACAAGGCAACAAATATTGCAGAAATTTATATGAGAGAAGTTGTTAGGCTACATGGAGTGCCTAAGGCAATAGTTTCAGACATAGATCCAAAGTTTACTTCCAATTTTAGGAAGGGTTTGTTCAAGGGATTTGGGACAAATTTAAATCTTAGTACATTGTATCACCTAGATTCAGATGGAAAAATAGAAAGGACTAACAAAATAATTGAGGATATGCTTAGAATGTATGTGATGAATCAGCCATCAAAGTGGGAAGATTATATTCATTCAGTTGAATTTTCCTACAACAGTGAGTATCAGGCCTAATTGAAAATGAGTCTGTTTGAAGCATTATATGGAAGAAAATGTAACACACCAGTGATTTGGGATAATCCAGCAGAAAGAGCAGTTCTTGGGCCAGGATTGTTAAAAGAAATGGAAGAGAAGATGGAAAAGGTAAAGTAGAATTTAAAGGATACCCAAAAAAGAAAGAAAATTTATGCAGACAGGAACAGAGTTTTCAAAGACTTTAAAGTGGGAGAACATGTGTTTTTGAAAGTTAAGGAAAAGAGAAGTTCAATAAGATTATGAAGCTGCCCGAAGTTGGCAATGAGATATTGTGGGATTTTTGAAATATTAGAAAAGATAAGGACAGTTGCATACATGTTAGATTTTATTGCATCCATGAGAGTGAATAATGTATTTCATGTATCATTGTTAAAGAAATATGTGCCTAATCCTAACCACATAATTGATTGGAATGTGATCCAGGTGGAGCACGAAGGGGATTTTCAAGTGGAACTAGTACACATCTTGGGCTAGAAAGTCAAAGTGATTAGGAACAAATACATAGGGCTGGTAAAGGTTCAATGGACTTGCTACGGTCCTGAATATGAAACATGGGAGCATGAAGAAAACATGCGAGCAGAGTACCCGCAAATTTTTGACAATTTTGAAGAAAACACAATGCAAGACTCCATTTTGAGCAGCTAAAATTTTGGAACCACATCTCCAAGTCCTATCCAACTACGTTGGGTACCTTGATAAAAGAATGGATCATTCCTTGGGTTATCCTCGATAAAAAGATGGTACACCCCTCAAGTTATCCCTGATAAACGAATGGTGAATTCCTTGGGTCGATGAGTTGATAGGAACATGATATGATGGTCAGAGTTGCTCCTGGAGTTGTTAAACTGCAGAATTGTTATTTCTAAGTATTGTGATGTAAATTTGCGTATCTGTATATCGGCATAGAGTGCACCGAGGACGGAACAAAATTGTAGAGGAGGGGGAATGTAACATCCCCACTATAATCTCAAGTTTAATTAATGCTTATGTAGATATAATGTGTGGCTATAGCCAAAGCTATGTAATATGTGAATTGTATTTCCTTGTTTTATTAATAAAAATGTGATGTCAGTTGTTAAAGGAACATGGACAAGAGATGGGGGTTGAATTAATCCACAAGAGGTGGGAGTGTCTAGGATAATGGCCAGAAGGGAAATACCCATGTATATTAATTTAACCCATTTTCCTTAATTTTGTATTTGTATATGAACCTTCACATTTCTGATTGAGTGTTCCCAAAGCCAATCATTGAATACATGTAAGAGGGTGGGTGAGAATGGTCACATTGCAAAGTTATTGGGCACATGGGGGATGAGTATAATTAGCTTGGGGAAGAGTGTGAGTCAAGAAAGGAAAGCCAAATAGAGGAAATTTGTATGGGTTGGGACATCAAGTTTTAGGGAGTCAAGTTTGTGCATGGAAAACAAGGGGAGAGTAAGAAACAGAGATTGAAGGTGAAGCGGGTATGGAGGGAGAATTCTAGAGAATATTGGAGCATAATTGGAGAAAATGGGAGATGGAAAATTGAAGAGCCAAGTTTTCAGGATTGAAGAGTGATCTCATGTGTGAGTTGCACTAAAACAACAAGTGGTTGATATTGGTTTGCTAGTATTTTTCTTAGCAGTTTGTTTCCCTTGAGTTCCCAGCTAAGAGATTCCTAGCTACATGTGCCAGAGAGACCCTGATAAACGAATGGCACATTCCTTGGGTTAATCTTGATAAACGAATGGCACATCCCTTGGATTATCCCTGATAAACAAATGGTGTGTTCCTTGGGTTGGATAGGTCAAGAGGAAAAGAGTTGGTGGAAAATCAGGATAGTTGTAGGAGAATATCAGTTGAGTTGAGATTTTTATGAGTTGTGAGTGGATTGTGAGAGACCACCCTCTTTTTTGGATTTCTAGCCTCAACTCAGGGATGATGGGTTGTTGATATTTGGAACAGTCAGTCTATGGTTGGGTGGAACTTCCATCCCAAGCATCTAGTTGCACAACCCATTGTGAAAAGATAAGTGTTTTATATTTTTGTTGTGTTAAATTATGTGTTTAATTGTTGTGCATGAACTGTGTGTATTTGGAAGTGATTTATATGTTGTTATAATGAGTTGTTTAGTTTCATTTCATGTTGATTATTATCATGTTGTAGATGCTTCTATTTTTTGGTTATAGACAGTAGCTAAATCTATTTTAATTTATAGTTGAAAGCTATGGGAAATGAGTTAACTGTAAATGAATTAAATTAGTTAGCAAAAAAAAAATTATGTATATTCTGCACTATAATGTCCTTCGTATGGGCTGGGGGATGTTACACTTCTTCACTTCATTCTCTTATAGAATAGATCATCTATATATCCCAATATTTTGCAATGGAGAGTTTGACAATAACTATATTTCATGTTCCATGTCCCTCTTAGGCGGTATCCCTTTAGGATCCTTGAATACTCCTCTGTATTCCTATAGAAACTCCTCCAGCTAATGTTTTTTTTCTTTAGTACACCCCTCCAAGGATGCCTTCACTCTCATTGACTCATCATTAGATTGATTTTCTCTTAATAAAATCATGTTGATTATTTGGGTTGGTTGTCATTGATGTCAACCCTTGAAGAAAGTCTGGTAGAGAATTCTGGTAGCACAAAGGTTTAGGTAATGGACCCAAGTTTGCTTAATGTATAATGTTATGAGTTTTAATGTATTTGAAGGCAATACTATTCTACATGGATATTACATGTCATGCCATTTTCGGTGGTATGTGGAACGTCACATAAATCCTCACGGTTAGAGAGTTATGGCCATGTGAAGTTGGAGAACCCTCATGAGTCATCTAGAAGCCCCAAAAGGTCAAAGTAGTCAAAGTGGTTGCAAAGAAGAAATTATTTAAATAATAAAGTGAAGTGATGAGTGTACTATAAGTCAAAGTGGATACAAAATAAATTATTTAAATAATAAATTTAATGGATAAATTACTAAGTGGACAAGTGGTTAGAAGTGGGTTAGCCCTAAAATAAGGAAAGTGGTTTAAGAGATTTTAGAAGGTAAATAATAAAGTAAAGCGATGAGTGTACTATAATTCAAAGTGGACACAAAATAGATTATTTAAGTAATAAAGTTAATGGAGAACTTACTAAGTGGACAAGTGGTTAGAAGTGGGTTAGTCCTAAAATAAGGAAAGTGGGTTAAGATGATTAAAAGGTAACCCCTTGAGGAAGCTACATAAAAGTATAAATAAGAGGCAAAGGTATCTCATTTTAATCACACTTGAGCATATTGAATATCTAAAAGTGATTGAGGTAACCAAAGGATATCTAATCTGAATTCCAGGGGGAAGGTGAAGTAAAGAAGGCTGAAATTCAAGGGAGGATAAATTATTTTGATGATGCTTTCTAAGGTATGTTATTTATAGGTCATCTCACCATTTTCGCAATAAAAAAATTTCTAGAATGATTCAAACCGTGAAATTGGGAATTCATTGAGGAAACATATCCAAGTATCTATGATAAAAATTCCGTCTTGTGGGTCTTTGTATTTTTGGAGTTAGACTCCGTGGAAAATAGGGTTTGTGGCTAGTCCTAAAACTAGTCTAAAACAAGTGTTTCAGGTAAAAACGTCATGACTTCTTCATAATAGATCCAAATTCAGTAAGACTAAATGTATTGGTTAGAGTACAGTCTGCAGTATTGTTTCTACCATTTTCATATATATACAGCTAATATTCCATGTGGGGCATTCTCTACAAGTTCGATCTCTAGAATAAGCCAAAATTCAATAAGGTATGTCATTTTTGCTATAACTCCTTTTCTAAGAGGTTCCAAGTAGTGAAATCTAGAGTAATTTCATAAACGACACTGAAGAACATTGTGTACCATTTTGATATATGTATTCATTATAGGTACATAGTTATGATTATTGCAAGTTAGAGTTGTTGACTAATCCAAAACTAGTCATGTGAGACTAAAGAAAAAAATTGATGAAAATGCTAGTCTATTGTTGAGGAAGGTTTGTAGGTATGTGATCATATACATCAGGTCTGTTACAGAGTTACAAATCATATTTGGATGATGAAATTGATGAGGGATTTTGGTTGAGGTATGTTACAGATAGAGGTTGTATAACAGTGAGGTTGTGGCACATGGTTTGATGTAATGGCTTAGGGTATTGGGTTTATGGATAGAGTGATGAATTGTTAGATAAATTTTGATGGTTATATTGGTATAAATATTTGGTATATGGTTGAGGTACATTTTGGGTACATGGTTGAGACAAGCAGTTGATGAGTTGGCACATACATGAGGTGTATAGTTGATGATGTTGGTACATCATGATGAGTCATAGTTTATGTGTATTTGATGCATGATTGGTACATATTTGGTGCATGGTTGATGCACTCGTTGATGGTACAGGTTGAGGTACAAGTTGGTGCATGGTTGATGCACTTTTTTATGGTACAAGCTAATTACAGGTTAAGGTACAGGTTGGTGCGTAGTTGATGCACTTGTTTATGGTGTGGGATGATTACAGGTTGTTTGGTACAGGTTGGTGCATGGTTGATGCACTTTTTAATTGTACATGTTGATGGTACAGGTTTACAGTAGTATATATCACAGTGAAAGTGTTACAGTGGTTACGTCATTCTACTTTTATTTCAAGGTGGTTGGACGGGGAAAGGACAGGTGTTTGTAGCCACCTTTCGGTTGTAGTCGAAGATCATAGGGGGTTGGACCCTCTTTCTGGTTGTAGCCAGAGAATTGGGGAGTTGGAGCTTCCTTCAGGTTGTATCCTGAGAAACTAGGGGGTTGGAGCCTCCTTCTAGTTGTAGCCAGAGAATTGGGGAGTTGGAGCTTCCCTCAGGTTGTAGCCTGAGAAACTAGGGGGTTGGAGCCTCCTTCCATTTGAAAATGGAAAAAAAAGGAAGTTGGTGCTTCCAATGAATGTAATTCTTAAAGACATATAAGAAAAAACATTATGTGGTTTTCTCCCGCTTTGGGTTTCCACGTAAAACACTGGTGTACTGTGTATGTGTATGATTTCTCATTTGTTCATTGTTTATTTACTTTGCGACTATTGGATGATAATTCTACATTGATATAACACTTGCATTTTATGGTGAGAAAGGATTAAATTGCTCTATTACAGATTCACCCCCCCTCTCAGTAATCCAACAAATCAAAACTTATTTCTTGCTAGAAATAATCAACTTCTTGTCTTGGTTGGCACTTACTAGTGAGATCTTTGACTTGACTTTATGTGCGTTGATGATGTAGGACTTCCCATCCTTGATCAGTCGGTATCGATTGTCTCTTTTCATGAATATTGCATCCATTATATACATGTAGGGGCTTCCAAACACTAATCCACATACATCAAGTGGTACTATGTCCAATTCCACTTCATCAATAAAATCAGCACTTATAGCAAATTTAATTCTACACTATTTTGTTACCTTTATATTTGCATCCTTATTTATCCAACCCAATGGATAGGGGCTAAGATGATTGTGAACCTCCAATCCAATCTTGTTGACTAGATCCACTGCTATGAGATTAGCATGTGAACCAGAGTTGAACATAGCATCTATCTTGTTATTCTTGACCTGAATATTGATGTGGAAGAGCTTGGTCATTTCCTTCTCTTCTTGGTGATGAAGGCTACTCAAATTCACCTCCTTCTGCATATATGTGAATACAATCTTGTCATCCACATCCGATCTATTTTCAACCTAGTTTCTTGAATATGTGGATAGAAGGTTTTTTTTCTTTCCATCCTTCTTATGGTTCTATGGGTTCAACTTTAGATGTAGTTTCCAGCATTTTTCCTCGGTGTGGCCATAAATGTTTCAATGATTGCAATGGTTGCTAGGATATTTGTATTAATGTGCAGTGGTTGTTGTCTTCTTATCCTTTCCTCCTTTCCACTTCTTATTCTTCTCCTTGGAAGCTTCCGAGTGCTCTTTCTACTTGGAAACACTTGGTTTCCCCTTCTTTTAGCCTATGTTTTCCAAGTATTGTGCATGTACACACGCCTCATCCATTGTCCTTGGCCTAAAGAGCATCACCTGCTTTCATGGATGACTATGTAAACCCCCTAGATACTTGAGGAGTGCATATGGGTTCTTGGGAGATATACATATCATGATGGTCATCTTTCTAAACTCAGTGGTGTACTCTTGTACACTTTGCCCCTACCTCTTCCTAAAGTAGTGTCATTCAATCCATTGGTCCTCTACATACATGATAGGGTAGAGTTGGGACTTGATGAGGGTTTTTAAGTCCTCCCACCTAGTTACTAAAGAATCACCCTCTAGCCTAAGTGTTTTCGTATGGATTTCCCACCAAGTAAAAGCATGGCCCTATAAATTCAATCTAGCAAATGAAATTTTCTCCTCTTCATCTATATGTTCAATGTTAAAATAAAATTCTAGTTGTTGCAACCAATGATTCAATTTTAATGCATCGATATCATCTTGGTATGGTTTTATGTCCACTTTCACTTCCATCCTGAATAGGGAATGTAAAGATTTCACGGCACTCGAACTAGACTTATCTTCCTTGAATTATTTCCATGACTCCTTTCCTAAGTCTTCCCAATATTCTGATTTCCCCTCTAATCTTCTCTCTGAGTTAAATCCTCCATCATCTCTGAATGGTCTAAGCTTGTTTGTTATAGCCATCGTGAGGAGGTTCATATTGTGACTGATGTCAAAAACTTGCGCTTCTAGCCTCTCAAATATCTCTACTCCTAAATCTAGAGGGTTTTTATGAACATACTCGTTTGCCATGGCTAGGGTTTCTATGAATTATCTTTAAGCAGATTCCTAGATCCTGCAATTTCCCACAAACACGCAAAATAAAAAAATTCTTTGATACCAATATGATATGTAAATTTTCGTGGATATTCCACTAGAACAGTTTGTCACAATATATCTAATACTGAAATATTTACTATTCAGGTTAATTTTCCTTTAGATCTCCAGAACATTTAGTTATTGATTTTCTTCTTATGCATGAAATATATAAAATGTGGAAAATAGAGAACAATAAAATACATTCACTCCATCCAAAAATAAACACAATATATGACCTAGGAAACCCAATACAGGAGAAAAACAAGATAGAAGGTGAGGTTTCTCTACTCTCTTTTCTCTGGTATAGAAATGATGCAAGTACAAAGAAAGAGGCACTCTCTGTGGATTTTCCTTTCACCTATGGTATGTATGGCTGCTATAGAATTTTTCCTCCTTCGTTATGCTCACAAAGTACCACTCTCAAATGTTTTTCTCAACTATGGAATAAGATACAATAGAAAATAATGGAACCCCTTCTCCTCCTAGTGGCCCAGTATTTAACATAGCATGATAGCCATCTAGGGTAGGTTTTTTACTTCCTCAACCCTTAATTGTGATAGAAATTTAGACCTTATAGAATCTTATTGAAATTACATACATGTTTAGCCCCATATATTTGAATAATGGGGGATGGCATGGCATCCTCTCGTACCATGGTGGTCAATACGGTAGGTCAACTTGTGGGAGGCATAACTATTGCATACAAGCTTTGATTAACATGATGTTTGCACCGTTGGAAATCTATCAATGTGTAGAATAGAATTATGGGGTTCAAGATGTGTTGAGAAAGTTTTAACCCCCAAAAATGTCGTTTGATGCCTCAAAATGGCCCTGGAAGGTTCTAGACCCCAATTTTCAAAATTGGGACCTGCCACTAAAATGGCCTTGGAAGATTATTCCTCGAATTTTTTCCACTCTAAAAGGATCAATATATATGAAAAACAATATAATGATCCAATTCAAATCAGTTACTAGTGGATCAACCTCTAGCCTAAGTCTCTCTATGTGACTTTCCCACCAATTTAAAGCATGGCCCTCTAACTTCATTCTGGAAAATGATATATTTTGTTCTTCATCTATGTGGTGAACACTGAAATAAACTTCTAGTTGTTGCAACCAATGATTCAGTTTTAGTGCATTGTTATCACCTCGATATGGCTTTATGTCCACTTTCACTTCCATCTTGAATAAAGGATGTGAAGGGTTTATGGCAATATAACTCAACTTCTCTTTCTTAGGTTATTTTTGCAACTCCTTTTCTAGGTCTTTGTTATCTACCTATTTATCGTCTGATCCAATATCTAAGTTCGAGCCTCCAACTTCTCCAAATGGTTTGAGCTTTATTTATAGATCTTCCATGAGGAGGGACATATTGTGAGATATGTCAGTGAATTTCTCTTCCAGCCTCACACATATCTCCTGACGCAGAACCCCCCCACCCCATTCCTCTTGGGGACCTGTGACCTCCCGTTCTTGGATCTTCAAACTCCTGAGTCAAATTGACTCTTTGGGCCTTCAATAGTCCCCGAATTCTCAATGCACAGGTACCTTTACTATTACCCACAGGGTCAAACTACCTATGACTCCTCTCTTTGGCGTTCTAGGTAACACCAAATTCACGAGTACTAGCCCCATGCTAGTCTCTTCCTCCTAAGTGACCACGAGCTATGACCATGGACCATCCCCTTCACGATTTCGAACTTCGGAGATATCACAATCTCCGACTTCAGTTCTTTTTGAAGAACTCTTCTCCAAATCCCTGGATCTCTGCCGCATGTCTCCTTGTATTTTTACGGCCCACTATGTTTCGAGTTTCGCGACATCGCGAAACTCCTGTTCACCTCACACACAAACCTCCAGACTTTCGACTCCCAGATCTCCTAATCCATTTCCACGTGTCTTCTTTGCAGCTGAAGGTTGAAATTACTTCATGACTTCGTGGCTCTACTCTTACAACACCTCCAAACTTCCCAAACCACGAAGTGCTGAAATGCTTTACTCCCAACCTCCGTGTAATTCTCCCAGATCTGACGGTATGGAACAATCTGCCATCCTCCGGAACGGATCTGCTTCGTAGAATTTTTGGAAACCTTAAAGGATTCTTCCCTTTGAATATTTATCACCACTTTCCCTCCTCATCTTGTCTTTCCTTGACTTCCTTTTTCCCTCCGAACACTATCCTTGACACTTAGTCGAATTTCTATGATGTGCACACCTTGCGACAGGTTCTCCTCCACAACTCAATTTATTTGTGGATGATTGTGCACACTTTGTGACTATTCTCCAACCACTTCTATGCAACTAAAGTCACTCTACTCTTCCTGATCTGACGAGTCTGGGACTTTGTCATGCACTCCTTGAGGACAAACTTCCTTCAATCTTGACCACTGAAAGATGGCCTTGCACTCCTTGCAACAATTATTTTATGCTCTATTGTGCTACTTATATGTTTAGTATAATGCACTCATTAATTATCAATCTGGGATTCGTAATCAACAGAGTTGCAAGACACCAATAAGAAAGGAAATTCTAATGTCATGAGTATAGAACTATTCTAGATTATGAATGTTGGAAACAAAACAAACTAGCAAATCAAAACACACTTTGGTTGTCTTTCACAGAGAGGTTATCTACTCCATTATGGCACATGAAAGTATGAGATGGAGTTCTTTGACAGATCAACTCTGCTATCTGACCCAGAAAACAAACTATGCAATCACACTTCTAAAAGGGAAATCACACATCAATCATCAAGACATAGTGTGGGTAGTTCAATAGTCAATATACTGAGTATGTTGTGGTTCACAATGTGCTGTTGTAAACTTCAATAGTTCTCCTTCAAATATGTTTGACTACTACTTCCAACATTTATGTCCATGAAACAAAATCAAATTCATAAAAACAGAAACAGAACATATGAAAAACAGAGTGAGTAAAGATCTCCAAACAATCACATAATCGAAATCCTAGTCTAAACTATACTGCTATCATCTGACAGAATTAAGATTCAGCTAATCTAACATCTATACTATTGAAATCAACTACTAACACTAATCTATAAGGATATTGACCTTTGTTGGGCGGTGGGCCCTTGCCGCTTCAACAGGTCAGCAACTGGAGTCTACAGTAATCTTTTTTTCAATCCACACATTCCTCTTACTTAAATTTCAAAACATAGAATTAAACTATGCTAACAACTCAACTCACATTCATTCATAAATGATCAAGACCTGGAAATAAATGGCATCCTTCTATTAAACTTCAACTCAGAATGTGTTCTACAATATGTAACACTGCTTCACATGATGGATTATACTAACTCTCTACTACCTCCACCATCCTTGCCATGACTATTTAAACAGTCTTAGTCGTGAAACACAAGGAGGTGAAATCTTTAGCAAATAATTCAATTGTCAAATTTATATATTTGGTTACATATTTTAAGCTTCATCCTCATGACACGAAGTGTATGAGGATGAAGCAATAAACAAACAATCTTATCATAACCTTGCTAGAGCTTTAATGATTCAAGAAACATCCAACAATTATCTTTAGTACGATCTGGAGCTAAACTTGATATATTTTGCTTCATATATTGGTACCGGATCGTGACAAGTGAGATTCGATAAACGGTACCGGATCCGAACAGTGCACAAGTGGTTGGTACTGTATCGCGACATTCTGCGGCCATTGGTACCGTATCGCGACAGTGGATGGTTCGGTACTGGATCTGAATGGAAGGTGCGCTTGGTACTAGATTCGGACAGTGGCAATATGGCGCCATAAGTACCGGATGGTTGAGTTGGTACAAAAAGGATGGACTCATCTAGAGGTCAAAGGTTACACATGGAAAATTAAAATATTAGTACATGAAACATTTAGTCTCCTAGCTCAATAAACCACAAAAATGCATGAATTAATTATACTTTACCTTATGACCTCATCAATGGCTAATGGTAGTGTTCTTTGTCATTTATCCAAGCTTAGGTAAGMCAAAAAGGTATAGATGAGGAGTATAATAGGGTAGTGGGGATGTCAATTTAGAGGCTCAACATTCCCCCATGCCAAAACCATTGCATGTCCTCATGCAACTGAAACAAACCCAAAAATTTTCAAAATTTGAGACTCCATTCTTTACTTCCGTGGATCAATGATGTTGATGGTTGAGGCTTCTGCTTTCAACTCCCTTTTTATGACCCTAATGTATTGTAAGAGTCTTAGTACCTTATTGAGCTTATTAGAAGTCTCGTCATGGTCATCCTGAAGTTGTTGGTTGGTTGCCTTCAGTTGCTCGTTTTCCTTTTTGATATACCTGTCCAATAGTTGGTATTCCTTCACTTCTTGTTTGAGTTCATGGTTTTGTTTTTGCATCTCCCCAATCTTTTTCTTCATATTTTCTTTTGTTAAGGTTCTTGTTGACTCCATTGTTTCTGGCTGGATGTATTCTCTTTCCTCCACTTCCTCCCTCATCCCACATAAAGTAATAGTGACTTGTTCCTCGGTCAAACTAGGGATGTCATCCTGGACTGATAGGTCTTCA
>ML790912.1:0-12868 GCA_009831015.1 Picea engelmannii | reverse complement strand
GAGGGAGTTAAACCCTAAGGTGAAATTGTGCAGTCACATAAGCAAGAAGAACCAAGGACTTAAGGTAAGTATGAATTTTTTTTATTGTTTTCTAAATAATTATGTTGCTCCAAAAGGGTTTTGAGTGAATCACCATACCCTTCAAATTTTGATCTTCTGAATAATTCAGTTGTTCCAAAGTATTTTGTTGCTCCACAGTGCTCCCCAGTATGTCTCTCTTGCAAATCTCTCCCCTGTAAATTTTGGTAAAATAATGAAATAGTGAATATCTTAATACTACTTAAAGGACTTTATGAAAAGGGTTTTGATTGAATCATCATACTCTTCAAAATATGATCTTTTGAATAATTTTGGTGTCTCAAAGTATTCTGCTGCTCCATAGTGCTCCCGGGTGTCTCTTTTGCAAATATCTCCATAAATTTTGGAAAATTAATGAAATAGTGAATAACTTCTTACTATTTAAAGGACTCTATGAAATTAGATTTTTGAAAATAAATTCCCACTCATTTTTCAGTTGTAAAAAAACAAAGTAGCACTTTTTTTTTAAGTTTTTCAAAACACTGATGTGTTTATTAATATAATGCATCAGTGCATTCATTTTCGAAATGTATCGGTGCGCTAAATATTTTTGGAGCACCGATATCACATAAAAAAAAAATTATTTGAAATATTGAGCACCGGTGCGGTTAGTAATTAAACGCCCCGGTGCTTTACATTGTTATATACACACTGGTGTGTTTGGTTTAATTAAGCGAAATGTTATGCTTTAAAAGTTATCTGAATTTTTATTTGCACATAAATAGTATATTCATATTAAATTATCTTTTAGGATGCATCCACGTGACTTGCAATATTTCATAGTATAAATTTTTCGCTTAAAGTCTCCCTATTCTTAAAAATTTATTGTTGGTTTTGCTCAAATGTAGGGAGAAAATATTATAATGTCAAATCGCCAATTCTTCACATTCCAACCCGTTCCATATTTCTCAAATTCCCTCGTGGAGTTCTCCCTTTCCATCTCCAGTAAATTTAGATTTTATTTATATTTCGATTATATAATTGAATTTGTTTTTTTATCCATGTCAATCTAAATAAAAATGTGTCCAAATTTGCAGGATCTTGATTCAGAATCGAGTTCAGATGCAGAAAATATTCCACCATTTCAAAAAAGTTGGAAGCTCTTATCAGGAGAAACATACCATAAGCATTTGGTAGATGAAAATGGATAATCGTTTTACCCTGTCACTTGTAACATCCATCTTCCAGCCGCAATCCTGGGTCGACAATGGTAATAATTGTTTGGTATAATGTAATTTGAATAAACCAATTTCATTTGTGTTTATTAATATCATCGATGTACTAATGTTCAATATTTTTGAAATTATGATTTTGATGATGAGAGGCCTACCTATCATATTTTGCTTCACCCCACTATAATGTCAAATCAAGAGAATGTTGCAATAAGAGAACAACTCGGAGAGGAAGCATACCAAGAATGGTTGAATCAACCACCTATTTAATTCCCACTACGTCGAAATTCACCAATTAGGAATGACTAAAGCAATAGTAGTTCTTCAAAAATGGGCAATGGAGTGAATCAAATAGAGGTTGGTATGGGTGATTATTTACAGGATACTATTGTCAGTGTTTCATGGAAACCTACACAAGAGACATAGCTAAAGCATACATAAACAAATCTTATCAAGAAAAGGAAGAGAGATACACAATGAAGAATGAGAATCAATGTATATTATTATCTAATCAATGAGTGAGTGATCTTCACTCATATAGGCAATGACATCCTATAATTAGGATTGCATGCATAATAGTGATGGTATAAAATTAGAAAGTCTAAAATAGAACTAGTTAGTTAACTCCCACTGAACTAGTGTTACTCCCACTAAACTAGTGTGTCGAAAATAGAAATTTCTCCAACACCCCCTAAACATCACTCTGGAGTAAAAAAAGAGTCATGGATACTAGGCCATATTAGGTACTCATGTACAATGCAACTAATGAACACTGAATAAAAATGATGAAATAGGGAAAACCACATGGGAACAAAACGTCCCCTCAAAATCTAATGTATCAAAAGAAGAAAATGGCAGCTGCTAGGCAACTGTGTTCTTCATTGCAAGATGATCCTGCAAAGTATAAAACTTCTTCTCACTGAAATACTTTGTGAAGATGTATAAATATTTATGGATCTGGTGAAGTCCTTTGGAAACCTGTCGGGCCTTGTACCTCTTGATCCTGTGGACCCATCTACGCCTGAAAATATTCCTTTCTGGTGGAAGTGGAACCAGATGCCAAGTTTGATTATCGAGGATAGATTCATGCTCCTCCTGCATAGATTTTTTCCGTAATGTATTTCCCACAACCTTATTGTAGGTTTTTGGATCAATAGATTGAACCATATAGAAATGCATGGGCATCGCAGGTTCTAAAGTTGAAAGTACATGAGAAGGCTCCTCATGATGAGATTGAGTCCTCCTCAAATCCAATGGATTCCTTGCAAGGATACCTATTGTATGAAGTGTGAACTGTGCCTTCTTGGGCATCTGCTGAAGCTTCAACATTGGCTTCTTATCTGGTTGTACTTCATGCTTATTTCCATGTACAGAATCTGAGTGTATGGAATCATATTTGATGTCTGGAACTGATGGAAGCACAAGAGTATATGCATGTTGCACTAGAGGTGCATGCAAAGTAATCTCCTTATGTGTAAGTAGAATAGAGGAGTCATCGTCAAAAAAATTAGTGAGTTTATACAACCTTGACTTGTGATCCACCTCACCAACTGAAATGATGGAATTGTCATGCATGTCAATTACCGAAACTGAATCTGATGTAAATTCAACCTTTTTACCTTTCTGAGTGATCTAATAAACTGAGAGAAGATTCATAGAAAGCTTTGGAACATGTAAAACGTTCTCAAAACTACCATTATGGATTTCCACTCTCCCTTCTCCTGCTACTGCTACTGGAGTATCATCCCCCATGAGAATAGGGGGTCTTGAGCATGGACTCAAAGAAGAGAAAACTTCATATTTCATTGTCATATGATGGGATGCACCAAAATCTACAATCCATGAATCATATGAGGAATTAATTGCAACCCAATCATGATGATTACCTTTCGTAGGAGCATGATCTTCTTCCTTATGCTTCTTGACTCCCTCTAGAATGAAGTTTCCAAGTTTGTTCTGTTGAAGTGTCTGTGCCATAAGATCGATATGTTTCTTCATTCATGTGGATTCTTCATGATTCGGTTTATTACAGTAAGTGCATTGCTTTCCCTTCTTCTTCTTCTTCTTCAAATCTAAAGAGTCTTTGGAACCTGAAGAATCATTAAAGGGTTTGGAATATTGCTCCTTCTCGATTTTTTTCTCCTTCCTGTTCTGTTTGGATGATCATTTTCCATAATGCATGGTGAGTACATGTGCTTTGGGATCCTTGATGAGGCCCATCTGTATGAGTTTTGTATGCTCTTGTGTAAGAGACTCAATGAACTGAGCCAACGTATGCATTTTCTAATTTGTTCCAAAAATGCATCTGCCAAAATGGAAATTGGAGACATATACAACGTATTCTGGTCCTAGCTTGGCCAAGATTGTTAGAATAAGTTGTTTCTATTGTGTAGAATTTTCAATACCACATTAACCCAAGCTCAATAGAAAAGACTTAAATTTAGTAAAGAAATCATGTATATTATCAAAACTTTTAGGGTCTAAGGTATTCAACTCTACCTCAAGCATATGACCTCGCATCTCATCCTGCTTCCCAAAGAGTCCTTCCAAGGTGGTCCAGATATCATCTAGAGTCTTGCATGCAGCAACATGAAACCATAAATCCGTGGAGATTAACTCAAGAAGTAGTCATGTGGCCTCATCCTTACGATTCACCCATCTGGTCTTCTCAAGCGTTGATGTAGGTTATGTTTCTGTCACCATCATCAAATTATACAGACCTTTTATTTGGAGTTGGAATGCGGCCTTCGGATTCCATTCAAAATAGTTGTATTGTGTGAGTATTATCACCAGAATTTATTGAAGAAGTTACATCACCTCTATCCCTACTATTGATTCTGAAAAGATCCTAAAAACCTAGATCGTGGATTCCGAGATATGACAAACGGTTCTATGGAAACTATAGATATGATAAAAACAACTATATTTCCTATAATATGATGTGGGTTTTGTATATTTTTGGTGAGCATGAGCATCCCTATGTTATACGTCTCTGGTCCAAATTTCAGCCCGACCCATATCGTGGATTTCGAGATATGGCTATTTTACTGCAGAAAACCAATTTTTGGAGGGCTATTGAATCGATGCACCCTAGAGAAGGATAAAGTGCAACGATGTTGAATCGTCACACCTTAGTTGTGTATAGGCTATGACGATGCCCGAAAAAATAAATTTTCTTATGTTTGAGTGCAATCGTCGCACCCTTCGATAGGGATAAGCTGCGACGATTCCAATCGTCGCACATTTCGATAGGGATAGGCCGCGACGATTGCGAAAAACTAGGTTTACTCAAATCCTCTTTTGTTGTTCTCTATATTTTCTAGGTTGCTTCAAGCAGCTCAGCTCTAATACCATGTTAGTTTTTCATGGAAACCTTCACAGGAGACCTAGCTAAAGCATACACAAACAAAGATTATCAAGAAAAGGAAGAGAGATACACAATGAAGAATGAGAATCAATGTATATTATGATCTAATAAATGAGTGAGTGATATTCACTCATATAGGCAATGACATCCTATAATTAGGAATGCATGCATAATAGTGATGGTATAAAATTAGAAAGTCTAAAATAGAACTAGTCAGCTAACTCCCACTGAACTAGTGTTACTCCCACTAAACTAGTGTGTCGAAAATAGAAATTTCTCCAAAAACTACTGCCATGGAGACAGTGTTGTTAGATGCATTCCAGGACGATGAGCTAGGGGATGATGCTCATATCACTGATACCTTTTTCAAAAGCCTGAAATATTCTTCCACCACCCCTCTCTTTGGACCTAACTGATCAAAGTCTATCTAGTTGGGGACAACAATATTACTGTACAACTTGAAAGCAAAGTTTGGCATGTCAAACACATGTTTCTTGGCAATATTGAGGTAACTAACCATCAAGTCCCTTATATTTTGAGAAATCTTGTCACGCATTCATTAAAAATGGTCGATTTTATGAACGTTAAATGACATTGTACATTTCTATTGCCCACTAACTACAAGTTATTCAAAGATAAGGTTCTTCTGAGTGATAATGTTTGTCCTGGTAGCTGTGAAGAGGCAAAGCAATTTTTGAAAATGTTGGGTGTTGAGTACATATAATATTATGCATGTCCGAATGATTTTATTCTATATAGAGGAGAATATGCAGAAAAAGAGATATGTCTGAAATGTGGGCATGACAGGTACCATAAATCAAATAAAAAGAGAAAATTGCATGGTCCTCCTCATAATATATTTGAGGTACATGCCTATAATCCCAATGATTCAAAGGAACTTTTGTTGCAAATAATTAGCTATGTTGCAAGGATGGCATGCCTCTCATAGAAGTGAGTTGGGATTTATGTGAATCCTAATAGATTCAATAGTCAGGAAGCATATATAGGATACATGGCCCAAAAAATTCAAGGATGAATTATGAATTCTACGACTCAGTATAAACATTGATGGCGTCAACCCATATACCCTCCAAAACACCAAATGTTATGCTTGGAATGTAGTAGTGATCAATAACAATATCCCCCCATGGTTTTCCATGACGAATGAACATCTTATGTTGGCTCTTATAGTCCCTGGTAGAAGACAAGTGAAAAATATGGATGTCTACCTTCAACCATTGGTATATGAATTGAAGGAATTATGGGAATGGGTACATGTATACGATGTATCAAGACCCATCACAACATAGAAGAGTTTTATGTTGTATGGAATATGTGCTTACACCACATATGATTATCCAGGCTTAGGATTTTGCTCTGGTAAATTACATGTTTATTGATTTTTTTATATACGTAACAATAATTTTTGGCATATTTAATTTGTTGTGATGGTTCTGATCTTCAACACTAACGTGCTATGTATACATTAATAATTTTGCAGGTCTTGTAAAAAAATGGTATCATGGATGTAAATTTTGTGGACCTTCTCTGAAGGCTAGGTGGTCCAACCACCTACGAAATCCAGTGTACGAATACTCCATGGTATTCCTCCCAAAACAACACCCTTATAGAAGAGAAACATTTTCTTTGAATGGTAAACCAAAGAGAACCCAAAGGCCTACAATAATGACACCAGTAAAATGGCTTAGAGCATGTGAGAGAGAGGAGAAAAAGATTACAAAAATGTTTGATTCAAATGGGGGGCCTATGTTCGATGATCCAGAATTCTTTGACACCTATGTTGAGAAATTGTCCATTGGGATGAAAAGGAAATTTGTCTTTTATGAGCTCCCATATTGGGAGCATCTTAAGATTACCCACTTACTAGATCCAATGCATATATTTTAAAAAAACCCTCTTATTTATGGAGGAACATATCATCGAAATAAAGTGACACATTGGTTGTTAGGAGAGATCTTATATATTCAAAAACTAAAAATAAACATTGGCCAAAACAAGAAAGTAGAGGAGATGTTGGTCCCTCTTGGTCTTTCAAAGAAGGTGATGTCCCATGGATTTTGAAGAAAGTTGATATTTCTTTGGAAAAGGAAGTTATATTGGGTGTGAATGTGCCTTCTTTATATGGGTCTTCACTACGACGCAACTTCACTATGCAAGACCATTTGTCGGGGTTGAAATCACATGACCATTTGAACCTTATAAGAGTACGTATGTCAAAAACATGATTTTATTATTTGTTTTAATTTTTATGCCATGGGATAAAACAAAATTAATTTTGTATGTGTTTAATTTGTAGTGTCATTATCCTTTGCTCATGTGTGGGTGTGTGATCCATGACTTTCCCCATGACCTATGACGTTCCATATCTAAATTATTTGCATTTGTACGTTGGATCACATTAAAGGATATTCATATGGATAGCATTCCATGGTGGTGTCAAGAGATAGCTGATATTTTTTGTATGTTTGAGAAGTAATTGTCGATGAGTTTCATGGACTTGCAGGATCATCTTCTAATTCGCCTAGTAGATGATATTGAATTAGTCTCAGTGGTCTCCTATCATTGGATGTTCTTCTTAGAGAGGTACAAGAAGAAATTGAAAGGATTTGTTCGACAAAGGGAGAAACCCGAGGGGTATATGGAAGAGGGGTACATATCATATGAGTCTTTCTATTATGCCAGTGAGTACATCAAGCAGATAAGCAACACATCAAGCGAAGGGGAGCTTCTCCAAAAAAATGGAAAAAGGCGCTTGATAAAGAGTAAGTGACTTATCGTTCGTCAAATTACTACACAGTAACTATTCACCCTGAACTTCATAATGTATAATTTGATCTCATACGTACTATATGTGGCTTTGATTTCATGAATATATACATCAGTGAATTTAGAAATTGATTCCATCAATAAATTCATTCTTTACAATTTAGAGGAAACACAGTCGTGGGTCACATTGTATGAAGAGAAGAGGAGGAAATGGGACAGTGACAGGAAAGAATTTAGACAGTTGAATAGTAGAAGCATGCCTTATCATGATCATTTAAAAGAAAATATTCCAACGATATGCACCAAAAGTTGAGTTGTTGACCAAGTCAGAGAGAAATACAGTGCATCTGGTCATTACCCGCGTGTTGAAGACGATGCACTAAACATAGGGATTGGGTGCAACAACTCGGTAATAATATCTTTGTGTACATTTTTTACTTCATAATTCACCTTTGAATTGTAACATCTATATTTTATATTTTAATGGTCAGGTTATTATACACATGACACTATGATTTTATCACTTTTTTATAGGTGCATTTGTTCCCATCAATGTGGGCATATGGGCATCATTTTCGCACAGAGTATGTCAATGATGGACACATGACATAGGACCATGGAGTAGAATTCAAGTTCGACCAATCTAGTCGTGCTAGCCATCGTGATCAATACCTAATACGAGGGAGGTTAGGTTACGTTGGAAAGATACAAGAGATCATTTGAGTGGACTTCTCTTCTTTCCAATGTGTTATTTTTAGGTGCAAGTGGTGGGACACCTTTGATCGGAATAATGTAAAGGAAGATCTCGATAGTGTGCTGATATGTATCAATTCTAGAAAGATGTGGGATGAAGCTAAGGAGCCTTATGTTTTCTCAAACACTACAACCAAGTGTTTTTTAACCCAGATGTGTTAGATAAGGATTGGTGGTTCGTATTAAGACATGACCTTAGATCAAAACGCTTTTTCTTAGAAAAACAGTGTTATCATGCCAAGCGAGGAAGGTAATCAAGGTGATGACAACAAAGAGTGATATGTACATGTGTTATTTCATCATTTATACTGGTTTTGTATCTTTTTGTTATCTTTATTTTTCTAATTCTATTGTTTTTTATTCATCTTGTGATGGAGGACATGGAATGTTAATTATAACAAATCTGTGAACAATTTTAGTTGGTTAACAGTCAGTTTGATGTGTAATGTGTTTTTCTTTCAAATTATTTGTGATTGCATGGAACGATTGATTGAAATAGAATTTTATATTGTTATTTGAAGATATTTATATGTCATTGCATGTTTAATATAAAATTTTAAGAATTATTTTCATGATAAAGTCGTAACAACGTGTTTCTAGATAAATTTCGCCAAACATTTTATAGTTGCCATTTTATATAATTGGTAATATTCGCAAAGGTTTTTACACTTAAAACTAAGTATTTCTAATTGTGAAATCCTAAAAAATGTCAAACCAGTTGAATTTTTAATGGGATATGAAATTCTACTTTCTCCATATAAAATTTTATAATGAAAAAAATAACAACACGGAGATTTGCATCCATAAAATTTTAGGGCCAATAGAATTTTTATCATTGGAGATCATAATTTTTTATAATAATAAGTTTTAGTGTAGAAGAGTCTATTCAAAAAGAGTAAATAGTACAATGGAAATTAACATTTATTCATATGTAATTTGTTTTTTGAAAAGAAATTTAGCTAGAATGAATATGTATGAACTATCTATGCAATAGAAAAATGTTTATGGTGATTTTACAATTATAGTTTCAACCATATTGAACTTTGTAATTTATAAAAAATATCTTTGCATTTTTTTATTTAAATCAAGTTTTTGTGTTTCATATATAAATTTTTGATATAATTTCACCCATACATAATATATAATAAAAATCATTTAATAAGAAAAAAACATTGTGATGATAACCATCTAACAAACATAAACATCATCTAAAATACACATTTAAATTCTCTAGCATCATCTAATTATATATACCTCTACCACATACAAACGTCATTAATTAGCTAGCACACAAATCTAATAACCTAATAGGGCATCATAATAGTGATCACATCTAACAAAACACAAGCATTGCCTAACATCATCATCACACACATCTAACAAGAATCATTTAACATACACATCTGTCAAGCACATTTAACAAACATATCTAACATGACCTAGCAATGTACACATCAACATCAACATATAAATTATTTAAGTACATCATCATGATCAATAGGAAAAATGCACATCTAATGAACATTGTTATAACATACACATCTATCAAGCACATTTATCAAACATATCTAAAATTACCTAACAATATACACATCAACATCAACGTGAATAGAAAAAATGCACCATATATATATATATATATATATATCATGAACAAGTCAATAACTACTATAACATATCTGGTCCAGCAAATGAGATAATCATATCTACAACAGTAGTGGAGGCCTGGTCTGTAGTAGAATATGATGGATGGTCAGGAGGAAGTGGTTAGTCGACTCTCTGATCATAAATAGGTGGTGGAGGAATAGGTGTTGCATGCTCATCTGTGTGAGGAGGAGGAATAGGTGTTGCCTGCTCATCTAGCTGAGGTGAAGGAGGAGGACGAGGAATAGGTGTTGCCTGCTCGTGATATGGGTGAGGTAAAGGAGGAGGATGTGGAGAAGGCTCATGGCCACCCTCATCAATCGATGAGGTAATGGACGAACAAGTACTGGAAGAAAAGTGTGTATCATTGATATCCCTCCTCATTGTTAGTATCCCAGTAGCTTTGGTGATACGACGCATAAGAGGCATCATATCACATGGAATCTCCCTCCAAAGCTCCAAGAGCATAGGATTTGCCTTGATGTCTCACATCAGCATGGGGTGGACTCCCTCCTCAGCCAAAAGTGCACAGACTCGGTCACCCAACTCCAACCTTAATCCAGTATATGGCCTACGACGCATGTCATCGGGTATCTGCACTTGAGGACCCTGACCCGTCGTGGCCTCAAGCATCATCTAGTGGGGGAGGAGGCACACCCCCAATGAATGTTCCAATATATTCAAAATATATAGTACATAACAATAATTACACAGTTTCATTAAATAATTTAATAAAACAAGTTAAATAACATGTTAGAATTAATTTTATTCTAAATAAGTAAGACAATAAAATGAAACTAGATTAATTTAAACAAAACATTAGTATTACCTCTAAAATCTAGTGTGAAGAGGATGTTTGGAAATCCTCGTCAATACAAACCCGCGTAACGACATATCACCATCACGAACATGTGATCAGACTCACTGGCTAGTAGCCCCAGTGCGTTAATGGAAATACTGGCTGGAAACTCCGGTTGGCCCCTCTTGGGCATCATCTCGCCCCACATGTGCATCTACACCTAAGTCATCGTCCTAAAAGGTTGACGGAAAAATTAGGCCTCGTCTCCATAAACCTCTCAAAAAATAAACAAAACAACTCTGAAGAAAAAGGGAAGTTTTCCCTCCCATGTATCATAGCATGACATCTATCTAGAGCTATACAAAACTATCGCAAAAAAATGGCAGACCATCTAATACATTATGGCCTCAGTACCAAATAATCAACATAATACAAAAGAGGGAAACTAATGCGTTGCCCATCACTGATAAAGTGTGCAATGGTCATCACTAACAGTGAGAGGCACCTAACCTCCTCTGCATTGAATGAAGCAATTTGTAGTTTTCCACCAGACACCTGAAAATCAGCTAGGGGAAGTACATCAACCCCAATATATCTCTGAGAGTACATGAGCTTACTCTCTACTGCAACACCTATTGGGACATCGGGGAACTGGGGAAAATCCTCCCCTCTCCTAGATATCCTAGTGATAAAGTACATATCCTCCTCAGTGGGATGGTACCATTGATCAAGACCGACACAGAATGTCTGTCGATGGAAATCCCATCACAGATCAAATACATCAACAACCCAGAGTGCCCCTTTAGGGATGTAGCCTCCTCGTAGTACTTAAGGAGGCCTACAGTCCTCAAGAGGACATGGGTCGATGAAATAATAGGGTGAGGGTACAAATCCCTCTCCCTCTCCCTCACCTCCCAATCTCGTACAACATTGTACATGTCAACGACTCGAACGCACCGCGCAAAAAAAATAAATAATAATAATTGTTGAAATTTAACTAAATTTTGAATTTTAATCCACTAAAAGTTTAAGTTATAAAGAAACAAAGACAGTACATGTACATTTACTCGTCAAGGAGGCATGGTTTCCACGTAGTCCAAAAAACCAAAGTTTCCCACCGTTTGGAAAAAATTGAAAGCCACGCACTGAGCAATGGACAGAAGGAAGGAGATTAAGGGAATCACTGATGGTAGGGCGTTTTCGAGAGGAAAAATTTTCACTGGTGCTTGAGAACTCTGTATTTACCTAGCACACTAGAGTGTATATTTTTTTTAAATAACCCTACCATGGTGTGTTATTTTTTAGAGCAACTTGGAGCACCAGTGCATCTGTATTTAAGGAGCGCACCGCAATATTTTTTTTTAAATAGCCCTACCACAGTGTGTCATTTGTTAAAGCACCGGTGTGTTAGTATTTAGATAGGGCACTAGATTTTATTTTTTTGAAATAACATTATCATGGTGCGCCATTTTGTTAGAGCATTGTTGCGTCGTTAATTTTTTTTTTTTTATGTCTGGAGGAATCAGCAACTAGTTGGGCATGTGCTCGCGTTACACGTGGCCGTGTATTGTTGCGTCGTTATTTAAGGAGCACACCAGATTATATTTTTTTTGAATTAACCCTGACACAGTGTGCCATGTGTTAGAGCACCAGTGCATCGGTGTTTAAGGAGCATACCAGAGTATATTTATTTTTTTAAATAACCCTACCATGGTGTACCATGTGTTATATCATTGGTGCATCAGTATTATAAACGCATCAGTGCGCTCAGTATTTATAAAAGCAATGTGAAAAACTTCTGCTGAAACCTTTGGTCGCTAGCCTCCACTAGTCTCTTCTGCTATAAATAGATTTTTGGGCTATTTTTATAAGGGTTTCCGCAAAAACCTCCACTAGAGGGTATTTTCCTTGTAGTGCAAGTTTGTAAAAAAACATATACCCACCAAATATAAAAGGTTAGAATAATGTCTTAATCGAATTTATTTTCATTTTTGTCAAACTATATGGTGGTATTATAAAAGGTTATGACAATTATGATTCTTAATATTCATTGAGACTGGAATTGGTCTAACAGACCTTAAGAAAAGTAAGAGATTATTTGGATTTGTTTATAATTTTATTTTTGTGCTAAAAAAGCATTAAGAAAAGTATTCCAAGATCACCATAGTTTTGATGACTTAGAAGGTTAGAAAGGTCGGTATTGTGACAAATATTTTGAAAGTGAGATCTAATTTGGGTATATGCATGGCACTCTAAGATAAAGTGATT
>ML790911.1:556089-567018 GCA_009831015.1 Picea engelmannii | reverse complement strand
TAATATTTTACTACATTCCTCACTAAATACAATCAAATCTATTGATATGTCAAGGTGATGCACTAATATGAGTGGGTAATACTACCATAGGTCACCCATCTATATTTGTTGTTATGTGTGATGTCTCTTGAATGAAGTGGTAATAGTAGAGTGGTACATGTGCTTTTGGAAATGTTATTACCTTTTCTCATATTTATATAACTTGATAAATGAAGGACCATAAAACATTGTTAATTAAAAATATCAAGTGCTTAACTATATAAAAGATGTTGATTTGTCCAATTTTTGTTGGCACATGATGAGATTGTCAAATTTGAGTCCTAATGTTGCACATGACATTTTTCCCTTCACTTCCTTTTTATTTATTATATAATTCCTTGTGCAAACTCATTAATATAATGTTTAGGGATTTAATGGCATCACTTTAGGATTGTGCTTCTAAGATCATCATTTAAGCCTCATTGAACTATTTTTTAGGAATGCATTTTCCTTTTTCAATTTGGAACATGTATATACTATTTCAACAATCTTCACAAATTACATCTCCATCACCAATTTATACCATCTTTATATTTAAGGAATCACAAATCACTACAACTTTAAATTCTTTGGTACCTTTTACTTCTCAAATAATTCTAAATCTTTGGGTATCTAAACTAAAAGCTTCAATTTTGATTGGTGTTGTAAGTGAAGAGGAGGAATCTTGGTGTCATCTTCCCATTGATCTAGGTTAAGTTGAAACTATCTCAATCAAAATCATCTCTTGTAGGTGTTGTTTTTGTGAGGCATCGAGGCATTTTAATACCATGGGAGGTTGTGGTTGGAATATAGTAGTTGAAGGAATCTGTCAACAAAACTAGTTTAGGGTTGGGTGGGAAGTGCATTCTCCTATGGAATGTACTATTGGTTGGTAATTGGAGGAGAAAAGGATTAAAGCTACTCCTCTATTTTCAAGGTTAGGGAAGAAGATCTACCATTATTGTGGATAAAATGATTGGTATAATAATATAAAGGGATGGAATAAGGAGAGGAGTGATCATATTCTCTCCTTTGAGCTATGGTGAGGAGATTGAGGGAGGTTAGATTGATGGGGTTCAAAAGGTGGGAATAGATGTGGTAAGAGGGAGTGAAAACAGGGGTAGAGTGCATACCTAAACCTTATGAGATTTCCATCTTCTTCAATACTATTATAAGGATTGTGTATGGATATAAATTGGAGAGATTAGAGATTAGATAGATGTGGACCTTAGTGTATTGGTGGCACATGGTGAATTCCATTGTTGAGGATGTGGAGGTTTTTAAAATTATATACTTTCTTCTAATCTTTTCCTCTTATTTCCTAAATGTAGCGTCCCCACTATAATCCCTTATTTAATTAATGCATAATGTAGATATGATATGTGGCTATGGCCAAGCGATGTAATATGTGAATTGTATTATCTAAATTTAAGTAATAAAATGTAATTCCCGCTGTTGGGGGATATGGACAGAGATGAGGGCTAAGTAATCCACAAGAGAGGGGAGGGTTTAAGCGAATGTCTAAGAGAGGGGTCCAAGGGGAGAGTTAGCCATGTATATTAATTCAAACCCACTTCCTAAAATTATTGTTGGTGTATGAACCTTCTAACTTTTGATTGAATGTTCCCAAAGCAAATCATTGAATACATGTAAGAGGATCACGTTTTTGCATGGGAAACAATTTTTTACATTCATATTTTGGGACAACAAGGGAGAGAAGAGTGTTGTAACTTAGAGGAAAAAATGGTGGACATGTTAGTAGTTGTTTGGAGACATTGAAGGTTGAAGCAACAAGTTGTTATGCTTGCAGAATAACCAAGTTGTCAGTGTAGTAACCCTCCTAATTGTTGACGAGAATTACTATTTATTGTTGTTATGTTTTAGAGGTTTCTTGGATTATAACTTCCTTCAAACACTTTGATGATATACCTGGAACTCACTATAATATCCCCTCCTCTGCTCTTGTTATGTTTTTATATGAATTTATGGGTTATGAATTTCAACAAAAACTTTGTGGATATGCTCAAGACCCACTGCTAAACCCCCTTATTTTGTTGTTGTAGTATTTTGGTGTATTCTTGATTCATGACTTTTGTAAAACACTTGGTTAACACACCCAAATCCCATTGTGTAAACCCTCTTGTTGTTGTCGTTGGGTTTTTATGTTGTTGTTATGTTTTCTGAATGTGTTTATCAATGGACAAGCATGGATTTGGTGCCAAAGAAATATGTAGAATGTACACAATTTATAACATCATGTTTGCAATGAAAAATATCACAACCAAACAACAAAATGAACACAAAACTGGACTGATTTTATTATAGTCTAACTTGTTACACATGCATATCAACAGTGAGGATTCGATCGACCCTTCCACCAAGAATATAATGTTGGAATATTCACCAATACTGAGAAGCGGGGGGGGGAGTGAATAAATATTGAGAACTTTTTACCATTTAACCATAACATGTAAAAATTAACTTATCAACAATTCCATTCACTTATGATTGCATTTAACATATCATAAACATATAACCACAGATGCACAATACACAAGAATTTTACGTGGAAAACCAAATGGGAGAAAACCACATAACACTTTTTAATATATATCTTCAATATTACATTCGCAGGAAGTACCAACTTCCAAGATTCTCCAACACCAACTAAAAGGAGGCACCAACCCCCTATTTACAGGCTCCAACCTAAAGGAAGCTACAACTCCCTACATTCTCTAGCTCCAACCGGAAGGAGGCTCCAAACCCCTAGTTTACAAGCTCCAACTTGAAGGAAGCTACAACTACCTTAATTCTCTAGCTCCAATTGGAATGAGGCTCCAACCCATTGATATACAGGCTCCAACCTGAAGGAAGATACAACTCTTTATATTCTCCATATCTAACCCCCTTTTCTTGCCCCTTCCTTCCTCCCTAAAATATAAATGGAGACTCAACCTGTCATTGTTACTGTCACTGATATTGATACATCATCATCATCAAAACCTGTCACTATTATTGTCACTGATACTAATACAACACCATAAAAAACTGTCACTGTTACTGTCACTAATACTGATACATAATCATCATCAAAACAAGATCCACCACAACTGATATATCAACATCATCAAAACTAGATACACCATAATTGATCCATCATCATCATAAAAAACTAGATCCACCATAGCTGATATATCATCATCATCAAATATGGATACACCATAACTGATACATCATCATCATAAAAAATTAGATCCACTACAACTGATATATCATCATCATCAACCTGGGCCCACTTAGAAATTGGGTCCACATTCATATCCTAGGTCCACATGGGTCCACATATAAACCCTAACATAACTTCTTAAATTTATCTCGAACACCTTTTTGGGACTAGTTTCTTGATTAGCCACGAACTATAACTTACAACAAGTATAACTATGTACTTGTAATGAATCAAGGTCTAAAACTTGTACCCAATATTCTTTGATATATTCTCTGAAATTCCTCCAAGTTTTTCTCCTTGAATCGTCACTGAAAAGGAGATATAGCAAATATGGAAGACCTTCCCGAATTTTGGCCTATTATGGAGAGAGAACTTGTACAACATGCCACATGCTCAATATTTGATTTCTGATTCGGAAACTCACAGAACAAATACTACAAACTGTACTCTTTCTGATGCAATTGGTCTCACAGAATTTGGATCCTCTATGAAGAAGTTATGACTGTTTTACCTGGAACACTTGTTTGAGACTTAGAACACATCATCATAAGACTTCATCTTCCCTTAGAATTTCTCCCTTCTTCACTTCATATTCCCTCTGAAATTCACTACCAAGGTTGTGATAAGAGTTCACAAGATTGAATTATGAAAATGAGAGGTTCTTAAGGTGTATTTATACCCTTCCAATCACCTTCTTTACTTTACCTTGAGCCGACTTGTAACTTCTTGTTTGCAACAACTTTTTCTCCTTTATTTGACTTTAGGTCCAACTTGTTAGCACTAGAAGTCACCTCTGGATTGTGGTAGAGGTAAGCCCAGTACCCATTAGTTTTATGTCACAATGAATAAATTTAAGGGTGGTCTAATGGACGCAGTCTCAGGATTATAACGCTTTAACTCAGAAAAACTGGGCTGGCATGCATAAAAAGATGAGGCCTTGATCTAACTTCAGTCAGTAAGTTGTAGTAAATGGTGAGTAGGGGGAAGAATGGGTGAGTAAATGTAGAGATCTACTATGGACATCAGGTCTTCCAACAACCTAAGGAGGAAAAGCTCTGAATACAAGATCTTCTTGAACCCAAAACTTCAGGAAACTGAAAACGTCATAACAATATTGCAATCAAACATACATTACAATATAGTCACAACAACTCGATTGGATCACCCATGCCCGAGTCTTCAATATCAGAAGCAAAAGAGATGATAGTAAAGTTGTCTATCATTAAAAAAGAAGTCTCAAAAGGCAACTCATAACTAGAGAACCAGAGGCTTCATTAAAACTTTACAATGAGGGAGCTTAGCTCAACCATCGACCATAACAAAATATCAAAACTGAGTACTTATACTTAGAGCCACCGCCACCATGAGAGATGTGACTTGACTACTATAATCAAAGATTTTCATCTGCATCTTCTTCTGTCAGGCTGCACTTGCATTCTTCTATCAGACGCAAGATCAGATGAGTATGGGCTTCAAAAGAAAATCCATGATAGGGAACTTTTCGGCTGATAGCCTGCCCTCCATGACCATATTTTCCATGCTTTCAATTTATGTGGTGAAACAAGGTTTCAACCACCTTCCCCATTTTCATTAACTACTTTTATCGAGATCAGGGCGAGACCTAACAACCATGAATGTTCCAGACGAGCTCACGACTCCTTTGAGTCAATTCTGGAACCTCGAGGTCATGTAGATATTTCTCTGTGACCAACTCGGGTGCTTTGTTCTTTTACGCAACTCCCTTTCATTTGACCCTGGGTTGCGACCATGTGCCTAATTCCCAAGCGCTTCAAAATTTCACGTTTCGTGGGTTTGCATTGTGATCCCTGCTGAAATTTCTGAGTCACAAAAGCGCAATTGTTTGGATCGGGCGACATGTATCCCTTTGCATCAGACGACCCTGATGAACATCAGTATTTCGGGAGCTTGGGCCATCGACATTTCTCACTTCAGCTTCCCCGAAACGACTTTCCCCATGCTGATCTTGCGTCACATGTCTTTCTAGAATGGATGGTCAAGAATATCATTTTGGGACTTCGCGTGTCGCGATTCTTCAAGACTCGCCCTTCTACTTTTCCCGACTTGCGAAATCACAAAAAATTGATCCATTAGTCTAGATATCTCCTTTGATCAACAATTGTGATTTTATCACGATTTCTCATTTCATGAGTTCTGATGACTTTTCTCCTTGATTGCTCTATCTCACGAAACCATGAAATGCTAATCTCACGCCACACTTCCTTCCCCGTACCAACGACTAGGATTGACCTTGCAATTTCAGACCTCTGTTTGACACTAAACTTGGTGCAACTGTATGATTCCAATCCCCCGATGGCCTTTGATCCGATCTTCTTGATGGATCTTCGCTGCCAAAAGTTGATCTTGCTTGCTTGATTTGAGTTGATATCAAACTACTTCAAGTGTTGTGCCTAGTTCTCACGAATGTGGCTTGTGGATATTACTTGGATGACTGGCTGAGGGCTTGGGAAAAAAAAAGGATCAACGACAAAGATAAAGAGAAAAGTGATCGACCCAAGAGAAAATAGAAGGGATTAGGACCGATAGTTCTCAGGTGCTTTGACAAGGAAAACAGGTCGATCAACCGGATGAAGGCAGACATAAGAAAAACTACGAGCCAAGAGAAAAAACTTACAATCGAGTCTACAAAAGGGAAAGAGACAGACACAAATACAAACTTAGGTAGAAACCACAAACCCTTAAGGTTTTGACAAGTTTATGTGATAACATTAGACTCCATGGGGGATAGAGTCCTCCCTGCGAAGCTCTAAGAACTCTTTCCTCGGCTTCAGTGCCTTAGCATTCAGTTGTGGAGTCCTTTATTAAAAACAAAACAAAATAAACACAAAACATAAATGGTATTTACAATGATGGGATGCCAACTGAGGCATTAAACAAAAAATATTTTCAGGAAGTGCCCATTTACAGGGCCACCAAAGACTTTGTCTCCCTCCAAATCTTGCAACATGTAAGTGTTATTTGGGAACTTCTCAGAGATTCAGAAGGGGCCGGTCCAAAGGGATTCAAATTTTCCATGCTTTCCCTTGTCCTGTCTGGGCACATCCCACTTGAGTACTAGATCTCCCAGCTGGAAATCCTCCTTACTGCTTTTCCTGTCAAAGGCATGCTTGAGTTTTTGTTGACAGTCATGCACTTTTTTTTATCACCCGCTCTCTAGTCTGTTGTACTTGTATCAACTGATGAATTCTCCTGATCATATCGTCAGGTTATCCATGGAAGTCTTGGAATAATTTTTCCATAGGCAGGGCAAGATGAGAAGGAAAAATTGCTTCGGTCCCATACACAAGTTGGAAAGGAGAGATGCCCAAGGACCTCTTTGTTGTCACTCTATCAACCCACAGGGAAAATTTGAGCTTTGAATCCCACGCTCTCTTGCTATCTTCTAACAACATTTTGATGATCTTTATGAGGCTTTTGTTAGAAGACTTTGCGAGTCCATTTCCCTAGGAATATTAGGGGGTAGAGTGAGTCAATGTAATTCCAAACTTCTCACAAAAATTAATCAATGGTCTGGTCTTGAAAGATGAAGCATTGTCGGTGACAATCCTGCTTGGACAATCAAATCTTGTTATAATATCCTCCAAAAAACCAATGATCACCTTATGAGAAGCACTCCTTATGGGGATAACTTCTATCCACTTGGTAAAATAGTATGTGGCAGTCAGGATCCATCTGTGTTGAACACTTGAAGGAGGATGAATTTCCCCAATAAATTCTAGGCCCCACTGCTAAAAGGGTTCTAAAGCTAGTACATGCTTCAATGGCAGAGAATTGAGCTGTTGTTTCCCAGAGAATTTCTAACATTTAATACAAGCCCTAATTTTTGCATAGACATCAGTGAATAGAGTAGGCCAGTAGTACCCAACCCTGAGAATTTTGTAGGCTGTGGTTTTCCAGAAATGATGTCCCCCACATAGGCTGTCATGGAACTCAAATATAATCCTTTGGGCATTTTGTGGGTCTAGACATCTCAGGAGCACTCTTAAAGGGTCTTTTTAATACAAGACCTGGTCAATAAGGCAATACCTAATTTCTCTGAGCTTTAAAGCTCTTGCCTTGATTTTTCCCATACCATCTGGAGGTCGCAACTCCTGCAGAAAAAATAAATATCTTTGTACCAGGCGCATCCTGCTAATGGAGGGATGTCCTGAGGGCCTTTATCAGACACTTTAGCCTACTGGTTTTCTGATCGAGCGTTGATGAAGTTGACCTCCAAATATTTACAATTAGATTCAACCAACAACTTGGCTAAACCCCGACCTTTAACTAGCTTGGTGGGTTTTATTTCCAGATCAAATTCAAGGATTTTGTCAATCCACTTGCTTCTTCTCTCGTCTATGTCAGGCTGAATGATAATGTCCTTCACAGAAGCTAAAGAAACATATGTGATGATTTTTGAATGCAAAACATAGACTCTAAAATATTTAAGAGCTTTCACCAAGGCACATGCTTGCTTCTCCATGATGTCATATCTAACCTCTGTGTCTCTTAGCGCTCTGCTGAAAAAGGAAATAGGCTTCTCCAACCCTGCATCATTATTTTGTAGTAAAACATCGGCCACTGTATCAAATGAAGCAAAGGAAAAAAAATAGAAAATCCTCAAAAGAATCAGGACTAACTAGCACAGGTGCTTCAGTCAGTGCCTTTTTGATTTGATTGAAGTATTATTTAGATTCAACATTCCATTTTACTTCGTTCCCCTTCCTAAGCATGGCCGCGATATGTTTAACCAATTCAACAAACTTTGAAACAAACCTTCTCAGAAAATTGATTTTTCCTAGGAAGGACTGAACTTATTTCTTTGATCTGGGAAGTGATAAAGCTTCAATAACTTCTACCCTACTTGAATCAATCCTGACCCCCTTAGTTTATACAATGCGTCCCAACAATTTTCCTTCCTGCATGGAAAATAGAGACTTCTTGGGATTTAGGGAGAGACCAAACCTTCTGCATTTTGAGAAGACCTTTCTCAGATGTTGACAATGTTCTTTATCAGATTTGGATAATACTGTTATGTCATCCAGATATATGACCACAAATTGATCTCTTTCTCCAATGAAGGTTATGTCCATGGCTCGTTGGAAGGTTGCTCATGCGTTCATCAATCCAAAGAGAATTTTGGCATACATGAATGTGCCCCAAGGAGTGGTGAAGGCTGTCTTTTCTCTGTCTTCAGGAAGGACAAAGATTTGATTGTGTCCAGAAAATCCATCAATCATGGAGATCCTGGATGCACCTGTCACCCTCTGCAACATGTGTTCCATATTTGGAAAAGGGTAATTGTCCTTCTTAGAGATTCTGTTCAAATTTATAAAATCAACACACAGTCTGATTTCTCCATTTTTCTTTCTCACAGGGACCATGTTGGCTACCCATTTAGAATATATCAAAGGGACAATGATTTGGGCATCTAGCAGATTCTTTACCCCCCTTTCCATAATGGGCAACAACATAGGATTTATTGATCTTAATTTCTTCCTAAATGGTTTGGCCTCCTCTTTCAATGAAATCTTATGCTTAATGACGGTTGTGTCGTATGTTTTGAGGTCTTCATAGGTCCAGGAAAACACATCAGCAAATTATTTTAATAACTCAGTATACTCAGCTCTCTGCTCCCTTGACAGTCTGCTTGAAAACTTGACGAACTTTGGATCCTCCTCTGTACCAATATTACATTCAGCTACATCAACACCCTCGGTTTGGCCTTTAAACTTTACTGCCACATCATTACCATCGAACAATCTTTCTAAAGGAACTAATCCCTTTGGAATGTGATTGCTAGGCAACTGAACAATATAGTGATTAGTAATTTTATTTAGAAATACATCAGCATGAGGGTCACCTTTGGGATCATGATCCTCATCAATGTGCAATGCAGAGAACTCAACAACAGACTCAAGAAATTTTCTGATCTCAACATTGTCCTCAAACACCTTCCAATGCTTGACATTGTCAGGTATAGAGGGCCTGCATTTTACTTCTATATCATACTTGATTTTGGGTGGTAGGGGAACTTTGAAATTGCTTACTGATGTAGACAAAGAGTCAACCATGACATTCTCTTCTCTTGGAATAAATGAAATGTTGAAAGCCAAGAAAAAATTGTCAACCGGATCACTTCATTTCTATATGATCTCATTTGAGGGTGTTTGACCTGATAAATATTTCTAATCTAATGGACAATCAACTCAACATCCCCAAACACTGATATCTCTTCAATTCCCATGTCTTTTGCATCCTTTAAACCCAAAATAAGAGCTTCATATTCTGCCACATCATTGGTAGTTTCAAATTCTAACTTGAATGAAAGAGATGCAATTTCTTGAATAGGAGAAATAAGAACCACTCCATCTCCAACACCTTCTGTAGAAGAGGCTCTGTCGAAGAAAATTTTCCACACAGAGGTAATCGGGGGAGAATCTTCACAGAGGATAAGGGACTACTTAATGATTTCAAGAGGGGCTCCAAGAGCATTAGTGAGATGTAACAAGCTAGATCCAAAATCAACATCAAGGGAAATTATAGGATGATTGGTAGGGTCTGCTTCATCACTAATGATATAGGCCAACTGAGATTCTCTATACAGTCTTCTATGTTCCCCCCCAAATACAGGAATGATAACATATGTGAGGTCCATCTGTAATGTTCCTCCAAGCCTTTTTATCCAAGATCTTGACAAAATCATGCCAAACTTGGGAGGAACATCAACTACCATGATATCCATGACCACACTTTTCATGGGAAACTGGAACAAGGTCAAAACCTGGTCTTTGATGATCCCAAGACATTGCAATTTTCTAGAATCAAAGGAATACAAGTCATGGTATGCTTTTGTGATTTCTAGTCCTAGTTCTTCCATGACAGTTTTGGGCATGAGATTATGAGAGGCCCCTGAATCCATCAAACAATTATGTAGTACCTTATCATGTATGTTCAGTGATGTGTAGAAGGGAGGGGATGAATCATATCTATCTTCTACCATGGGACCTAATATGACTACTGAATTCTCATCTTGCAAGTTGATTGAGACTAAGGGATGATACAAAGGTTTAGGCAACAACAGTTTAGATAGGGATCTCTTAAAGTCTTCATGCTTGACTAGCTTTGAAAGGGGTACAAAGATCCTAATCTTCAAAATTTCATGCTCAAATTTAAAATAGGAGGGGGGATTCAGAGTTTCCTTTACCTCTGGGATAGGACCTTTGGCTACTGGTTGAGGGGTTTGAATCTTCTTACCTTTGCTACCGCCTGCTACAACTTTGGCAGGCTTTTCTATTCTGGTAGGCTGATCAGGAACATTAGGCTTTGCTTCTTTATTTTTAAACCCAAGGTTGTATCTATTTGGACTGCTGCTAGCCTTGTTCCCCTTGCTCAACTCGTTTAATTGAATGTACATGAGAGACTCCTCATATGCTGTTTGATTTAAGTCATGAGAAGGAGAAGCGTCTTCAAGATAGTGAATTTATGGGTCAAGGTCCTCTTCCTCTCCATCATAATCTGCGACAAGGTTGTTTTGAAGAGGGGTCTGAATTTTCTGATCATCCCTATATCTGTTCCTAGGTTCTCTTTGCATAATATGAGGAGCATTGTTGCTCGACCTCTTGAAGTTGCCTCTGTTATCAACATTTTGAGGATTTTTGTATGTC
>ML790911.1:526783-555987 GCA_009831015.1 Picea engelmannii | reverse complement strand
GGGCAGAGGAACTGTAGGTTGAGGCTTCAAATCTTCTCCTTCCTCTGTCTCTGTTAGCCTTATTTCTAAGTCAGTCAGTTGCCAATACGTTAGAATCTACTTCCAGGGCTGCATCTTGCATATGAGCCAAGGAGGTAACTCTTCTCTCTCTTAACAGGAGGCATAAGTCTGGGTCAAAAGCACTAGCATAGGTAATTTTGGCAGATGCTTCTGTAGGCTTTATCTCGGCAGGGATCTTATTGTACATTTTGTTGAATATTTTGGAGAAGTCAGAGATAGACCCTCCCTCTTTTATTTTTAGGGACCTAAACTCTGTGATATAATACATGAAGTCCTTTTTATCCCCCCAATGTCTCAAGAAGATATCATCTAAAGCCTCAATCCCATCAATGCATCCAGGGGTCAGGGCCCTGAATCACTTTCTATCTTCTCCATCAAGACTGTGGATGAAAATCCTCATCCATACATCTATGTCTACTATGACATATATATCAACATAACTATAGAAATCTGTAAGGTGCCCTTCTACAGTAATATCTCCCTCCCTCGTAAACTTAGGCAACTTCTTTAGGTAGCCATCGCCTGGGAGGGAGGCTGAGGAAAAATGAGAGGGGCGTATCTGGCAGCTACTATAGCATCCATTATATTTATGGGGGGATTATCTTCTTCCATAAGGATGATAGGTGGAGGAGAACTAGGGGGAGAAGGGGTTTGAACAGGGGAGACTGGAATTGAGCTCCTGGGAGGAAAGGGAAACAACAGAGGATTTGGAGAAAAGGATACAGGGCTAGAAGGAACAAAGGTTTCCCTTTCTTCAAAATCGATAAATCTATCAGGAGGGGGAGTAATAAAACCTGGAGTGGGAAAATCTTTTGAGGTATGGGGCCTAGACCAAGGTAGAACTTTAGGGGAGAGAAGAGTGAGAAGGATTTCTCCCTCCAAATCCAGACCAGGAGGGGAAAACTCAACAGGAACACTTCAAAACTTTAAGCTTCGAGAAACTCCAATAGATGGTATAATAGGAGAATGAGAAGAAGCTATCGGAGTTTCTAAAGGAGGATAGTGAAAATCATCAGAAATACCTGGTTCAGCAGTAGAAGTACCTTCTCGAGGGGCCGTTCCCTTTCTGACAATTTTCTTTGGGTCCTCCAGGTGTTTCTAAAGGAAGCTGTCGAGTAGACCTCGTGTGTCTGCCTCTAGAAGCCACAACTAAAACAGTGGATTCACCAGTGGATTCACATCAATGGAGTCGTCGAGTCAAAAGTAACAATCTTCAATATACTGAGTTCTGATGCACCTTCAGAACTAGTAAGCTTTGTTGTTCAATCCTAGGGAAAATATTCAATTTCGTCCTCGACAACGACACCATAAATGTTAGCACTAGAAGTCACCTCTAGATTGCATCAGAGGTAAGCCCAATACCCATCAGTTTTATGTCACAATGACTAATTTTAAGGGTGGTCTAATGGACATAGTCTCGGGATTATATCACTTTAACTCAGAAAAACTGGGCTGGCATGCATAAATAGATGAGGTCTTGATCTAACTTTAGTCAATAAGTTGTAGTAAAGGGTGAATAGGGGGAAGAACGGGTGAGGAAATGTAGAGGTCTACTATGGACATCGGGTCTTCCAGCAGCCTAAGGAGGAAAAGCTCTGAATACAATATCTTCTTGAACTTTTGGGTTCAAGAAGATATTAGTTCAAGAAACTGAAAATGTCATAACAATATTACAATCAAACATACATTACAATATAGTCACAACAACTTGACTGGATCACCCATGCCCGAGTCTTCAATATCAGAAGCAAAAAAGATGATAGGAAAGTTGACTATCATTAAACAAGAAGTCTCAAAAGTCAACTCATAACCAGAGAACCAGAGGCTTCATTAAACCTTTACAATGCGGGAGATTAGCTCAACCATCTACCATAAAAAAATATCAAAACTGATTATTTATACTCAGATCCACCGCTACCATGAGAGATGTGACCTGGCTACTATAATCAAAGCTTTGCGTCTGCATCTTCTTTTGTCAGGCTGCACTTGCATTCTTCTATCAAACGCAAGATCATATGAGTATGGGCTTCACAAGAAAACCCATGATAGGGAAATTTTCGGCTGATAGTCTGCCCTCCATGGCCAAATTTTCCATGCTTTCCATTTATTTGGTGAAACGAGGTTTCAACCACCTTCCCCATTTTCATTAACTACTTTCATCAGGATCAGGGCGAGACCTGACACCCATGAATGTTCCAGGCGAGCTCACGACTCCTTTGAGTCAATTTTGGCACCTCAAGGTCACGCATATATTTCTCTGTGACCAACTTGGGTGCTTTGTTATTTTGCATAGCTCCCTTTCATCTGACCCTGGGCTGTGATCATGTGCCTAATTCCCAGGTGCTTCAGAATTTCGTGTTTCACAGGTTTGCATTGTGATTCCTGCTGAAATTTCCAAGTCATGAAAGCGTGATTGTTTGGATCGGGTGACATGTATCGCTTTGCATCGGATGGACCTGATGAACATCATTATTTTGGGACCTTGGGCCATCGACATTTCTCACTTTAGCTTCCCCAAAATGACTTTCCCCATGCTGATCTTGCGCCATGTGTATTTCTGGAATGGATGGTCAAGATCATTTCCGGACTTCGTGTGTCGCGAGTCTTCAATATTTGCCCTTCTACTTTTCCCGACTTATGAAATCGTGAAAAGTTGATCCATTGGTCCAGATCTCTCCTTTGATAAATGGCTGCGATTTTATCACAATTTCACATTTCACGAGTTTTGATGACTTTGTTCCTTGACTTCTCTATCTCATGAAACCACGAAATGCTAATCTCACGCCACATGTCCTTCCCCATACCAACGACTAGGATTGACCTTGCGATTTTGGACCTCTATTTGATGCTAAACTTGGTGCAACTGTATGATCCCGATCCCCCGATGGTCGTTGATCTGATCTGCCTGATGGATTTACGCCATTGAAAGTTGATCTTGCTCGCTTGATTTGATTTGATATCACACTAGTTCAAGTGCTGCGCCTGGTTCTCATGAATGCGACATGTGGATATTACTTGGATGACTGGCTGAGGGCTCGAGAAAACAAAAGGATCAATGATAGAGATAAAGAGAAAAGTGATCGACCCAAGATAAAATAGAAGGGATTAGGATCAATATTTCTCAGGTGCTTCGATAAGGAAAACAGGTAGATCAACCGGATGAAGGCAGACAGAAGAAAAACTATGATCCGAGAAGAAAAAATTACAATCGAGTTTGCAAAAGGGGAAGAGACAGGAAAAAATATAGACATAGGTAGAAACCACAAACCCTTAAGGTTTTGACAAGTTTATGTGATAACACAACTTATAACTTCTTCACCTTAGATCTGGGGCTTCTTGACCATACTTCAGGGTTTCATCTTTAAGAGGGAATAACTCCTCAACCGTGAGGAATCATGTGGTGTGCCACCTATGTTAAGCCCTAAATAGTGGCAAATTACCCCTTAATTGGGGCATATTACATTAGTATTGTTATTTATTTATGTCGGCTTGGTTCCATTAGTTGTAATTGTACCTCCTAGTCTCCTATATATATACCAAGGAGACCTTTTCATTTGGAATCATCTTGTATTTGTAAATTTATGTGGTGTATAAGGAGGTTTCCCCCTCAAAGAGGCTTATTTTCTGAAATTCTCTCTTTTTCAAGGAGTTTAGTACTTATTATGAGGTTTTTTATGCTATTTTGATATTTGGTTCTTAACAACCTACCTTTGGAGACGACTTGATGAGGACTACCAATCAATGGATGTTTTGCATGCATTTGCAATGTCCTTCACACTCTTTTTATTCAAAATCAACTTTGGGCTTCATGATCACATCTTCGGGGATTCTTAACCACTTAACCATATTTTCAGGGCTTCTTGTAGAATTATTCAAAGCATCTTCCTCTCAAGGCCATGCTTAAAGATACACTATAAGGGGACCACTTTGGATACTTTTTCAAATACACCCATCACTTCTAGAGGCTTCCAAACTTTCTTCGGGGCTTCTTCTAAGGTTGACATAACTTGCTTTGGGGATTATTCTAGGGTTGACATCAATGAAAACCAATTTTCCAACATAAAACTCTTACAAAGAAAAATCAACCCTCCAATAATGGTACGATCATCCTCAACAATAAAATTGTCCCAACCACAAGATGACTCAACCCAACAATGAAATTTGACCCCCAATCAATAAGAACTCGAAGCCAATGAGATAACTTGATCTCTAAACAAGTAACTATTCTAAACAACCAATAAAATCGGCCCAATCAGGGAAATTCGACCTCCAAACAATAAGAAGCTCGTCCTCAATAAGAGATCATGACCTTGCTAAAGAAATTCGATTCCTCAATGAGAATAGTGACCCCCAACAAGAGAAATTGGCCCTTGTAAATGATGTATTCAGACTCCACAAGGAAATTCAACCTGCCCACTTGAATACTCAACCTTCCCCACTAGAAACTCGGCCGCTACAAGAATATTTCAGCCTCCTCTAAGGAAATGAAACTCCATAAATATACTTCATACTTCTCTAAGGAAATATGGCTTCCACAAAATCCCAACTGCTGCAAACAATGGATCAACCTCCTCAAAGATAAATGCAAGTGGAAGATTTGAATGATCTCCCCTCCTAATGTTTAGGGTGGAATATTTCATCACCGAAAACTGATCAACTAGGATAAAATATCTCACCATCGAAACCAATCCAGGTTTCACTTCAATCCCCAAAGGCTCCAAGACCTTTCCAAATCAATATCATAAATAATCATCAACATAATGAGAGAAATGAACCCTCCTCTCTATTTAATCCTTCTCACCTTTTTTTTTTTGACCCTTTTACCTTTTCACCTTCACTTAAGTGATTAAAGTGACTTTATAAGGTTTTATTCACTTTATTCTTCAAGTCACTTTTTAATTATTCAATGTCACTTTATAATGTAGATTTTCCATCAAAATGACATCAAATAATTAATCTATTAGTCCCATTTTTTTAATCGAATATGGTCTACAAGAATAAACTAGACCACTAAGTCATCCCCCTATGGTGATAATTTGGAAAGGAACATTACAGTCAGACCTGAAGAGTGAAATCATGTGTGTGAGTTGCATTGGAGAAACAAACTTGTTGTTGTTTTGTTTCCTGGTAGTTTTGCTAGCAGTGAATTCCCTTGAGTTTCCCAATAGTGATATTGTTGGTTACCTATGTCAGAGAGACCATGATAAACAAATGGGATGCCTAATGGACTGAGAGCAATGAAGGGGTACATTCCTTGGGTTGGGCAGGTCGAGAGGAACAAAGCTACAGGAAATTTGGGATAATTATAGGAGAATTCCAGTGGGTTGTGGGATTATCTAAGATGCGAGTGAACAATGAGAGGAACCCTATTTTTTGGATTGCTAGATCCAACTTGGAGGTGACTTGATGTTGATATCTAAAACAACAAATCTATGGTTGGGTGTAACATTCATCCCAAGCACCTGGTTGCACAATTGGTCATAAAGATAAGTGTTTTATCTATTTCACGTGTTGCATTATGAGTTTTAATTCTTGTGCATTAAATTTGTATAATATGATGGTTTTATATGATGTTGTATGAAGTTAATTAGATGCATTAATATTTACTTCAACATGTAGTAGATGCATTCAAATTAATGATAGAAAAATGATTAAATTTGTGTGTATTTTTGTAGCTGGTGAGCTACATAATTAGTTAGCATAAAATTTATTTTAATGTATATTCTTCAAGTAATGTTCCTCAATTAAACTAGAGAATGTTACACTAAATATTGTACACTATGTCACATGGAGATTTTATGTTGTGGATATTGATCTATCTAAATTCAAACACTCCCTATATGGTGTCAACTCATGAGTGATTGGTAGGAAAAATACCCAAATGAAAATGTTGGAGTATGCAATCATATATGTGCCCATATGTGTGTAAAAATAAAAGTGCAATCATTTCACTAGTTAAATAAACCTAGGTTATCCCATTCTATGGAAGGAGACCCCTTACACTATGCTAAGGTCAAAGAAAGCGAATTCAACGAATAGGGTTATTAACATGTATCCCATTTGAAATTGGATTCTATAGTGAGTGGAATTATATGTGCCCTTAGCTACTAGGTATTGGGAACAAGTCACCCAACTTTTTATTTTATTTTATATTATATTGAACTTTTTATATATAATAAATAATATATTTTAGATGAATATGATAGAGATAGAAAGAGAACACCATATTATATTGAGGGTTATATAATTACAAAATATAATCAATTAATAAATTTTACAAAACATTTTCTAAATTTTAAATATTTTTTTGGCTCTATACAATATAGAGAGTGTCAGGTGATATTTTTTGTAAGTAAGAGTCACGTTATCTATTCATATTTACAAGAAACCTTACGTGTAGATAAATATTGTGGCCAAGTAATTCTTAGTCAATTTCTCAAATAATGTTCTTTTAAGTTTGAAATCTTGAGTAGAGACATTCAAAATTTGAAAATGTTTGAGAGTGTCCCAACAAAAAGGAAAAGATTGGACAGTTTCATAGTGATAAGGATAACTTGGCTCATGGCCATTGGAGTGAATTTATTGGCCACTTCACTTGAAAACCCATTATAACAAGGAAAAATCTATATATTCTTTAAGGGATAAATAATTATTATTCATTCACATGTTCTTGAGATATAATGAACGTGCATATAAATGTATGTAAGGGTGATAAGTCATGTCCTTGGACTTTTCATTATTACATATTAATGATACATTACATAATAATCATCCTACGAGTAATATTACATGATATTTGTTTATTACATTATGATAATCAATGAAATATACTTTAGGTATATTAGAAGTCCCCCCCCCCTTAAAAATGCTTTGTCCTCAAAGCATAGTCAGTGAAAATCTCTTATAGTAGAATGAAAAAACTTTTGTAATTTTCATCGATTAGATAAGTTTGAGGACATGAGGTGATATGATATTCAAATCTTTAAAAACTGTTGGTGCATTGAAAAAGGATTAATCTATCCAAACTCAATTCTTTTCTCTCTTAGTTATTGATGGTTGATTGTTGCATATTTTTTCTTTCTTTTGATTCCATGTATTGTTGTTGTAACTTATCCAATTCATAGTAGTTGTTGGTCTCTAGAATGTCCCATTGAATACTGGTTTTGTGATGCCCTATTCCATGAATATTGATGAGTATTCCATCTTCTTCCTTGATAATGTTGATATTAATATTCTTGTCTTCATTGAAAATTTCCTTGGAAATGAGGGTGTTGATATGGTTCCCCATGTGATAGTTTTCCTTCATTCTATAAACCCACTACATCTATCTTCTTTCCAGATACAATGGCATCCTCTATCCTCTTTTCTTGTTGTTTGATTACTCTAGCCTTGGAGATAATACCATTATATTTGACATGTACATTCTCCAAATGGATTTCAACTTCTTCAAGTATCTTCTAGTGACCTTCTTGAATATTTTATACTTTATCCTTTTGAAGCTGCAATGTGATCTCAACTATAAAATTCTCATGTCCTTCCTCAATTCTAGATTGCATTTCTGATTTAACCTCATAAGTATTCTCCAACCTTCTTGAAAATTTCTTCTTAAATATTTTTGATAGTATCCTCTTCAATTTTTTTTGGCAATATATTCATCCCCGTTCTTTGATTCGAACTCCTGTAAATGTCTTTTCACCTTCTTAACACCATTAAGAATTTCTTGATTATATTTACGTAACCTTTTGTTTTCTTCATATTTCTTTTTCAATTCTTCCCTTGACTCAACATTTTCCAACTTCCCTTTGCTATTATTTTCTTTCTTTAAGTTATTAACCTCCTTAATGAGTGATTCATTAAGGGAATTCTTCTTACATAATTGGTCACCCTTGTTCTTAATTTCTTCTATTAATTCATCACTATCTTTTTGTGACATGGAAAGTTTTTGTTTAGCTTCATTAAATTCATATTCAATTTTAAGCATCACTTCCTTGATCCCTTCTAGTGAGGTCTCTTTATCTATAATTTCAAATTATAAGAACTTCCTTGATTCACTCACATGCATGTCATCTCCTTGTATAAATACTTACATTTTAATTTTTTTACTTTCGTAAGAAAGATTTGAATATGATTCTTCAAACGATTAATTTCCTTGTCTTTATCTGGCAATATTTTATCAATTTTTCTCTTGGCATATTGCTTCTCCCGAGATTCTTAGTCACACTAAATTGCGTCATCTTGTCAAATCGATGTTTGACTTTTTACATGTATGTCATAATTTTCTTCCTCTAGCTTTTACTATTTTAGCCTTTTGATTTTCTCAAGCTACCTATGATTAAGGCTCCTTAGGAAAAACATTTCTTCATATTTTTCTGATAATTTCTTTCAATATCTTGAACTTTCTATTGATTATATTGTTTTTGATCTTTTAATTCCTTGATTTGTGTGTTCAAATCATGAGTACGATTTTTTTGTAAATAATTATTTTTCTCTCCTAAGCCATTGAATGGATTTGAATTGGATGATTGGCGTGGCCATGAAAATGATGCGTGGGAAGTCCGATTTCTTATTCCTTGATTTCAACTTTTAATACTTCAATATCCTCCTTAAGCATCTTGAAATTTGAGTTCTTCTTGTTCATAAGATAAGTTTTTCATTGAGCCCTTCAATTTTTGCATCCATCTTTTTCATTGTATTAGTCACTTTTGAATTCAGAGTGTATCTAACACCCAAATTCTTATTTGAATTATCTGTATGTCTCATGGAGAGCTAGATTATTTGCATGAGCACAAAGTCATCTAGATTTATGAATTTAATAATAATGAACTTAATCTACATGACAACTAGTCATGCAGGTTTTTTAATCCACAAATTGAGAACAACTGATATTTTGTTTTTGTAAGTAAGTATTCTATATTAACTATGGACAACATTTACAAATGAGCATACATGTGAGGCCTTATTGTTCCAAACCCATAGAGTCCATGACAATATCTTGGGCATAAAACTGTCAAAAACCAAAAAATATACCTACCCCTGAGGGGAAACTAGGATTTTTCATGAAGTAACTAAGTTAAAAGATTAAAAACATAGTTCCTATCAGGTCCTTTTGTATCAAGATTGTTCATTGTAGATTTAAAAACCAAGAAACATAGTAAAATCCTATAAACTAAAAGGCATAAATCATTGATCATGCTGAACCTGGGAGCAGGTGTGACCTATAGTTCCTCACCGAGCAGTCACATTCGAACTTTCAAGACCTGCAGGGTACGTTGTTGGGGAGATTAAAGTGCCTCCTTGGAATTTATCTAGCCATTTAATCACCTTGATCATGTAGGGATTCTGGATGTCCAAGGATTCTAGTCTTCTCTTCAACTGGAAAAAGTTATGCTCCTTGGGTAGCATACCCATGGCCACCATGGTTTTGGTGTGCCAATAGAGCTCAAGGGTGAGATAGAACTTTGAGTTTTTGGTATGAGTTCACCTCACGCTTGACATGTGAGGGAACTAGACCTGATATGTTTGTAATGAGAGTGTTGAAAAAGTCAGTAGGATATTCTAATCACCAATGTGTGGATATTTTTGAGGGACATGAGCCCCATTGGAGTTCAGTAAAAAAATGAATGATGAGCTGGGAGTTCCCCTCAACAATGAGTTGATGGAAATGGTACTTGTTGGAAATTTGAAGGCCTCAGATAAGGGACTAGTGTTCAACAACATTGTTGGAATTGATTCCCATGTAACTAGAATAGATGCGAATAATCTAACCCTTGTTGTCTCTGAATATTCCTCCATAGCTGGTTGGCCCTAGATTGTGTTTGTAGTTTCCATCGAAGTTCATTTTAATGCATCCAGGAAGGGGGGGGGGGGACCATGAAACATGGATGGAAGGTTTAGGATGGCGAATAGGAGAAGTGAGAGAGGGTGAGAAGGTAGAAGGGAGCCAAGAGGATAAAATGTTTCTTTCTTGAGGAGAACATTGAAAGTATGCAGGGTCCCACTTTTCTTTGGAGATGGTCTCCTTAATGTTTTGCTTGATACTATCCCAAATTACATACAATGCTTGGGATTCATCTTTGAATATTATATGATTAAAATCCTTCCATATTTTCCAAAGGGTGAGGCCTAGAAAGAGATTCCATATGAATTTAGGATTGGGTTGGTATAGAAAGCCTCTCTCCGCAAGGATATGGTGGATCTAACAAAATTCTTGATTCGATCCAATTTCCTAAAAGAAGTAGAACCATAGTCCCAAAGAGTGTTTATGAATCAACAAGTGTTGAGAAGGTGTTCCATAGAATCATCACACTCAGAGCAGAGAACACATAACCTTGGTCCCTGGAAACCTCTTTTGCATAGATGGTCCCAAGTGAGAATCTTCCCGTGTGTAAATTTAAGAGGAAAGTATTACTTTGGGCCACAAAAATATTTTCCATACCTTCTTCCAGATGACCTCCTCAAGGAGATCAGAAAGGTGAGTGATTAGATGATATTCTTATTTGAGGGTAAAGTTTCCAATAGGTTGATATCCCCATTTGAGCTTGTCTGGGTGATAGGAGAATTGGATTTTATGAATATTTAGGAGCTCCAAAAGTCTCTGAAAAAGGAGGTTATTCTGTAGGGGGATGTGTTGTGGATCTATATGCCAAGTGTGCCAATATGAAGAAGTTGATGTGGTGGTCCCATAGTTACTGACTTGTTGACGAAAGAGGGTCCATAGAGGAGTTTTTAATTGGTTCAGATGATGATTGGATTGTAATGCTGGGAGCTACCGCTAGGAATCCTCCCAGAAGAGATCTGCTTGTCCATTTCATATTTCCCAGAAGCTGTGCTATTGGATTATCCATTGATTTTTCCAAGTTGAGTTCCATATGAGGGATCTAGAGGCGACGTCCATCATTATTATGAGCTCTGAGGGGTCTAACTGATCTACATACTTTTGTTTCTAGAGGTTTCTCTACAGTTCCTTTTGCTGCTGTAGCCATCTCCACCAATATTTTTCTCCCATATTTTTATTGAGAACCTTTGGATACCTGAGACCGAGACCTATCTTAGACTTTGGTATACATATGGTATTCCATGCCACCAAGGCCCATTTATTTGAATATTGAGCTACTTTCCATAGCAAGTTTCTCTGAATACTTATAACTTCCCTTAGAATTATTTTTTGGGTTGATAAAGCTGAATTTTTTTATAATGAAATCACCTAGAGAACTTATTTGAGAAGCACCAATCTGCTAGAAAATTTGAGGGGGTGGAAATTCTAGTTCATGAGCTTCTTACTGAGATGTGAGAGGAGGTATTCCCATGAGATATTTCAGACTCTAGAGGTGAGAAAGGGAACCCCTAGATATTTGGCTAGAAGGGAGATTCTGGGGAACCCTAAGATGTGGGTGATATGAAACTTGATAGAGAGGGGGGGTGTTAAAGAAGAAGAAATTATATTTGAGATTGTTAATTACAGTACTAGAGGCTTCAATAAATTTATCAAGATTATTTTTGAAGGCTATGTATTCATGGGAAGAGGGAATCCCCATCAACATGGTATCATCGACAAAATGGTTATGAGTTAAGGGGCTGGCTCCATGATGGAGAGACATGCCTTGGAATTCATGAGAAGCAACAACAACCTCAAGACTTTGACCCAACCCTTCTGCAATCAGAATCAAAATAAAAGGAGAGAGGGGATCACCTAGCCTAATACCAAGAGAGGGGAGAAAGAAAGGAGAGTTTATTCCATTTATCAGGAGGGAAAATAAAGTAGAGGAGATGAGGGCCATGATCCATCTAACCCAATATTTATGAAATCCAAAAGAAAGGATAATGTCTTGGATGAATTTCCATCTTATTTTGTAGAAGGCTTTAGACATGTCCATCTTGATGAGCATCCATAGATTTTTTGTGGTTTTCAAGGAGTGTGTCACCTCATGGTCCAAAATAATATTGTCTAATATTTGCTGACCCTCCACATAAACTATTTTTCTTGGAAAACAAGAGTGGGATGAAGAGGATTGAGGTGAAGGGAAATAAATTTAGATATGATATTGTAGATGACATTGCAAAGAGAAATGGGATGACATTTGATAGGGTCTGTAACCTTTTCTTCCTTGGGGATGAGAGTAAGAAAAGTAACATTTAAGGTTGGAAGAACCCATGGAATTCTTTGGGATTCCCAAAACATAGCTAAGACATCCCATTTAATGATCGACTGGCAATGTTGAAAGAAATCAGAAGTGAATCCATCAGAACTAGGGGCTTTACCAGTTTCCAAATTGAAGTTGGTCGTTTCAACTTTAGATGTAAATGGGTTTGAGAGGGTGGGAATTTTGTTCCTTGGATATCAGGCTAGGGATGTTTTTGGAGATGGTATGTATGGCCTCCAAGCGATTAGATTTTGGCTCCATGATCGTATCCTCAAAAAAAAATGTTAACTCTTGCTCAATGTCCGAATAAGAGGTGAGTTTATTACCTTGACTAGAGATAAGATGGGTAATGTGGTTGGTGTGATGTCACTGGATGATTGAGTGATGGAAGAACTTGGAATTATATTCCCCTTCCTTTAGCCATTGAATCCTTGATTTTTTCCTCCATAGAAATTCTTCTTGCTTTTATATTTCCTCTATTTTCTTAGACAAAAAAATTCCTGATGCGCCAACTCGAGTGATCGACCATGAGAGATAATATGTTGTTAAAACAACTCGATCTGGGAGTTGAGGAGTCTTTGTGCTTGGAAAATATCACCAAAGATTGTATTATTCCATATTTTGATATGTTGCTTGAGGGTATTAAGACATTGTTGGAAGAAATACATCAGAGATCCATTATTTTGATTTTCTCCTTCCCACCATGATTTGACATTGTTGAGAAATTCTAGGTGTGAGAGACAAAAATTCTCAAACCAGAAGGTTTTTTTTTTGGGTTTTCTCAATGTGTAGAGGGAGAGAAATATGGGCCAATGATATGATCTTGGAACATGGAGGATGGTGGATTCCATAAGAGATTCAAAGATTAGAAAACAATATTATTTACAAGAGAATTGTTGAAAACCTCCTCAACGATTGTTCCAGGTATAAGTATCATTGGTGGTTTCTAGGTCAATTAGATGATTTTATTGAATAAAATATTTGAAAACTATGTGATCCTAGTCTATTCAATGGAGGCCTCCTTTATTTTCTTCCAAATAAGAGATGATATTGAAATCACCTCCCATTATCCATAAGTGAGGATGTATTAATTTTGTTATGTGTTGTAGTTATTGCATGAAGTTAAACTTCCACCTCAATAGTTGTGGTCCGTAAACATTGGTAATAAAACCTATAGTTTATTCCCCTATTGGTTGAAATTAAGTTGACATGCTGTATGTTGTGTAAAATAAGTTCCATATGAGAACCTTATCTGGATTCCAGAGGAGCTCTAGTCCTCCTATCATTCTTGAAGAGTCAATAACCATAGAACAACCCACTTTCCAAATTTTGGAAAGGATGTTTTGGAGAATTTCCCCTGAGCATTTGGTTTCTTGGAGAAGCATAATGTCTAATGATTATGAATAGAGATTGTTCCATAAGAGTGTTTTATTACTCTTAACGTTAAGACCATGAATATTCTAGGAGATTACTTTCATTGGAAACTTTGGGAGGGTTGGAAAGTATCTGTGATCAAGGAATTTTGACTTGAGTTAACCAGAATGTCACAAATTTCCTGCAACAGTTGAAGGTTTGATTTTATACCTCTTCTCTTTTCATACTTCATATTTTTCTTGGGCTTGATCTTATTGGGTTGGATGTTGAGATTACGAACTGTTGTAGTAGCCCCAGAGGGTTCTGGAGTCTCCCTTCTACGCTTATGGAGGGATTTCCTTATGAGTTGAATGTGATCCGGGGGGATCAATTTCATATCCTATTTATGCGCTCCATATAAAATACTTTGGAGTTAAATCCCATATGGTTTCATTTCATTTGTTTCTAAGTCCAAGCCTTCCTCAATGTTGAGGATCATAGGGGCATATTTTAGAGGTGACATTTCAAGAGGTGGGACAAATGTTTTGGGTTTATTTGGTTCATCAGAGAGGGGGGGGGTCCTCATATTTTCAAGTTTTGATAATGCTAGGGGACAAAATGTATTCGATAAATATATTAGAGTCTTGAGGGAGGGAGTTGATGGGATAAACAATGTTCTTGTATTTCAGATTTTGTTGAGGCCCAGAAGGGTCACGTGAGATAGGTTTCTGATTTGAATGATGAAAAGTAGGAATTTTAGTGAATCCTTCCTCATCTACATCAGTATCCTCTTTAGAGGGATTAGGAAGGATTAAAAGGAGGAAGTATCTGTAAACATTCCCATGTTCATGATAGTGGCAACAAAGGAAAGAAATGAACTCATAGTCAAGGGTTTGGAACCATTCGACATCTTGAAATTGTAAGCATATCAAGTTTGGAATAAGAACTGAAACATTCATCATACGTTGTATATCATCCTTTTTTAGTGGAGTCCAAGGATTTAAATTTTTTTCCTAAGGTGCTGCTAATTCCATCCAAGATTTCTTCCTCTCATTATTCACATGGGAGTGAGTAAAGACGAACCCAGATAGGAGAGAAGGAGAAGTCTTCTTTGTTTGAGTTGAAATTTTCCTTCCAATATCAAAGGTGAAGACCAATAGAGAAGAAGAAGTATGGACCTCCTTCAAAAATATGATCTCGTTCATGAGGGTTTTCAAAGATGGAGCCTCACTTTAGATCAATATGACAAGTGGTTTTCCAACGTGATTTGATTCAGGAAACCAGATCTCTCTTGTTTGGCGAAAGACCTAGTAACTTACTAATTAACACGTGGTCCTTCATATGTTGAACATAGGCTCCCCGTTTTTGAGAGTGGATTTTGTACAGAGGTGTCTCTGTGGATTTCCAGACACAATGTTCAAGTTTCCAATGTGTGTTTCCTATAGAAGTTTGAAGTACATCTGGCATGGATTCTTCGTGCGAGGTATCTTCTAATCCTGGAGTACCATCAATTTTGGAAGTTGGATTTGGGGGATTCGTCCTAGAGGGGCCAGATCCATATTTTTTCTACATGGAGAAACATGGGGAGGGGGCATGAACCCCCTTTGGCACCATTAGGGAGAGTTATGACCTTTTGCAGAGGCATGACAAATCCAAACCCTAGCAGATCTCTTTCAGATAATAATAATGAGAGCAACTGATATAAAAATAATCACATTTTATAGTTATTTTTTTCAAAATATTCTAGATAACTTCAAATTGATACCTCCTTATAGGTACTAAATAATGCAAGTAAATTTTGAAATTTCAATTTAGCTTGGCACACTTTATAATTCGTTATATTCCTTCACTTAGAATTTTCACTTTTCTCTTGATTGAAACTAAGGGATTACTTTTATAACACTTTAATTGAAGTTTGAAATATACACTTGATAGTAATATTTGACCTTCTTTAGAATATATCTTAAGAACATAAACACTTTCTCCCCTTTCCCAATATTTCCATATTATTCACTTTTTATTTACAATTTTTCACGTTATTAAAGTTACCAATATTTTCGTGTTCTTCATGTTGTTCGACTTGATAAGTTTTTACATGAAATTTTAAATATACTTGGAAACTCTCTCTTTTAATTATATTTTGATACCATGTGTTAATTAACTTTACTTGTTTCCAATTATGGAATCTTTATTTGACTTCTTCAACTGCACCTTTTTCCTTTTTTCTATCAAATATTTTGGGCCATAGGCCTGGAAATTATTTGCAATTTTCTCTCTCTTTTTTTTCTTTTTTCTTTTTGCTTTTATTCTACTCTCCTTTTTTATTTATTATGGGATTAAATAGTGGACCACCAACCTAGAGTTATTGTAGAACTTTTTTTTCTTACTAAATGCCACAAGAAAAATAAACTTGATCACAGATTAGTGGAACAACCAAAAACAATATACTTGACCACAGGTGAGCAAAAAAACCACTTTGATACAAATTTGAGTAAACCTATTAGTCACTTAATTGGAGCATCCATTATAACAAGGATGAATTATTATTCATCATTCATTCACATGTTCTTGTGATACAATGAGCATGCTTATAAATACATGATATTTATTTATTATATTATGATAATAAATGTAATAAAATTTAGGTATATTATAGAAACCATAACATATAATATCATAAAATTAAGTAAAAAGTATATAGACTATGACTTCAAATAGGGATGTTGTTACACCTCAAAATTACTCACTTTGATAGTGTCATCATTACAAGTGTTGTAAGTGTCGCATCTTGTCCGCAAGTGTTGCATCTTGACTACAAGTGTTGCAAGTGCCAAAAACATCAAACTGTCATATTGCCTATGTCATGCCTCTAATGACATCACAAAGACACTTGAGACACCCCAAAGACTAGTTTTGAAGAAGAGAAGTCACTTGACAGGGAGTACAAACCTTTTGCCATTGAAAAAACCACACAAAAAAAAGAATTTGGAGAGGAGCGCTCCCCTACCCACTGTCAGGGAGTGCTGGCTCTCCTTGAGCCTCTTTGGGGGAGTGCTTGAATGCCCCGTGCACCCTTTTGGGGGAGAGCTACCCTTGTTTTAGCAAATTCTGGGTTTGTTGAGGCAAATAAGGGAAGAATCCCTCAATTCTTGAAGGTAGTTGGATTCAAATAGATGGTCAAGGCATGATCTTAGGGAAGATCCTCAATTGAAGGAGAGGAATCCTCAACTTATCCAAAAGATCTCTCAAGTGGTTGGACCTCTCCAAAGTTATATAAGGAGGCCTTCTCATGGTGAAAGGTACGGTGGCGACTAGAGATTGATACCAAACTTATGATCCTATAAGTGGTATTGACAGAAGACAAGGAAGATTGAGAATTATACCTAACTTATGATCTCATAAGAAGGTATTGACAATGGATATTGGGAATTACATCAAACTTATGATCTCATGAGGGAGATTCCATCAAAGAAATCAGTGGAAATCATTTGAGGAAAGGGGTTGGACAAGGAGAACTGGAAGAAGCTGTTGCACCTTCATTCAAAGGATTGTAAGTACTTTTACTTGTTCTCATTAATATAATCAATGCTTGGCCTATTTCTTTCAAAATTGTGCTTGTTACATATGAGTTTGTCTGAAGTAGATGGATCTATGATTGAGATAATCTCAGTAAAGTAGGAAGTCCATTGTATCTTTGTTTGTTTTGCAGGACCTATGAGGGAGCTCAAGATCGAAGCTCAGCCTGGACTTTGCAAGGAAAAACGTCATTAATAAGGTACACATCTTTTTCCTTCTCTTTCATTTATTAGCTTGATTGGATCTAAAAGAAAGTTAGTGTCCATATTAAGCACTTTTCTGTCTTGGCCTTAGGAGTCTAGAGACCAAGAGGGAATCCACGTGTCTGCAGGGGGATTCACATACAACATAAATTGACGACTCCACTGGGGAGGAGCTATGATTTTTGTTTCCATTCCAAGATCTTTTTTTGGCCCTTTGCCCAATAATTTGACCTTCTCCATGAATGTCTCTGATCCTTATGTTTGATTGTTGGCTCTTGGATTTATCTTAAACACAAAATTTTGCATTCTTCCTGAGTTGTTTTTGAGTTTCTGGGCATTTCTTTGAGATTTGCAGAAGAGCGTTCCCCTGAACTTACCACCATAGTTTTGGCACTCCCTTGTAGCCTTCCATAGAGTGTTGGAGCGCTCTGTGTCACCTTTTTGGGGAGCGCTACCCCCTTGTTTTTCTGCAAAAATATTCTTGGGAGTGATTTTTCTTAGTCTTTTTGCTATTTCATCTGCTCAGGGTTTATGCTATCTTAGTGTGTCCTTGTTTAGCCTCCAATTATTTTATTTCTTGGGATTAATCATCTCTTGTTTGGATTTTTGACACTTTCCCTTACCTTGCAATAACTCTTTGTCCTTGGTGATTTAGAGTCAATTTGTCGTTTTCTTCTCATTTATCTGATTGAGTGAAAAATTTGTAAGGGGATTCAAAGGTATTTTGTACCTTTCCTTCTGATCTTTGAGGTATTTTCTCCAAGCATTTCCTCTTGTCTGGATTGAGTATTCTCTTTCTTGTTTTGATCACAACTAGGGTGTCTTTTTTTTATGTGAAGTTTGCTTCCAAATTGCTTAAATCTCACAAAACTTGAAGTCCGATTAGCATAGGAATCTTTACATCTACTGGTTATCAGTCACATATAAACATTTTAGCATTGCATTGGATTCCTTATTGAGGACTATTGCATGGGGTCATTGCATCTTAGTGTTTGACAGTGAAAGTAAAATCCTTCTTCGTCCCTTAATTAGACATTCATTGAAAGAAAAGATTGCTTATCATTTCTTATGCATGTTTTGGGAACTGAGTCATAATATCATCAATGTTCACTCTCATACACCTCTAAGTAAACAACAACCACTAAAATCAACGCTTAACTAAAATTTATCAGACTTTTTACATCTTTGTTAGCAAACCTACATTAGTTTAAAGTGTAGGGCTTTGGAATAGGTTGAAAGGATAACTTTCCAAAGCTATCAAATAAACTTAGTATCTTGCGATAGGGAGAGAAAATACAATTTTCATATAGGATTTCTGGGATCCCCCTCTCACACAGGGGTTATGCACAAGGTCACATTCGGGAGAATTACAGATATTATCCCTCCATGGTTCAACTGTTTGTATTGTTCAAATCTTATATTGGGGGTCACTTGAGGGTATATCCACGATTATGTGTGGGAGCCTCTCCAGTTGCTTTCGGACTTGTTATCCTACCCATATGTTCATATCGGACTGTCGACTGTACCCACCCAAGGGATGACTGCGAATTGGTGACCTTAGTAGCCATAATATTTAGGGTCTCACACAACGTGACGATGAAGGGAAGCATCACTATACCTGGAACAGACGTTGGTCAAACTCACTCGGGCTCCTTGGAGGGTAAATCCACAATTACTACGTGGAATCTTTCACCAAGGCATAAGTCCGTTAAGCAGGTTGCCAACATAACTGATCCACCCACTCTATCCCCGCCTCTTCCTATTTTGATCTCACGATGTTGGATTTCATCACCAACTAGTGGTTTCATTGTGGGAAGGTTTTGTTTGATTGTTTGCTTCTCAGATTCATAGCATGTGTTGGTTGTGTTACTTAGTGGACCTTAGGTCGATTAAGTGTTAATGGCATCAAATCCTGAGAGTACCAATGGAGGAACCCCTTGTCCCGGGGAACCTTACACCTTTCCTTCTTTTGGAAACTTTGGTCCTCCTTACATTGCCACATTGAGTCTTCCGGGACTCACCATTGGATTACCGGTTTGGTTGTTCCCCACTCCAGTGATCTTGAATCCTCCCAATGTTTCAATTGCCCCTAATACTTTAGATGTTAGTACACCACCCACACATCAACCTCACGTCGAATTTTCACCGTCTTCACCCATTAAGTCTCCTTCCCTTTCTCCTTCTTCGTCTAGTGAAAGCTCTAAAGCAAGTAGCCAGGTTGATTAGAAGAATAAGAAACAAAAAGAGAAGAAGAAGAAGAGCCCGAAAAGGACCAAGGCCCCAACAACATCAAATGTTGGATCCAAGAAACCATCTACTATTAATAGTACTGGGAGTGTTGATGAGGTCAACAAGATTAAAATAAAGAATCCGAAACATAATGTAGTCTTTGTAAGGGTGATCACTTTCTAAGGGATTTCCCTGGTATTCCCAAGGTCTTAGAAATGTGGTCCTCCATGTCATTGGCCTCTACTAGACATGCTGGTGATACCCCGTCAACTAGTGACATTCAGGTTGGTAAGAAGAAGACAACTGTCAAATTCCCTTGCATGTTATGCAAAGGTGATCATTATTCTCACCTTTGTCCTCACATGGACGAGGCTTCTTCTCTTTTTGAAAAACTTTGACTTCTAAAAGGTTATCGTAATATTTCCCCAAACCCATCGTTAGTTGATGGACTGGTCAGTTCGGTTCCATCCACTATCAGTCCGGTTGATCAGGTGGTCAATCTAGTTTCCTCCTCGATTGAACCACAAACCCAAGTAGCAGATCCAGTTCCGTCATCGATCAACCCTACTCTTCATCAAAAGAGTGTAACCCAAGTAGTCGATCTGTTTTCATCCTCGGTTGATCCCACTCTCCTGTTAGAGAGTGACACCAAAGAGGTCGATCTGGTTCTATCATTGGTCGATCCCACTCCTCTTTTGATGAGTGTCAAAGTGGCTGATCCAGTCCCTTCCTCAGTCAGTCCCACCCTTCCTCTGAAGAGTGCCTGCATGGTTGATCTAATCCCATCATCGGTCAATCCCACTCTTCCTCTGAAGAGTTCCTGCGTGGTCGATCCAATCCCATCATCGGTCGATCCTACTCTCCCTCTACAGAATAAACCCGATACTACCCACATTTTTCTCGTTGATACATAATCTACCGTGCTGGGGGGCATTCCTCATTCTCTCGCGAAACCCCCTTTAAGTAATGAGGCCATACTTTTTGATTGGGGTGCGCTAACAGGACCTCGTCTTCCCTCTCACATTCCTTTCCAGATTATAATACAGGTTTGTGGTCGGGACGTTCCTCAAATGATGATAGATGAAGGTGCGTCTGTTAGTATTTTGTCCTTTGTTGCTTGACATGCTTTGGGTTGTCCTTAGCTTGCACCGGTTACATAGAATATGTTAGCTTTTAACATAAGAACTAGTCAATATTTAGGGACCCTTCCTCATTTTCCTGTAACTTTGGGAGGGAAAATTATCTTTATTGATGTCATGGTAGTCCGAGACCCTTTGGATTTTGCTTTACTCCTTGGGCGACATTATGTCTATTTCATGAAAGATATTGTGTCCACTCTTTTTCGTGTGATATCTTTCCCTCACGATGGAAGAATTGTGACTATTAATCAACTTTCCTTCTTCGGTCTTGGATGGATTACCTCCCTGAATGGTTCTTATATGGCGATAGTATCGCCCCCGCTACATGTCAATTATGTGGCGCTGTCTCCCATGCCTTCAACTTTCGACGATTTGGATCCGGTAGTTGACATGGTGATCTCTTCGGTAGGGATATTGGAGCCTGATATCTTTACCCCTGTCGCACCCCTCGACATGTGTTCCTTCTAGAGTGATTTTCTTCCATCCAGTGAAGATCTCTTGGAATCCATGACTGAGTTTTGTCCCTTGACATGGTGTCCTTCCAGCGCATTATTCTCTTGGAAACCATGATCAAGAAGAGTCAACGAGCATAGTTTCTATTCTCTGTGGCAAGCTCGTTAAAAAATGAAATAGAGGTCATGAGCATAGTTTCTCTTCTCTATGGCAAGCTTGTTAAAAAATGAAACAAAGGTCACGAGCATAGTTTCTCTTCTCTGTGGCAAGCTCGTTAAAAAATGAAACAAAATATTTGAGCATAGTTTTCCTCTTTGTAGAAAGCTCGTTAAAAAATGAAACAACAATTTGGGGATTGAACCTAGAGCCCTGAGCATAGTTCTTTTTCCTATGTCAAGCTCGTTAAAAAATGAAACAATCACCTCTCTTGAACCTTCATTTCATCCACTCTTATACTTTTTCTCAATCTAGTAGATAAATTGGTGACAAACTCAATGTCGGTGAATGAATTGAAGCTTGGAGGGCATGTCTCCAGTCTTTGATGATCATTCTGGAGTTAAGCCACTAGCTTTCAAGCTGGGGGCATACTAAACTTAGTATTTGTTCTTTCTCGTGCTCGTAAAAACATGAGAATGCAACCGCGTAAACTTTTATCTCTTTTTCGGACCTGCATGGTGAAATGAAAAAGGAACCCCTTGGAGTTGTCTTTGAGCTCTTTTCAGACTCTCTAAACATGAAAAGATTGCCAAGTGATCTTGCTTCCTTTCCCTCTCATTAAAAGGTTTGTAAGGGCATCTTTTGAGAGATAATTTATCTCTTTTTTAGCCTCACGAGACTAACATTACAGAAAATGACAACATTGGAGTCATCTTTAAGTTATTTTTAGACTCTCTAAATATGAAAAACCACCGAGTTTACCTTCTCTGGATTTGTTAAACAATCATACATTGAAGGGCCCATATGGGATTGAACCCTTAATTATTCCAGTTTGTTAAACAAAGGAAGAGGGACTTACTGAAGGTGAGTCATACTGAGCATGTATTACCCTCCTTGAGCTCGTTAAATTAAAAAGAGGTACTCATCTATCTGGATGAGGGAAAATTGAAAGAAGCAAGTTGAGCAGTTTTTTGAGAACACTACCAGTAACTCTTACGGTCACCCTTGAACACGATACTTTGTCTTTTCACGCATTGTAATCCGCTGAACCTCTACACTGAGCCAATCCTCTAAGTTTCTTTTACTCCTTTGGGTCACCCGACGAAAGTCACCGTATCCATTGCATTATCGTGTTTTGATCCATGTCAAATTTCTGCTGTTGTGCCTCAGTGTTCAAGGGAAGTATCTTCCTCGAGAGTTAGCCATAAAAAATATCTTGTTTCAATACCCGTGTCAGTCCATGTTCATTTGATATACCAATTACATCTCTGTGTCAGTTTCATGTCGTTGATGAGGGATACATCAAGGCCCTCCTTCGATGAGTCTATTCCTATTGGCTTCAACATATTATACGGAAACTAGACTTAGAAACTAGTTAGTACCTTGGGACCTGCATTCCTCAATGGCAGGCCTCCTCGTGTCCGACCATGGGTTCAAATCATTGACCCTTGATCATATGATACCATAGATGTTCGACTTCATCTCATTCATTCAAATTCATCGAGATTTACTAGAGTTCCTTGGGAATCATTAACATCAATGGTGATCTCACTTGCGCTTGTTAACAATTTACATCATTGACCGGTAGGTTTCTGCCATGTTTGACATCAGGACATCTATTCACATGGTTAGATTCGTACTGCATCAAGATTGGTAAGAAGACCCTGGGTTGAGTTTTCACTCTTATGTATACTTTTCCTAGGTTGCGAAGGAGTTCTTTTGAACTATGACACATATACTGTTACATAGATCCACTTTGTATTGGTTGTGGCTATGTCTTGTCATCTCGTAGATCCACTATGTATTCTTCGTGGCTATGATCAGTTCAGGTCATTGGAGTATAGATCCACATTGTATCTGCAATGGCTATACCATTTTGTCAATATAATTATGGATCCGCAGTGTATTTTTTGGCAGCCATACCTAAAACATCTTTATCACTCAAGCATAGGTATGTTTGCCTTGGGTTTTGAAACATGTCATAATATTTGTTTGATGGTTGTGTGTAGCTTTTTCTGGTTTCTCTGCGTCCATACCCTTGTTTGAAAAATTCTACAAAGTACTTCAGTCATCATCGTCTTCTAACTTCATACTTTGGGGGGAAATCTATTACACCTCAAAATTACTCACTTTGATAGTGTCACAAGTGTCATCATTACAAGTGTTGTAAGTGTCGCATCTTGTCCGCAAGTGTCGCATCTTGACTACAAGTGTTGCAAGTGTCAAAAAAATCATACTGTCATATTGCCTATGTCATGCCTCTAACGACATCACAAAGACACTTGAGACACCCCAAAGACTAGTTTTGAAGAAGAGAAGTCACTTGACAGGGAGTACAAACCTTTTGCCATTGAAAAAACCACAAAAAAAATGGATTTTGGAGAGGAGCGCTCCCCTACCCACTATTAGGGAGTGCCGACACTCCCTGAGCCTCTTTGGGGGAGTGCTTGAGCACCCTGTGCACCCTTTTGGGGGAGAGCTACCCCTTTTTTAGCAAATTATGGGTTTGTTGAGGCAAATAAGGGAAGAATCCCTCAATTCCAGAAGGTAGTTGGATTCAAATAGATGGTCAAGGCATGATCTTAGGGAAGATCCTCAACTGAAGGAGAGGAATCCTCAACTTATACCAAAGATCTCTCAAGTGGTTGGACCTCTCCAAATTTATATAAGGAGGCCTTCTCATGGTGAAAGGTACGGTGGAGACTAGAGATTGATACCAAACTTATGATCCTATAAGTGGTATTGACAGAAGACAAGGAAGATTGGAATTATACCTAACTTATGATCTCATAAGAAGGTATTGACAATGGAGATTGGGAATTACATCAAACTTATGATCTCATGAGGGAGATGCCATCAAAGAAATCAATGGAGATCATTTGAGCAAAGGGGTTGGACAAGGAGAACTGGAAGAATCTACTGCACCTTCATTCAAAGGATTGTAAGTACGTTTACTTATTTTCATTAATATAATCAATGCTTGGCCTGTTTCTTTCAAACTTGTGCTTGTTCCATATGAGTTTGTCTGCAGTAGATGGATCTATGATTGAGATAATCTCAGTAAAGTAGGAAGTCCATTGTATATTTGTTTGTTTTGTAGGACCTATCAGTGAGCTCAAGATCGAAGCTCAACTTGGACTTTGCAAGGAAAAACGTCATTAATAAGGTACACATCTTTTTCCTTCTCTTTCATTTATTAGCTTGATTGGATCTAAAAGGAAGTTAGTGTCCATGTTAAGCACTTTTCTGTCTTGGCCTTAGAAGTCTAGAGACCAGGAGGGAATCCACTTGTCCACAGGGGGATTCACCTACAACATATGTGAACTAGAAAAGCTCTATGTTAATATTCCTCATTTGCAAGGGAAATGGGGTGTTGAGGATTATCTCTAGTTTGGTTCTATTCAAGATCTTCCTCATCCCTCAGTTCCTCACCATATTTTGTCCCTTTCTATGATCCATTAATAGTATTTAGAGGGTAATAATACTTATTATTGACTTGATACAACTCTTCCATGATAGTGTTTAAGAGAGGGTTGTCTTTCTTTGAGAAAGAGTCCATATGGAATGATATCATATCCTTCATTTTCCAATAAAGGTTGAGAGTGAGTGAGTATCGGGAAAATTTTCTCCTTGGGAAACATGTGTTTGAGATAATGGGCTTCAATTTCTTGTAAAACTGCTTACTAATTGTGGCAACCCTTTTGGCTCAAATCTTATCCTCCAACTTTTCTAGGCTTTGGCTTGTGGTGGCATAATTCCTACTAGTGAACCCTTGGGATATGAAAAATATTTTGAATCCTAATTATAGATAAATTCCTCTTGGGGGTATCATACCCATGAACCCTGTGCTTGGGAGGTCTATGTTGGATAGTTGGTTGTCATTGATGTCAACCCTAGTCAACCTTAGAAGAAGCCCCAAAGAAAGTTTGGAAGCATCTAGAAGTGATGGGTGTATTTGGAGAAGTATCTAAAGTGGTCGCCTTATGGCATAGTTTTAAGCATGACCCTCATGGGAAGACACTTTGAATAATTCTACAATAAGATATGGAAAAATGGATAAGTGGTTAAATGGTTGAGAAGCCCTAAAGGTGTGGTCATGAAGCCTAGAGTTGATTGAAGAAGAAGACCATGAAGGGCATTGCAAATGAATGTAACACATATAGAGATTTATATTCCTTGTCATGTAATTTCTAATGGTAGGTGGTATGTTACGTAGTTCCTCATGGTTGAGGATATATTCCCTCTTGAAGATGGAATCCCCGAGCCCATAAATGGTTGTAACAAGAAGTGACAAGTTTCCCCCCAAATTAAGGAAAATAATATAAATAGTTACAACAAGATATTACAGGTCGAATGTAAAGCAAGTAAAGGTGTTACTTAGAAAAGTACAAATACACATCAAGGAGACTCTCATTTTGAACAAGCAAGTTCATTGAATATCTACCAATTGAGCAAGTGATCTATTGGAGAATTTGAGGTAGCGAGTATGAGGAAACAAATGAGTGCGAAAGTGAAGTCTTGGAGCCATAGAGAAGAACAAAGGTTTTATGAGAAACACTAATTTAACTAACCCCCACATGTGAGCCTTAAAGCGTCCCATGAGGCACCCCCACGGGTTGACTTGTACTTTTCATGTAAGGCACCACTGGTTTCATGGGTTAATCCCACAAGGCTGAGTTAGATTTGAGAAATATGCTCATCCCTGGATACTGAAGTTGATAAATGTATGAATGTCTGTGATATGATGCACCGGGTCTGTTACAAAATCAAAGTTATGGTTCTCTATGTGTTTTTGAGGTTTGTATCTTGGTGATTTGACACATGCTTAAGGCATGTCTTGATGATGATAGTACATGGGAAGGTACATATCGGTTATGTTATGGTACATTGTTAGAGGTATATATTGAATGTATTGGTATTTGGTTTGGGATATGTCATGGTGATGTTAGCACATAATTGAGGCACATTTTAGTGATTTTATAACACATGTTTGAGGTATATACATTGGTTTTTTTGGTACATGATTGAGGCATGTTTTGGAGGCCCTTTTGTCACATGGATGTATATGTTTTAGGTACAGATCTTGGATGGTTTGGTACATTCTTAAGGAATGCTTTTGGCACATCGTTTTAGGAGCATATTGGATATTGGGAACATGGTTTGAGATGTACTTTGGTATATGTTTACATGTTTGAGGAATATCTTGGTACATGGTTGATGGATGTTATGGTACATGTTTTGGCACATGGTTGATGGATGTTATGGTAAATGTTTTGGTACATGGTTGATGGATGTTATGGCACATATCTTAGCACACGATTGATGATGTTGGTATATTATCTATCTGAGTGGATATGGTTTTAGTTGATTACGATGTTGATGATAAGATATCATTATCAATGACAAGTTTATTATCAGTGTCAAGTTGATTATTAGTGACATGTTGATTATCAGTGACAAGTTGATTATCAATGGTAGGTTGATTATCAATGACATGTTTATTATCAGTGACAGTGTTAGTGATAGGTTGAGTCTACACTTATATTTCAGGGTGAAAGGAAGGGGAAAATAAAGGGGGACCTAGCCTCCTTTTGGTTGGAGCCGGAGAATACATGGAGTTGGATCTTCCTTCAGGTTGGAGCCTATAAATTAGGGGGTCGTATCCTCCTTTCGGTGTGAGCTAAAGAACATAGAGAGTTGGATATTCCTTCAGGTTGGATCCTATAAATGAGGGGGTTGGAACCTCCTTCCAGTTGGAGCTGGAGAATTTGGGGAGTTGTAGCTTCCTTCAAATTGGAGTTTGTAAAAAAGAGGTTGGAGCCTCCTTCCAATTGGTGCTGGAGAATTTGGAAGTTGGTGCTTCCTATGAATGAAATATTTTGATATATAAGAAATAATTCTATGGTTCTCTCCCATTTGGTTTTCCATGTAAAATGATGTTGTACTGTGTATCTATGTATTATGTGATGCATTATTTATGGTTATATGTTTATGACATGTTAAATCCAATCATAAGTGAATGGAATCATTGATAAGTTAATGTTGTGATTGAAATTGGTAAAAAGTGATCAATAATGATTCACCCCCCCTCTTAGTATTGGTGAATATTCCAACAATTGGTATCAGAGTGGGTTCCTTTAGAATCAGTCTGACCACTGGAAGGTAGATCATGGGTTACTCAGATAATGGAACACCAATTTTTGATGGTTAGAATGGTGAGAACTATGAGATATGGAGCACAAGAATGAAAGCATTTTTATAGGCACAAGGGTATGATGTTTGGTACTCAGTTGTGACATGATACACTACTTCAAAGAAACCTCTAAAGACTACAACCAAGAAATAATTAAAACAAAACAATAGAATATCAATGGATTTCATCCTGGAAGGATTACTTGATACGGTAAAGGACAAAGTGGGACAATGTTCATCAACCAAAGAACTTTGGGATAAGCTAGATAATATCTATTTTAAGGAATCTCCACTTATCATAGATCAAGAGAATGTTGATCAAGATAAATAAGATGCATGGAAAAAACAAGAAGAAATATTCTCATCATGTCAGACAGATCCAAAAGAAGAAGATTGTGAAGAAGGCATAATGGATTTCGAGGCTGAACTAATCAGTGCTTTAAGTGAGCTAAGAAAATAGAAGAGGGAAAACAAGTCCCTCAAGGGAGAATTGATCAAGTTAAAGGAAGGTTCTAAAGAAGTCAGGAAGGTTATCATAAATCTAAAATCTCATCTGGAAGATTCCAAAGTGATTGAAGAAACTCTCAAGGATCAATTGAAAGAGAAACAATGTTTGGAAGTCGAAATCGTATCACAAAGAAAAGAAGTAGAGAAGAGAGAATAAATTTTGACAAGATCTGAGTACTTGAACAATCTTGAAGCAAAATTCAGTCAACAAGAAAGAAAACTTAAAGAATAAATCATCTCCTTCAAAACCAAACTTGAAGAAGCGAAGAGAATGGAAGAAGTACCGAAGATCTAGATAATGAAGAAATAAGAATATTGTGAGAAGATTGAAGAAGATGTCATCACATTAAGGGTTGAAGTTGTCAAACTTAGCAAGAACATTGAAGAGAGAGGAAGCTCCACACCACCAATAAAGAAAGTTTAAGAGAAATTTTATAGGTTACCATAAAGGAAGAATGAAGAGAAGGCTAAGAAATCACAAAATTTCTTTCAACACCTAAATAACATCTTAAAAGAAAAAAAATTCACTATGGAACTCAAAGAAAATGGTAGCATACCATTTATAGACATTCTAATCAATAGAAAAAGTGTTGGGAATCTAGGACATGCGGTCTATAGAAAAAATACCCACACATAAAACTATCTCCACGCAAACTCCCATCACCACCCCAACCAGAAACTAGGCATCCTAAAAAGTTTAGCCACAAGATCCATAATAATCTTCGATGAAACACACCTAGAACAAGAAAAATATCACCTCTTAGTTGTCTTTAAAAACATAGGTTATAAACATAAAGATATTACGAATGCAATAAATAAATCCCTAGAAAAAACTAGCAAAACCCCTAACTCCCTAGAAAACCAAAAACCCAATAGAAAAGCCTACCTACCTTACATACATGGAGTAACCGATAAGATTGAGAAGGTCCTTAGCAAAAAAGAGATCAAGAACTCCTTCAAAGCACATGAAACCATCAAACAAAATATGAGATCTGTGAAAGACAAACTTGAACCTCACAAAGGCAAAGGAATTTACAAAATAGAATGCTCCTACGAAGAATGCAACATCTGTTACATGTATGAACTAACTGAGAGGGGGGGGTGAATCAGTTAGTGTAGATTATTAACAATTTACTCTCATTTTTAACTTTGAATCATTAATCTTAGTGGCAGTGAGTCTTTACTGTGAAATTCAG
>ML790911.1:515610-526683 GCA_009831015.1 Picea engelmannii | reverse complement strand
TTCGTGTTCCAGCATTCGTGTTCCAGCATTCGTGTTCCAGCAGTCGTGTTCCAGCATTCGTGTGCGTGTTGACATCCTTGACTGCTCCATAACCGATTTCCATCAATGACAACCTTAACCATCTGCGTCAGTCTTCTGTTATATCCATATCTCCAACAACATCGGTGAAACTGGCCGTTCCTTCCAGATTAGGATTAAAGAACATGGAGCCGACATAAATAATGAATGCATTCACAACTCCGCCTTAGTAGAACACTCGCTTAAAAAAAAACACCATGTTCTCCTAGAAGACACCAAAATTTTTGCCAAATAAGAACACCTCTTTAAACGACGGATTAGAGAAACAATCGAAATCTGTAAACACCCAAGCAACCTAAACAGAGACAATGACCTAGAATTAAGTGAAAAATGGTTCCCCTTGATTCATAAAAATAAGAAAAAGAACAGACAAGTAACTCTACCCAAATAACACCATAAAATTCTTTATTAATCTATCAATAACACCAACAAACTCGATAAACAAACCCTGACCTAAAAACACTAATCAAAACCTAATACAATTTCATATATTAAAAAACTTAATATTTACTCAAAACCACTAACAATTCTTCATCAAATAACCTTTCTTCATTTTAATGAATATAAAACTTTCTTATCTAAATAACACTATTAAAATATTTAGATTAGAATTATCTAAATATCACAAACTAATATTTAGATTAGTGATAAAAAATTAATATCTACCTATAACCTATAAAACCAGTAACAAGTCTTCGTCAAAATAACCTTTCTTCTTTTTAATTAATATAAAACTCTCTAAACAACAACACTAAAAAACAACCTATAAAACCACTAACAATTCTTCATCAAAATAACCTTTCTTCTTTTTAATTAATATAAAACTCTCTAAACAACAACATTAAAAAACATTTTAATACTGATTTATTTTATTAATCAATTAACCTAAAACTTATTAAATACACATTCAAATAAATGATTACAATATTTAAATAAAAAACATTTTTAATATTGATTTATTTTATTAATCATTAAACCATTAAAATATTTAGATTAGGGTTATCTAAATATCACAAACTAATATTTAGATTAGTGATAAAAAAACTTAATATCTACCTATAACCTATAAAACCACTAACAATAATGAATATAAAACTTTCTTATCTAAATAACACCATTAAAATATTTAGATTAGGATTATCTAAATAACACAAACTAATATTTAAATTAGTGATAAAAAACTTAATATCTGCCTATAACCTATAAAACCACTAACCATTCTTCATCAAAATAACCTTTCTTCTTTTTAATTAATATAAAACTCTCTAAACAACAACATTAAAAAACATTTTAATACTGGTTTATTTTATTAATCAATTAACCTAAAACTTATTAAATACACATTCAAATAAATGATTACCAATATTTAAATAAAAATCATTTTTAATATTGATTATTTTATTAATCATTAAACCTAAAACTTATTAATACACATTCAAATAAATGATTACCAATATTTAAATACAAATTTCATTATTTTTTTTTTAATCTTTTAGAAAAAAAACCTAAAAAACCTAATCTAAAATCTTCACCAAAGATTCCATCCGACACATAATTCTCCCCTCAACTTAAGTATTTATAACTAGCTCTTCTCACAATTAAAACCCTTGTCCTGAAGATGGATCCTGATATGGATCCAAAACATCGACATTCCATTGACAATACTGTGGTCTCTCCGAACACACCTGAGAAGGCTAAGAGTTATGAAAAAATCACCAGAGGCCCTATCAAGAAGGAAGAATGCAAACACTCAAAGGAGAAAATTCCAGAGATGGATAAGACTCAAAAAAAATATTATAGAAGAGATGGATATTAAAGAAGATATTTTACCTCCATAAATCAAATAAGCTTCAATAATTGTAAAGAAAACAAAAGAAGAGAAGATCGTGATCAACCAAGGCATGCATTTAGAAGGACTACAAAGAAGATCATTCACTCCCAGGTATCAAAGTTTATTTCCTGGTTATTGTTTTACTTGTAATAACTTTGGATATAAAGTTGTAGATTGCAAAGATTATGGAAGAAATGTTCAAGAAATAAATGTTTATGTGCCCCCCTACAATATTGAAAGTTACAAATGACACAACTATGGACACATAGCTCGTGATTGTAGAAGTATGAGGGATACCTCCATGAAAGAAAACATGGATATCATGAACAATAAGTTTTGGAGAAAAAATAAAGGACAAATAGAACATGTGAATGGAGAGCAGGTGAATGAAGAAAAGGTAAATGAAGAAATCCCATAGATCATACTCTCAGGATTTGCAGAGGTGCAAGATCATGATGAATCTAGAGGTAAAGAGGAAGAAATCAAGATTCATAATAATGACCCTGCTGCAGAGCAGCTTGAAGTATTCTTCTAATCCATATGACTTGGATACTCCCATCAATGTGAATTATTGAAGAGAGGGAGTCTAAGCAAAATCCATTATAGATTAGAGAACTATATTTCGAGCAGTCTGAAATGTTTATTTGCAAATTTTGGGAAGACAAATTTAGAGTGGTTTGATGTTAGAGGTGCAAAATATATCATGACATATTGGTTGATTAAGAAGAAATTTTTCAAAACACATATCCATGTAGGTATGAAGAACTCAGTCGATAGTTACGAAGAATGTCATTAACACACTTTTGAGGCAAAGATTCATGATTATATGGAATATTTCAAGAATGTATTCAGGAAGTGACATATTCAATACAGATTGTTGCAAACATGTAAAGCTTGATTTGTAGATTGAGAAAACAACTTGAGAACTAGGAATATGTAGTGACCAGTTACAACAAAGTCAAAGAAGCATTCAAAAGAGTAAAGTGACAAATGGGTCAACATCATGTATAGTAGAGTCATGGACAATTTTGTGACATATGGAAAAAAATGAATTCATGAGATATGTGGAAGGTCTAGAAGAAAATAATTGACATGAACCATAGAGGATACATGCCAATGAATAAAATCATGACTTCAAAAGGAATTTCAGAAAGGAATATGGACACGTTGTAAAGCATATGAGTCATAGGTAAAGCGTATTGACAGAGAGAAACCATCAAGAAAAGTTATACTTTCAAAAGAATATTATTGGTTGATTATGTAAATGATGTCAGTTCAGTGAAGATGACAAGCCTTGAAGACTTGAATTCAGGTAATGAATGAATCTTAACATGAATTCTTTTCAAATGCATCACTAGATTATAGTAATAGGAAGCACCAATGGATAAAAAGCAATAGAATAGAGGAAACAAATAATATATAGGAAGCCCCACATTGATCTACATGGAATATTGCAAAATAATACAGGGGGACATAAATCGCCAGAGGCAATTACCCTTAATGTCAAAGGAGAAGAGAAAGAAAAAAAATAGAAGAGAGATATCAGAGGTATGAAGATAGGGTAAGTACATGAAGACAGAGATAGATTATTCATACAAGGTATACTGTCATGGGGAGTCACTATTTTCTATTGATATCAAAAGGGAAGAGAAATAAAAGAAGCATGAATATAGGGGGAGCAACCCCAAAGAGAGTTACCCTTTGCCATTGATGCCAAAGGGGGAGAGAAACATGAGGAGAGAAATATCAGGAGCATTGGTCACAGGTGGAGTATGAGTGTTCCCATCAATTCCAAAAGGGGATATTTTTAGATAGTTGGTTTTCATTGATTTCAACCCTGGTCAACCCTAGAAGAAACCCTGAAGCATGTTTGGATGCATCTAGAAGTGATGGGTGTATTTGGATAAGTATCCAAAGTGTTCCCCTTATGGTGTATCTTTAAGCATGGCCCTCACAGGAAGATTCTTTGAAGAAGTCTAAAAGAATCTCTGGAAATATGGCTAAGTGTTTAAATGGTTTAGCATCCCCAAAGGTATGGTGATGAAGCCTGAAGTTGATTGAATAATAATACCATGAAGTATATTGAAAATGCATGTAACACATCCATAGATTGATATTCATCGTCATGCTGTTTCCAACGGTAGGCAGTACGTCATGTAGTTCCTCATGGTTGAGGATATATTCCCTCTTGAACATGGAAGCTTCGAGGTATGGTTAAGAAGAGTACAAATGTTTGTAACAAGAAGTGACAAGTTATCCCCAAAATTAAGGAAAATAAGATAAACCATTACAAAAATATATTACAGGTCATCCCTAAATAAAGTAAAGGTGTTACTTAGTAAAGTATAAATAAACCTAAAGGAGACTCTCATTTTGACCAAGTAAGTTCATTGAATATCTATCAACTGAGAAAGTGATCTATTGGTGAATCTGAGGTAGAGAGTCCGAGGCAACAAAGGAGTGTGAAAGTGAAGTCTTGAAGCTGTAGAGGAGAGTGAGGTGTTTCTAATAAACCTTAATTTAGTTGAATCTTGTAGGTCAGGCTTAGGGCGTCCCACGAAGCACCCCCACGGGTTGACTGGTTCTTGACACGCAAGGCACCGCTGGTTGCATGGGTTAGTCCTGCAAGGGTGAGGAAGATTTGAAAAAGATGCTCATCCATGGATACTGAAGTTGATAAAGGTATGAATGTCTGTGATCTGATGCATGAAGTCTGTTACAAAATCAAAGGTATGGTTCTTTATGTGTTTTTGAGGTTTGCATCTTGGTGATTTGAGACATGCTTAAGGCATGTCTTGGTGATGACGGTACATGATAAGGTACATCTCGATAATGTTATGGTAAACTGTTAGAGGTATATCTTGGCTATCTTGGTATTTTGTTTGGTATATCTCATGGTGATGTTGGCACATGCTTGAGGCACATCTTAGTGATGTTATAGCACATGTTTGAGGTATATAGATTGGTTTTTTTGGTACATTCTTGAGGCATGTCTTGAAGGCCCTTTTGGCACATGGATGTATATGTTTGAGGTAGATATCTTGGATGGTTTGACACATGCTTAAGGAATTTTTTTGGCACATGGTTTGAGGAGCATCGTGGATATTGGGAACATGGTTTGAGATGTACTTTGGTATATGTTTACATGTTTGAGGAATATCTCAGTACATGGTTGATGGATGTTATGGTACATGGTTGATGGATGTTATGACACACATATCTTAGCACATGATTGATGATATTGGTATATGATCTATGTGAGTGGATATAGATTTAGTTGATGATGATGTTGATGAAAATATATAATTATCAGTGACAAGTTGATTATCAGTGATAGGTTTATTATCAATGACAGGTTGATTATCAGTGATAGGTTGATTATCAGTGGCAGTGTTAGTGATAGGTTGAGTCTACACTTATAATTCAGAGAAAAAGGAAGTGGCAAGGAAAGGGGGTCGTAGCCTCCTTCCGGTTGGAGATGAGAAATACAAGGAGTTGGATCTTCCTTCAGGTTGGAGCCTGTAAATCATGGGGTCATAGCCTCCTTCAAGTTGGAGCCGAAGAACACAGGGAGTTGGATATTCATTCAGTTTCAATCCTGTAACGGGGGGTTGGAGCCTTCTTCTAGTTGGAGCTAGAGATTTAGTAGATAATTTGGCGAGTTGTATCTTCCTTCAGGTTTGAGCCTACAAACATGGGGTTGGATCCTCCTTCTAGTTGGAGCTGGAGAATTTGGAAGTTGGTGCTTCCTATGAATGTAATATTTTGATATATAAGAAATCATTCTGTGGTTTTCTCCATTTGGGTTTCCATGTAAAATACTGGTGTAATGTGTATATGTGTATGGTGTAATGCATTGTTTATGGTTATATGTTTATAGTATGTTAAATGCAATCATAAGTGAATGGAATCATTGATAAGTTAATTTTGTGATTGAAATTGGTAAAAAGTGATCAATATTGATTCATCCCCTCCTCTCAGTATTGGTGAATATTCCAATAGTCTATCTCTACCTTTGTGTCTAGGTTGGTTTATCCCTTTCACTTCCTTCTTTCCATCTTCAAGTTTTCTACTTCATAGACCATGAAATTTACCCTATAATACATCTTTGTGATTGAGCCATTGAATCCTTCATATTTATATTCTAAAGGGATCTTCAAATTCATTGTGTTCATATAGTGCTTGTTGTAGAGATGAAGTGTAATTGGAAGGTCAAGAAAATCCATTAGATTCATCATGGGAATGAGTCTAGCTCCACGGAGGAGAGACAAAATATTACATAACCCTTGCTCTATCTGATATCATACATTCTTCATCATTTCTTCGTGTTCCTTCATTTAAATGAAAATATAAACTAGCACAATCTACTCTTGGTATGATCTCTCTCATCATACCCCTCTATTCCTACATGAAAACCACATGTGCCCACTTCAAAGGACTATAAATTGATGACATCCCCACTTTCCATATTGACTATGGTGGAATCACTCTTCCTTATCACCTTATGTAAGGTGTTAAGACTTTCTTAGTTGTTATTAGTAAATATAACAACAAAATTATGTTGAGATGCACATGATGCCCAATGAACATTATACCTAGTATATAGTCTTGATCTAATCTAAAGTTTGAGTGTTATTGTATTCACTTTTACCCTTTGTTTAATCCTTTGAATCATTTAGTGGCTCATATTTGGAATTTTACATCAAGTTTGGTGGTCAGTTGAGTCCCATTATCCATTTTCTCAAGTTCCCTTTCTTTGTAACAAAATTCCCTAATTTAAGCCCATATTTAAACTAGTCAAACCTTGATTTCCATGCAAAATCCCATAAAATGAAAAATTCCCTTGTATCATGTGATCCCACCATTATTATTTAGTACACATAATTGTTACTGATAATTTTTCATGTTCAATATGGGAATTGAGGAATCCTAATGGTTTTCCTATTAAACACATTATGCTCTTAGAGTGGATTTTAAAATCTATTTTCATACCCTACACACTTGATTTTTTCCCATATGTACAATAGTTTATAAGGTGTTTCAAGTCCCCATCCATTGTTAAGGGAGGGTGAAATCCATCATAAATGTGACCATTTTGTATTTTTTTTATCACCAATCCTCTCTTCCTTTCTCTTTAATATGTTACAAAATGGATTCTTAATGAAAAATAAATGACCCTTATTTAATACTCATTGAATATCAACAAACCTAGCCTTGGGTGAGATCCCTTACTCTCCATGCATATTTTTTAGGCATCGATTTCCCTTTGCACCCCACCTATCTGATGATGGTTAGGCATCGTGAAGGTAACGTGTAATGTACACATATTCCTCCCTTGTCTATTGGGGCATTCAATTATGAAATAAATTATTTATTAACCAACCATTTTGCTTCATTCAAGATCTAACAACAATATAATATTGAATTCATGTGCATATATAAAGATGTAATGGAATTATTATTACATATTTCAAATTCATTAACATATTATGAACATAAAACATTCCATAGATGGACAAGAGATGATTATGAACACTTTTTTGTAAATGTCTACAAGCCCACCAAACCGGTTGTTGAGGAGAGATTTACCACCCAACCTTAGGAATCAACTATGGACTCCACCCCCAAGCTAGACCATGATAAAACTAGGGTAAATGAAGCTCCTACAAGTCTCTGATATCACTCAATCTAACCCATTTCTCTCATGACATACCAATTTTCTCACTATTGAGCACTTTGTGTCCTCATCTAGCTATTAAATGACCATGACACTCTCTTCCACTATATTAGAAAACACATAGAATATATTCCCTTTCTCTGCTCAATATTCTCTCGTGGACATTATTTCCTTCAAGTGTAGGAGGAGTCTAAAATTTTGGTTTCTTATTGGGAATGACCTAGAGGAGAAATACTTGGTCAAAACAATAAATGGGAAGAAATACAAGGTTCTAGTTTTATTGATGGCTTCTTTAGATATTCTGGACATTCCAATCATGTTTTTCCCTTGAAACCATCCCATTTCCTCTCATATACCTAGTAGAAAACCCCCAAATACCATAGGATCCCTTACCAATCATAAGCACATGGGATTATCTTGAAATATATAGGCATAAAAAACCATACAAACCATGGGATTCAGATAAGTTCATTGATAGCCTAAGAGAGGAAAAACACTAATGGAAGAATGGTCCATGAATACTAGTTAATAATTATTTCCCCCAAAGATATACATCCCTTGCATGTGGAATACACACTTCCCAAGAAGAATGGGGAAAAATTCAAAGGACAACAAAATTCAACGATTGATGGGAATTTTTTTAAGGAAGCATGGGAAATAAAGGTAGTACCTCCAAACAATAATTGTCAAGGTCAAATCACCCATCCACCTGTTTTTCTATTCCCCTCTTGTGGTATCATAGTCCCCTTGTTTCTTTTTTCATTTCTATTACAATGTTATTCATTTCCTTTTTATTCATGATTTTACATAATCATAACATCACTATGGAACACATAAAAACCACACCATAGTCCTATCCTACTACTAGAATGAATTTTCATTCACTAGTCATGCCTTGGCCTTGAGCTTCACACTAGGAATATTTACATTTAATTTCACATTATTGACACAAAAGGTCATTATAACAATCCACATGACTTGATACCTATCACATAAACCAATAATACATGATTTAACATATTATATTTCAAGTGTTAGAACTAGAAAATCACTTTCCCCTCTCCCTTGAAATAACACTCTCCGCAATGAACCTTTCCTTCAAACAGTGAGACCATGTCTTCATTTTTAGTTTCATTCACAATGTTATCCTTCATTAAAACTTACTTTTTCTATCTGTCTTAGACAACATTGCACATCAATTCCTTTCACTACCTTTAGATGCTTTGGAGGCCTTATCGTTTTATCACATACTTATAGAAATCATTGAACAAAAACATGCATGTCATATTCATTTCTATGCAAGAATTATTCAACCCATAGGAATTTCCAAATTCATAACTGAAATGACTATAATTACAATAGAAGACACAATATGAAGTTATAGAAAATACTAATATGTATAAACATATGTTCACTTCACGTTGTTGTTGTGGGAGAGATCCAATTTATTCTCTTCTTTGACATGACAAAAATACAATGCCTCTTGATTTGAGCCAATGTTTGTCATGATTATCACATAGAGACTTCCTTCAAGTAACTTCTTCCTTTAAACCACCCACTACTACAGTATTAGACATCCCATTCTCTACTAAACATTCCCTTTAAAAATCCATAATTTTCCAAGGATTTCACATGCAGGAAGAGCATAGAATTTCCAAAGTTTTAATACTAGGGAATCCCACTAGTATCCTCAAAACAATCATTATCTCAAGGTGATAAAGGCATGCCATAGAGTTATGGTGCCACCATAGTAGTATCCTCCCCATGCTTTCAAGCTTATAAAAACCATAATATGACCTCACTACATAAATCCATCACCTCACCTATATCATATACATACAATTACCATGAGATATTATCATCAAAATTCCAATCATATATTTTCAATTTGCTTCATACAAAAATCAATTTCAACATTTATGAGATTCTAATTCTCATATTGCTTGGTTGTGCATGTGGCATAAATCAATATTCATTATGGGATTAATTTGATGGTTATATCCAAGACAAGACAACCCTACCTACAATATGTCTTTCTTGGTATAGTTTTCATTCAACCAAACAAAACATGAGTATTCATGTGTAAAATATATTCATTGCTACATTCACAACAACACATGAAATGATTACAAAGAAATGTCAAACTATTAATTCCATCATTTCCCAACTATCAACATTTTTGCTATAGTGAAATAATGTTCATTAAATTTGTTTTATCAACACAAGTGTTCATTGTTACAATGCATGTCAAATAGGTGGTAAAATATTAGAACAATCAAGTATATGTGTAAGGATTATGTATGCATAGTTACAACTTTCATGTTAATATTTTCTACTTATTCACACTTGCATTATACCAAATACCATATCATCATGTCATGCAATCCACCACACCAATATGGAGGGATTATCCAATATATTGACATCATCTAGCTACCTTACCAACTCTTATTTGACCATTTGGACACCTTCCTTTTCAAACAAACACAATAGAAGGGGAGGCATTTCCTTATTTTCATAACAGTCCCTTTGGAATCCTTCCCCTTTAGTGTTTTCTAGTGTAGGCAAGAAGGTTACAAGCTAGGACATTGATACAAGTGAGGAGATCAATGAATATTTGTGCAACTATATATGTTTTGTTGAGTCCAACCACATAATGATCTCATACATGGTTATCTCACATGGAATTTATTTTCAAATAATCTCATAACCAACTTATCACAATCATTCTATTTCAAGAATGCACCAAAATATTTCAACAGTTTTTACATGTGTAAGGATTATTTCCTCTACCATAACTTGGTAGATTCAACCACATATATACATACAAATATTATCAATTAAATTGTTATGATACCCAACATAATTAAATGAATTCTCATTGAAATTATTGTCATCACATATCTTTAGTATTGGCATGATCAATCATACTTGCATAGTTTCCATCAACATTGTTCGTGCTCGAATCGTCGCCGGGTGAGCAAGAATGGGATCACTAGCATGCCCTGTTGGGCTCAGCAGGGCAGAACAGGTTTGCTGTGGCTCAAAATGGGTTAACAGAGAATAGAAACCCAAACGAAATAAAATCTACCTAAGAACTGAAAAGCAAATAACATTACAACCATAAACAAAACTTCAAACATGAGACAAGGGAGTTCCCAGTGGTTTCAAGGCTTGATATATTAACAAAAAACCAAAGCACACGCTGTAGAAAGGGATAATGGTTCCTCTTCCCTCCAGCGGAAGGTCCTTTGGGAATCCTCAACTGAATGCTTTCCTTACAAAATGAACAGAGCAGAAATGAAATGGATGGTGAGAGAACTCGGTACTACACAGCTGATGAACTGGTGATCCAAGACTAGGCTTAGAAGCATCTGAGCAGCGTAACTCTACTCTGAATTCCCTGCTGAAACAATGAGCCTTCACTTCTTTTTATAGCCATTTCCAGGCGATCACGTAACTAGTTCCCGGTGTAGACACAGGCTAG
>ML790911.1:450310-507197 GCA_009831015.1 Picea engelmannii | reverse complement strand
TCAAAGCTCATATCGATCAATGATAGGAAGCCTGCTGTACATCACAACATCTCGCCCAGACATAATGCATGCTGTAGGAATGGTAGGAAGATATCAGGCTGCACCTAAACAAAGTCATTTGCAAGCTGTCAAAAGGATATTCAAGTACTTAAAAGAAACACTGACTTATGGTCTGTGGTATCCTAGAAATCAAATTCTTCAGTTGACTGCTTATTCAGATGCAAATTGGGCAAACTGTGTTGATGAGATAAAAAACACCAGTGGAGGAGCATTCTTCTTGGGTAACTCCTTAGTAGCCTGGCTTAGTAAAAAGAAAGGTTCCATTTCTTTATTAACCACAGAGGAAGAGTACATTGCTGCTGCTACCTATTGCACACATGTATTATGGATGATTCAGACACTTGCATACTTAGAGGTAAAATATACTGCACCGATCCCAATTCATTGTGATAACACTAGTGCCATCAGTGTGTCTAAAAATCCTGTCCTCCACTCCAAGACAAAACATATTCCCATAAAATATCATTTTCTTAGAGAGAAGGTCACCAATTAGATTATTCAGGTCCATTACATTCCCACTACAGAACAAATTGCAGACATCTTTACGAAGCCCCTAGCTAAGACACCGTTTGAATATCTCAGACAGAAGCCGGGTGTCATTTCGTTTCACACCTAAAAGAGTCCATCTTGTTAGGGGGAGTTTTTCATTGTTTGAATATCTAATGCCTCCTAAAATTACTGCAATAACTCAGGGGGAGCATGTCTCTTCTTTGACATTGATTTCAAAGGGGGAGAAAAGAATTCGGGTGCCTTAGTTGCCATCAATGCCAAAGGGGGAGATTGTTGGAAAATGTTTAACAGGTAGCGTATGCTTGTCATTGATGGCAAGTACAACAGTGAAGATGGCATGAGTATAGGAAGAATGTAATAGACGGGCATCAAAAGTAGTTTGGGAGGACGCTGCAGAGCAAGCTCGAGAAGATCAGAAGAGATAGTGCAGAGGATGGTTGGCATGATTTATAGGCAGTATGCGCTTGTCATTGATGGCAGGATCAGAGTGTGCATCGATGGAAAAACAGGAACAAAGTAAGCTCAGGAGGAATTAGCGCAGAGTCGAATGCAGTGCGTAGGTGTGCACCAGGGATGAGGTTAACTCATGGCTAAAGCTCAAGGGAGATAACGTACTTAGGATCAGAGGTGGATCAAAGTTCGAGGCCTTTGACACTTAGAAATTCTTCCAAGTAAGGAGGATGTGTAAGCTTGGAGGAGAAGCGTTAGTGATCGTTGGATTCCATCCCGAATTCCTGATGATCGTCAGATCTCAATGTAGACAAGAGGAGCGGGCAGATATGGAGGATAGATCTTGGGCGTTAGATCCGAGCGTAGGGTTCGACCACCATTGGATCAAGGAGAACCTGCACGTTCTTTAAAGTGCAAGGAGTAGAGGGTTCACAAAATCCCGAAAGAAGGAGGACCGTCCATCTTCAGGCAGGACACGTGGGGATAGATCATCAGTTCACTGACTGGAGAGTCAAAGAAACAATGTTCCCTAACCTCTTGAAATCATGATATCTGAAATCGTGATTTAATCTCAGCCGTCAGATTAAGGTTGAATATGGACTGTTGATTCCAGTCCATGTCAGAGTTTAAGGGATCGAGAGTTGGAGATGTCAAGTAATATCATCAACATAAATCTCGATTTCGCGATATGAAAAATCACGACTTAATCGCAGCCGTTGAATCAAGATCAGATCTGGACCATTGATCCAACTCCATATCGGAGTTTCACGAATCACGACATGGAGAGGGAAAAGAAACAATGCAACAAGAATGACAAAATCGCGATATGCGAAATCGCGATTTAATCGCAACCATTGAATCAAGATTGAATCTGGACCGTTGATCCAAATCCATTTCGGGGTTTCAAGGATCGAGTGTTGGAGATGTCAAATAATATTAACATCAAGAATCCCGATATGCGAAATCGCGACGTAATTGCAACCGTCAGATCAAGATATGATCTGGACCGTCGATACGACTCCATTATGGAGTTTCGTGGATCGAGACTTTGAAGTGACAAAAACAATGAACGTCAAGAGTGTCGAAATCGCGATATGTGATATTGCGATTTAATCGTAGCCATCAGATCAAGATGTGATCTGGACCATCGATCCGAGTCACGTCAACATACCACGTTAGCTAGGAACAAGTGGCACAACCAGGTAATGACAAGTGTCAAACTGATTCAACGTTTCAGGCACATGTAAGTCACAAATCAGAGTGACACATGGTAGTATTCAACACGTGTCAATCCACGTGTGACGTCAACATATTTACACCACTTCGGAGTTTCAAAAATCAGGAGATGGACAGATGTCAGAGGACAAGGAGGGGCTAAAGGGAACGAGCCTTGTCTCACAGTCAGGTGGAGAATAGACGAAAAAGGGGGGGAGAACGATACAAAAGGTGACACGATAGGAATGAGGCCCTTTGTCAATACCCCACCATTCCGGACCCCCCCCCTTTAATTAAAGGATGAATGGAAAAGGGGGTCCAGAATCACTTGAGCGCCGTTGATCTGGGCACTCTAATCTTGGCCGCTCGAGAGATGTGCACCCAATTCTGGACCCCCCCCCTCTTCTTAAATGTAGAATGGTAGAGGGGCTCCGGAATCCAATCCCGACCATAGATCTGGGAGCACAGATTCTTGCCATCCAGATTTGCTCGCTGCATATCCAAAAGGTGCATTTGTGCCCCAAACTTAGGAAGGCATAAGATCGACTGCGCCAAAGGAGACGAGGAGTCTCAACTGCTAGAGAGGTCGAGAAATCTCAAGAGAACACCCAGTGATGCTGGACACATGGTGGAAAACGACCAGAGAAGCTGAAGAGTCATGATGATGATCAGACAGAGAACTCAAGTTGCGGAGGAATTTGGCGCGGAGTGTGCATGCAGAGGCATTGCAAATATTGCATGCACAAGGAGCAAAGTTACTATAAGAATGATGAATAAAGAAGAGATGGGAGTTGTTGTCGTGGTTGAGGATTCAAGTGTGAGCAAGGAGGCAGAGCGCATGAGTAGATATGCATGGTAGAGGAAGGTTACATCAAAGGGATATGGTGCAGAGAGTGTAAAAGGCAGAAGAACGGAAAGTGCAAGAGGCGTGCAAAAGACACTGATGCAGACAGGGCAGAGCAGTGTAACAGAACAACAACATGGCTGGTAAGCCATTGAATTATTTTATATCGCTATAATAAGTTTCAGTAACAAAGAATTTATTAACCAGGGTGGTTGGGAGGTGCTAGGGAGGACTGGTGTCCTCAAAGGTTCAAGTGGGTGCTTGAACACAGGGAGTTGGTGCTTCCTTCTAGTTGGTGCTAGAGAAACTAGGGAGTTGGTGCTTCCTTCTAGTTGGTTCTAGAGAAACCAGGGAGTTGGTGCTTCCTTCTAGTTGGTGCTAGAGAAACCAGGGGGTTGGTGCTTCCTTCTAGTGGGTGCTAGAGAAAACAGAGAGTCGGTGCTCTCAACAAGTTGCAGCTTGCAAAAACAGAGGTTGTAGCCTCACAATGAGTTGGTGCTCATATGTATGATAATGTAAAGAATGTAGATAATACTTATCATATAAAGAAAAGGAGGTTTTTACCCTCTATGGGTTTCCTCAGGAATTATTTGTCTCTGTCTTTCTCATTTATGTGACTGATGCTGAATGTGCCTTTGTTTATTTCTCTGCATTATTGTGATCATCTTTGAGTGCCTTGTAAAGATTTTAAAAGAAGAATAATTGTTTAAGCACGGTAACAACTAATTCACCCCCCCCTCTCAGTTGTCCAACAAATGCATCAAGCATGACATTTCTGATTTAAAGGTTTTATGCAGATTGTTTTCTTTCACTTTCAGGGGTCAGATTAAACATTGGTTTGTGTCTTTTCTAACATATCACATTATTGATTGGTTTCAGTTTGTAGATGAATTTTTAGATGCTTTTGAAATCTATGATTACAATCAATTATGTGAAGAATTTCAGACTTTGATAATCAATGGCGATTCATCTTCAAAAGGATTTTCGATGAGAATCCATCATGTTCTTTGTAAATTTAATCTTGATGACATGTCATTTGTATTAGATCTTCTCTATGATGCTTGCATCTAGTCATATTCAATCGCAAATGATGAAGTAGTTACAAATACTATCACTCAATTGCAAGAAGAATTGTGTTCATAGGATGAGAGGGATCCATCCAAAAATGTTGAACAAGCAAGGGAGGTAGAATCTATTGAAAATGTTCTTACTGACAATCAAAATGGTTTTTCCTCTGAATCATTTTATTTTCAGTCCTCGACCATCGTGGAAGAAGATTCGATGTTGGGTCAAGGTGAATGTACTCATTCTCATAACTCTTGATCTAATGAGTATTTAAATTTGGTTATTGAAGACGACTTAGGTGATGAAAATGATCTTAAGCATTCTAACATTCCAATGAAACTGATTAGAGATGTAGATCTGCAATTGGAAGAAGAAACCTTAAACCCTCATCTACAAATCATGCCTTATCAACATGAAAGATCAGATGTTTTCCATGAAAGTTTTGAATTGTCTATCGTACAAGAGGTAAATTTAGATGATCATATTATGTTGAATAATTTATCACCAAAACAAAGTGAAAGTTTTCAGAAAAATGAAGAGGAATGTCTTGAGAATACCATTGTTAAATATCATAGCTCAAGATATTCTTTTCATGTGCTTAATTCTGATTCCTTTTACTCTTTATATCCCGATCTCTTCTTAGATTCTGGTGGATTTGATACTTTACCCACGTTATCTTACTCTTTGCCACCACAATCCAATATTTTTGATATGCCAAAATTTGGTAAAACTAATTCCAAACATAACACTTATCAAGTCCGATTTGATGCTCTTTCACCTTCATCACTCAAATGGAAAAATGACATGTTGCAAGATGATTTTACACGGTTTATTTTTGAAAAAGAAAATGCACTCATCCTTATGGAGATCGAATATTCTACATTGCATATTCATTCTTTGATTAGTTTGAATTTTAATGTTTATGCTTCACATTTTGAAACAATCAATCTCATCAAAGGAAGCATTCAAACCAATAATCTAACTGATGTCATGAATCCTCTTATGATGTGTTCCCCATTGATATATCCATTTCATCAAATTCATAGTTTGCATCCTAATTTTTATGACAGGATCTTAGAATGGCTTGAAGATTTGTATCTAAAAAATCTTCATAATAAAGAAAAAGTCGTGCTTGCTTTGTTTTTACCTAAATATCTAGGAAGTAAGCATAACATGATTCTCTTAGATCCTTCATTTGAAGAAATTGATGAACACTTGGAGAATTGTCAGGAGGATGGGGCACTTCAACCTTGGTTGATGGTTATGTCAGGTCCCTATAATAATGACAAGTTTTCCAAACTTACTTACACTCTTCCATTCCATTATGAACCATATCACGACAAGATTGCAGAATGGTTGGAGGATTCGTACATGGAGAAGTTTCAAAAGAATGATAAGGTCGTTCTTGTTTTGTTTTTAAATGAATATATAGGAGGTAAGCATGACATTTTTCTTTTTCATCTACACATACTACATTCTTTTATTCTAATTTTCAATTTTCTATGCCGTGCAGGATTGAAGATGCTCTTGTGGCTGCACTGGAAATACGATTTTACTTAGCGTTTTGATCTATTTAGTAGTTTAGAGTAGGTTTAGGAGTAGGTTTTAGTTTTATTTCTCAATATTTCTTTGTGTAATAATGCATTTATGAACACAAGTGGGTACACCAAGAGAACCATAATATGAATGTTGTCAGGGAAGCCCACTTTAAATCTTTTTCTCTCTGTTTTTCATTGAATATTTCTTTTCGAAAACATAGTATCATCATGAAAATTTTAAATGGAAAGTAAAGAGATAAGTAAATTTGAACTATCAATTCAACCCTGACCCAAGGTGCCATGAGTAGGACTGCACTCATCTTAATAATGATTTTTCTATTTTTAGTCTCTTTTATTTTTAATAATAATGCTTGGTCAAAGTAGCATCTCATGCATCACTATATTAAGAAAAGAACATGCTCGCACATGATATTTTATATGATTTAGTTCTTCCTTTATTTTATAGTGAGATGCTAGTGGATCCAAAAGCTCAAGTTTATCTTTGGCCAAAATCGTTTCTTGAAAAGTTTTCTTTTGTTTTTTTGATTTTGTGTACTTCTGATTTTGAATCCCATTAATAAAATTTGATCTGGTTTGTTGTGTGTGTGTGTGTTTTTTTTTCTTTGATTGCTTTGAATGAGTTTTTTTCTTATCTTTCTTGTTGAATGAATATATTTCTGATCAAAGAGAGATTGTCGAAGGAAGCATTTATTTTAAAACTTGTGTTTTTCAAGCAATTTGAAATAGTTCAAAGAGGTCCTGATATTAAGATATAGCTCAGACAATTGATTTTTAAGTCAATTGTCACTTTCATTTTGTCCTCAAATTGTCTTTGCCAAAGTATTACACTAGAGAATCTATGGTTTAAATATTTGATAATTACGATGATCTTTAAAATTTTTATGCCATCCATATTCTTAAGGAATTACTTTTAAGTGCTTCGCCATTCTCTAGATGATTTCTTAAATGAAATCTAAAATCTCTAAACCATGATAAAACTTTCAGTTTTGAAAGAAAATAAATAACATGTTCAACTATTCACCTGTATTGCAATTAACCTCCAGTATCACCCCGCTCTCTTTGTCATCAAGAAATCTATGGATTGTATTATTATTTAAAAGTGGCATAAGACGGTTGAAAACACTTATGTGTGGGAAGTGTGTGTAAACCCGTCGGGGTACTGAAAAGGCTCGCTGGAAGTGGGTAAATGTACACATGATATGAAGACAACTTTGTCGAGGTACTGAACAAGCCTGCTGGCAAACGAAGCAATGTCGGGTCGAGGGGTAGCAGGTATATGTTTTTAAATTAACTTTTATGAAATTATACATCATGTGGATACAACTATTGTATGGGATTAAATCATTTGAGTGGGTTAAATGACATCCCTTTCGAGGCTATGGACGCCTGCTGGCAGCAGTGGCTCTGTCAACGGTGTTGAAGTTATTTTATAAACACCGTGACTCTTTTATTAAGGCATTATTTCAGGTCGTAATCTTCTGCAAAGAAAATTCAATTGTCTGGTTATAACATTGAGCTTATCCTAATACTATATGGTCTTAGAGTGAATTTATTTTAGGGATCTTAAATCCTTTTATCAGTCTTATTATTTTCTTCCTGAGATGAAATCTTACCAGATTAGAGATAATTGCTTCACCCAGTAAGTCGCCATTTGTTGGGCCCCAACAACTCCCCCTAATTTTTTTACAAAATTTAAAGGCCCCCCCATTAGAATCTTGATAATTATAATGAGCTACAGAATCAACCTTTTCAAATAGTTCCATACCTTGGCTTGATTTGAGACAAACTTAAGACATTCACTATAGTATAATATATTCATTACAAGAGTATATGTCAAAAGTTATAAATGAGCATAAAAATCTCAATTTAAACAAAACGTTAATTTTTATCAAATGTTTACTTTCGTTTGAATTATGATTATGTGTTCTTTCTTTTGCTCATTAGCAAGTTTGACCATTTTGAAAAATGGGTTCAATACTTCATCAAATAATATCTTGGTTGGTTTCTAATTTTCATGAAATCATTTGGTGATATTAATTAATTAAATTCTTTTTTCATTTTGCATCTCATTTCAAAATAATAATAATAAAAGAATTATCTATCATTTGTTTGATTTTGTATAAAAACTGAATTAATATTTTTCTCTTTTCCATTAACTTGAAGCTTCTAGAATTTTAAGATCATATTTGAAAGCAAATTATAAACAATGTTTGTTTATAAGTTATAGTTAGTTTAAATTCATTTTTGATTTTTCTAGATTTTGTTTTATTCACAATTTTTAGGTTATTAATTAGGTTTCTTTTTGTTTCACAGGTTTCTATTATCAAATGTTTGATACGGATCTGATCATGGCTTGATTTTATTATCCAAATACGTTCAAGATGATTGATCCAAAAATAACTTTGGATTGCTACAAATAATTTTATGAGCAACAACAGATAAAATTTGGAAAGGCATCAAGATCAGATAGACAATTTTGCATAACTGATTGCAGCCAAACCGTAAAGAATTTGAAGAAACGGTTGAAAACCCAGAACCAAAATGGATCCATTTACCTTTTGCATAGATATTTTCCCAAACAAATGCACGATTTGAGAGATATTGATGTCTTTTTACGAGGAAAATTTCAGGTGGCGAAAATTAATAGTGACGCCCAGACTGTTCATTCATTGTATAAATATATGAGAAAGTTCTGAGCCATGGGAGATCCAAGAATTGGGGAGGAGGATTTTTATCCTTTCTCTTTTGTATATTATATCTTTTGTAAACTTTTTATTTATTTTCAAATGGATTAATGGGTGGCTGGAATCTTTGGGAGAATGGACGAGTATTTTCAAAGAAGAATATGGAATTCCAGGTTTCTTAATGGGTTTTGTCCAGTGAGTAAAATGGTTTTATTTTCATTAAAATATATTTATATTCTTTGAATAATTGATTATGCATTGATTTAAATAGCTTTAGTCTTTTTTATCAATACATGGTTAATTATTATCATTTATGTATTAATTCTTCCAATTTTTAAAGTCTATTATCCAAAAAATTTCTTCCAGGACTACAGAATGGACAAGTGATTTCAAAAACTTAATAGAACGACATATATGCATTTTGGCTTTAGCCTTTTGTTTATAATGTTGTTATGTATGTTTTTTTTAATCTTGTTACATGTGCAGGTCTGATATCTTTAGATTAAATGATCTGTGATGTGTAGGAGGTTTATATTATAAATACCATCTATCATTTGCTTCCTTAAAATACAAATGTTGTGATTATATCTTCGATTTAAATAATGAGATTTATCTTTGAGTTTTAAATTGAATGATTAAATGAATCGATTGCTTCCAGATTTATCTTGCTGTAATCATGTATAATTATGAGATCATAGGTTTATGTTTTTGTTTCATTTTCTGTCATTAAAACCTAAGATGCCAATACATGTTCTGAATTTATTTAGAACAGTCATAAGGTTCATTGCAGATTTCTCTCTTGGACATGGAAGTTGGATTTTCACCACTCATGCAGATGCTCAGATACACCTCACTAATTCACTGACATGATAGCTTCTTCGTATTTTTCTGTCATTTACATATCATTGAAACTAGAATGTATGTTTCAACTTTGACTATCCACATGTTCATGTTTCATTAAATATTTTTTGAGGGATTCTTTAAATTTATAAAAGAAAAACAATAAATATTTTTATGTGCTTTCTTTATCTGCTTCCTAGAAGCAATCATTTTTCACATCGATTTTCGTAAGTTTCGATTAAAACTTGTAGCTTGTAAATCATGTAAATAAATGAGACTTGTATACCTTCTGCTTAAATACAACTACTACAATTACATTAGAACACACACACACACACACACACACACATATAGTGTTTAGTAATTAGTTAGTTATTTCTCTCTTTTATTCGTTTCTTTTAGGATTTTTAGATTGGCTAATAGAGCCATTAAACCCGTCAGAACGAGTTACACCAAACGGCTTGGGTTATTTAAACAACCCCAGACTGGACTCGCTCTTCTAATTGACGAACGATCAATTTTGCATGTCAACAGATATGTGAGGTTCAAATTCCTACCCAAGTAGAGTCTCTTACACTCCTTATGGTTTGTACTCAACCCACCTGCCCTCATAAAAAGGAAGGTGGACTTCCCCACCAACCACCTCTTGTATTTAATAGTTGGTGGTTAATGCTTTTAATAAGGAACACGGTGAAAATATGAAGGTTAGGATACTTGTGAAACTGAAGATTATTTATCATCCCCTTGGACCCCCTTTCATATTCTCCTATAATGGACTCATAGCTCCTCTTGTGATATTTACATATAACCTTGGAACCTTATATTAATTTTTGAAATAATATTTACATATCTTGAGAATACCATGGTAATTCTACCTCATATTATATTGAAAGAATACTAATTAAAAATGCATTACTAATCATTTACTAGTTGGGCCTTAGCCTTGAGCTCCACACTAGGAATTAATACAAGATATTTACATCTTTTACACATGAGGTCATTCCATTTTGTCATTACAATAATTATTTACAATTGGCACATAATTTGGTCCAATATATCCAAAGGGTTAAAATTGACATATTATAGTACCCACCCCCTTGGAATAACAATGTCCTCGATGTTATTTTCTTTTCAACAATAATCCATGTCTTCATTCTTCATTGGCATCTACAAAGCTATCCTCTTCACTACAACTTTGCATATGTGTTAGATATCTTGGAAAACAATTTTCAACCATTTGTTTCACAATGTTGGAACGTATCCAAGGTCTCCGCATTCCAACAAATACCTATAACAATCATCAAAGGAAAAACAAGCATGTCATGGTCGTTTTGAAAATAAATCATCCAATCCATTGGGATTTCATATTCATAATTTAATCATATATATTCATAATGCAAGTTAAATTATGAAATCATCCCAATAATTATCTATATTAATATATCTATACTCCACAAGGTTACCATGGGTAATATTAAGTTCGTTATCATTTTTGGCACACACACACACACAATGTTAAGCGCTAAATAGTGGCACATTACCCCTTAATTGGGGCATATTACATTAGTAATGTTATTTTATTTATGTCGACTTGGGTCCATTAGTTGTAATTGTACCTCATAGCCTCCTATATATACCAAGGAGACATTTTCATTTGGAATCATCTTGTATTTGGGAATTTATGTGGTGTATAAGGAGGTTTCCCCCTCGAAGAGTCTTATTATCTGAAATTCTCTCTTTTTCAAGGCATTGAGTACTTATTCTGAGGTTTTTCTATGCTATCCTGATATTTGGTTCTTAACATTTGGTATCAGAGCTCGAGGTCTTGGGTTTTCACTGTTAAATCTAAGACACCTTGGAATTTTAGCTATAATTGTTTTTATACGACATTTCAGAAGGAATCCATTGGAGTATATTTATCATATGGATCAAGGTACATGGGGTTAAAATTTCATCTCTTGAAGCCTTATACTTTCGAAGATACACCCTATGCAAGATAAGGTATCTTACTAGTCATATTAACTAGTCTCAAACAGGTCTTTCGGGTAAAATAATGATATCTTGTTCAATCCAAATTAAGTGAGAATAGTTGCATTGGATAGTGTACAATTTTTAGTATTTTTGGTACAAGTTTCAAAATCAAATATCAGATATTGGGATCTTGGAATGCTTTACAAGTATGCTCTCCGGTAAGGGAAAAACATCAGCAAGCTATGGGGAAGTTAGCATAAATTCCACTTGGCACATCCAATTTTGATCAGACCTGTGGAATTGAAGAGAAGAAATATTAGAGAACTACAAAAAAAAAAAAAAATCATACCTAGAAGGGCCAAAATTTTGGAGATACAGTAGAAGAAATATCGTCTAGCATAACCACCTTGAAATCAAGAGTGATACTTGGACAACATGCCACCAAAAAAGGGAACTTCTATACCAAATAATCCTCCATATAATACTACTTGGACTCTTGATGAAGGTGAAGAAATGCGTAGGGACATAAATGATTTACAAAAGAAAACAGTAACAAAAGATGAACTACAAGGGATGATGGAGGGTTTAAAAAGGGAGATCATGGAAGGATTGAAAAGTTTCCTAATAGAGAGGACACCTGGAAGTGAAAATGTAAACCATGAAATTAGTTTTGAGGACACAAGGAAGATGAATCAAGAATGGAGAAACTCCAACTTTGGGGTGAAGACCAACCACTTTCCTAATATCAATATGAGAAAGTTTGATGGCAAGGACCCAATCACATGGATACTTCAAATGGAGAAATTATTTGATCTACATGATGTGGGACATACACAAAAGGTACAAATTGCTTCTTTATATTTAGAAACCAATCAATTTGTATGTTATCGATGGTTTTTTTCTCGCAAATCACTCGTCACTTGGACAATTTTCACAAAAGAAATGATAACACTCTGTGAGAATACAAGGAGCAATACCTTCTTTAGCCAATTGATAAATCTCAAGCAAAAGGGTTCAGTTGTAGAGAACATTGAGAATTTCCAAAGATTGAATATAAAGGTAAAGGATATTCCATATGATCACCTGATTGATGTATTCATAGTAACTTTAAAGGATAACATTCAACATGAGGTTCACCTTTGGGAACCCAAATCATTGGAGAATGCATTCAGGGTGGCAAGAAATGTTGAAAGTAAAAATATGGCTATGGCTACTAGAAGGACCACTCCTAACATCTATAGAGAGAATAATGTTCCTTCTTCTAAAACACCTCAACCTACAAGGTTGACACCTCAACAATTGGAGGATAGAAAAGACAAAGGTTTATGATTTAATTGTGTCATAAAGTACATTAAGGAACATCAGGGTGGTGAGAAGAAATTATTCTACATATATTGTGAAGAGGAAGGAGAACAAGAGCAAGAAAAAGAACAAGAAACATCTCAAGATAAAAACCTAGAAGCAATTTCTTTTGAAGAGTTGATTCCCATGATATCATGTAATGAATTGGATGGAATTAGCACTCCTCAAACCCTAAAGATCAAAGTATATATCAAAAAGAAAAAGGTAATGGTCCTAATTGATTCTGGAAGTACTCATAATTTCATTCACTATAAATTAGCCAAAGCTCTCAATTGCTTTGTATATCCAGTGCCAGAGTTTCAAGTAATGATTTCAGATGGAGGAACTATCAATTTCTCAGGAAAATGAAATAAGATCAATCTTACTATGGGGGAATATGTATTGACTAGTCCAATGATTTCTATACCCATGGGTGGTGTTGATGTCATACTAGGAATCCAATGGTTACAATCATTAGGAACAATGGCTTTTAATTTTCAAGAACTTTTCATGAAATTTTCATTGGAAGGAAAAGAAATTGAGTTAAGGGGTACCACAAGGAAACCCAGTAAGGTGATAAGATCTAATGGCATGGAAACAATATTGAAAAAGGGGTATCAGGGTGTAATTGCACAAGTATTATCACTAGATGTTCAAACATCTAAGCCATCTATTCCCCTAGATCTCCAAGGGATCATTGATAAGCCTTCCAAAGTATTTGAAGGTATTCCCAAAGGTCTTCCACCAACTCGAAAATCATGATCATTCTATTCACCTAATTCCCGGGAGTGTTCCTCCCAACATTAGGCCTTACATATACCCTTATGCCCAGAAGAGTGAAATTGAGCATATGTTTGAAGAAATGTTAGAGGCTGGAATTATTAGACCTAACAAAAGTTCTTACTTTGCATCAGTGGTAATGGTACTCAAGAAAGATGGTTCCTGGCGTATGTGTCTAGATTATAGAGAGCTCAACAAGATCACTATTAAAGATAAATTTCCCATTCCATTCATTGATGAATTGTTAGAAGAACTACATGGAGCAATCTATTTCACAAAGTTGGATCTTCATTTAGGGTATCATCAGATTAGAATGAAGGAAGAAAATATCCCAAAAACAACATTCCGAACTCGTGAAGGCCATTATGAATTTTTGGTCATGCCTTTTGGCCTTAGAAATGAACCTTGCACATTCCAAGGGTTGATGAATTCCATTTTCAATCCCTTCCTTCTAAAATTTGTGTTAGTACTTTTTTATGATATACTAATCTATATCAAGTCTTGGGAGGATCATGTGCGACATGTTGACAAGGTGATACAACTACTAAAGGAGCAACAACTATATGCCAAACCATCCAAATGTTTCTTTGGGGTGAAGGAAGTAGAGTATTTGAGCCATATGGTATCTCATGAAGTTGTCAAGGTAGACCCTAACAAGATTAAGGCCATGATGGACTGGCCGATTCCCAAAACATTGAAGAATATTAGAGGATTTTTGGGTTTAACAGGTTACTACCGCAAGTTTGTTCGAAACTATAGAAGAATAACAACACATTTAACAAAATTAACTAATAAGGATTCATTTTCATGGACTCCAGAGGCAAATCAATATTTTGAGAAACTTAAAGAGGTGATGTGCAAAGCTCCTATCTTGACCACATCAGACTTCACAAAAAACTTTATTGTGGAATGTGATACCTTGGGAAATGACATTGGTGCTATTCTAATGCAAGAAGAAATGTGCCTTGATTTTGAAAGTCGACCACTCAAGGTAAAGGAGTTACACAAACCCATTTATGAGAAGGAAATGATGGAAATACTACATGCATTGAAGAAATGACGCCCTTACGTAATAGGTAGGAACTTCAAGGTAAAAAAAGATCATGATAGTCTTAAATACTTCTTGGAACAAAGACTATCTTCCGAAGAACAACAAAAATGGGTGACCAAGATATTAGGTTATGATTTTGAAATCATCTATTAAAAAGGGAAGCAAAATGTTGTGGCATATGCACTCTCAAGAAATTATGAATATGTTGAGGCCTTTCTTTGTGCTATCTCGATCATCCAACTTGATTGGATAATAGAAGCAATGGATGAATGGAAGAATGACGAAAACATGTGGACTCTCATTCAAAGGCCGCAACAGGATTCCAGTGCATTGGATACATTTACATGGAAAAATGATTCACTATGGTACAAATATCGCTTATATTTATGTAAGAACTCCCAACTGAAACAAAATGTACTATTGGAATTGCACACCTCTCCAGTAGGAGGGCACTCAAGATTTTTGAAAACCTACCATAGGGTCACGAAGGAATTTTTTTGGGATGGCCTTAAAAATGATGTTTAAAGGTTTGTGGAAGAATGTTTTCTTTTCCAACAAAATAAGGTGGAAACAATTAAGACCCCAGGTCTCTTACAACCATTAGCCATCCCAAGTCAACGTTGGGAGGAGGTTTCCATGGATTTCATCATAGGGTTACTGAAGTCTAAAGGAAAGAGTGTCATCATGGTGATTGTTCATAGACTGACCAAGTACACACATTTTTGTGCACTCTCTTATCCCTTCAAAGCCAGTATAGTTGCCACCACATTCATGGAGATAGTAAAAAAGCTACATGGAATCCCAAAGATTATTGTAAGTGACAGAGATCCCATTTTTGCTAGACATTTTTGGACATAATTATTTTCTTGTTCAGGTACTAAATTGGATCATAGATCATCCTATCATCCTCAATCTGATGGAAAAATCGAGATAGTGAACAAATGTCTAGAAGGATACCTTTGTTGCTTTGTCTCTGATAAAAAAAAAACAATGGTTCAAATGGTTACCCTTGGCAGAATGGCGGTATAACACTTCCTTTCATACTACAACAAAAATGACACCATTTATGGAACCCTATGGATACCACCCGCCTTCCATCAGTTCTTCTCTAAAATAAAATTCCAAGGTTCAAGCAGTGGAATATCACATCGAGCATCAACAAAAGGTTATCCAAATCATAAAGGACAACCTGACCATGGCACATAATCACATGAAACAAAAAGCATATCAAAATCGTAGTGAAGGAAGTTTTGAAGTAGGGGATTGGGTATTTTTAAGACTACAACCATACAAATAGATGTCCCTCAAGAAATACGAGAAGGATGATAAATTATAACCAAAGTAATATGGCCCTTATAAGGTGTTGCAAAATATTGGTACTATGGCATACAAATTGGAGTTTCCTACATCTTCACGAGTACACCCAGTTTTCCATGTTTCATGCTTAAAGAAGGTTATAGGTGACAAGATACCAATTCAAACTATATTTCCAGAACTTGACGAGGAAGGAAAAATAATATTGGAGCCTGAAGCTAACAATGATACAAGAATTCGTCAGCTGAGGAATAGATCCATTTCAGAGTACCTCATTAAGTGGAGGAAACTACCTGCTGAATATTCCACTTGGGAAGATGAGTCTTTTATATAGAAGCATCCAAAATTACTCAAGCGCTGCAGAGAACACTTGTCTAAAGGGAAGGGGCATGTTAAGCCATAAATAGTGGCACATTACCCCTTAATTGGGGCATATTAAATTAGTAATGTTATTTTATTTATGTTTGATTGGGTCCATTAGTTGTAATTGTACCTCCTAGCCTCCTATATATACCAAGGAGACCTTTTCATTTGGAATCATATTGTATTTGGGAATTTATGTGGTGTATAAGGAGGTTTCCCCCTTGAAGAGGCTTATTATATGAAATTCTATCTTTTTCAAGGAGTTGAGTACTTATTCTGAGGTTTTTCTATGCTATCTTGATATTTGGTTCTTAACACACACACACACATTGACTTCTTGATACTAACTATCATATAAAATGAATCTCTCACAACATATTCATTCAAATTATATGTTCCTTAACACACTCACCCTTCCAGGATCAAGCATCCCCTTATTTGATAGATATCCCCGTGGACATTTCATAATTTTCCAAGGATTTCACATGCACGAAGATCACAAACTTGTAGAGTCTTATTGCCAAGGTTTCCTAGTGGAAACCTTTAGTATATTATAGCTCAAGGAAATCAAGGCATATTACAATATTCCTGTGTTATCATAGTAGCATTATCCCCATGATTTATTATCTTACAACATCCATCATCTAGCCTTAATAGACAAATCCATCATCCCACCTATATCATATACATACAGTTACCAGACGATGTTATCATAAAAAATTCAATTGAAAATTTGAATTTGTCTCATACAAAAGCTAGATTTCACAACTATGAGATTCCTCTCATAATATTTTTCCCTTGCATGCAATATTCACCAGTTTTCATTATGGGACTACACTCATTTCCATATCCAATACAATCCTACCTACAACTTTTTGCTCCTTAATGATTAATTCATTCAGTGAAAGACTGACAAGCTTTCATACACATAATTTTTCATTTCAACATTCACAACAACACTCAAATTGAACTTAGAATTATGAAACACTAATAATTCAATCAATTTTAGTTGAAAAGATATTAAATGTAGTGAAATATCATTAACTATATATGTGTCATTACCACAAAAAAACATTCATGCAAGGAAATTAAATATTTGTGCAAGATCCATGTATGTATGATAACAACCCTACACATGATTCATATTCTTAGAATTCATTTAGCTAGTTTTTTTTTGACCTTATAGGGTGCCTCCCACCCCCTCTTGCTACATTATATTATGAGGTGTAATTAAAATTGTATATTTATTTATTTATTCATACCACTCCTTTCACTTCTCAATAATCCCTTAAGAGTATTAAAAGGCCTCTCCTTTCACTACTCAATAGTCCCTCAAGAAACCCTTCGATGACATTTAGACATATGAATGAATTATCGACATAAGCATACATCAACTCAATTTAATTATACAGATATGAAAATATTCATGGATTCATGATCACGAGTTGTATATTTACACAATCCACTTATGCACATTCACTCAATTCATCCTTGCATTAATTCAATAATACCGCAATGACACATAATGTGATATACCATGTCAAGTTGAATAGTTCATCCAACACCTTAAAACATCACCAACCACCTCCCCAACAATTGTTTGATCATCTAGACACCTTGCTATTCAACCAAAATGAAACAATAGGAATATGCCCTTTCTCTGCTAAATAGTCCCTTAGGCGTACTAGAAAGTTGTTCCTTTCTATTCTAAACAATCCCTTGAGAAACATTTCCCACTCTTTTGTGTTCTCAGTGTTGGAAAGAAGGTTATAGTCTAAGACACCAATACATGCAGGAAAACCATTGTATACTTATGAAATATATAATCTCTTCCCAAGTCAAACAACACATGGCCTCACACATGGTATCCATTTCCAAAACATGAGTATAGATACTAATTGAATTTGGTTATTACCTCTTAACTAGATCAATTCAGACTCACTATCATACTGATGCATTAAAATATTTAAACAATATTTACTTGTCCAAGGTTTCTTACCTTTACCATACATCTACCCAAGTATATATCACATATATGTTTTTTTTTTTTTTTATCGGGGAAATCAACAACTAGTCAGGCACGTACTCTCGTTGCACATGGTCATGTTATCTGAATGCTACCACTATAACCCCAAGAATGCCAACACGGCTCCTCACATGACACATAATTCTAGTCGAGGGTTTCGAACCAATGCTTTCACATAACATAGTGCCTTAACAATACACTCCATCACCAATTGTTCTACACCATGGGGGATATCACATATATGAATTTAGATGGCATAAACATCTCAATTAATATATCATGTCACAATTGAATGAATTATTACTCAAATTCCATCCAATACTCATGTAATATATGCACGACCAATTTTATACTTGTATGGTTTCTGTAAACATTTTTTGTGTTACTTGCCTCATTGATGTCTCAAGGGACCTCACAACATTACTCCACCAACTCTTCACAAGAATATTATTGACTCATTATTTCTTATCTAATTATACAACTAGAAAAAACTATAGTTAATCATCATGCCATGTTCATTATATATATCACATCATATCATCCTTAGCCAATATGCAATGTCACACATATGCTCAAGCATATATACATGTATATTCTACCACATATTATCCCTCAATATGTCCACTAATGATCCAAGAGGATATTGGTGGCCACCGACCTTGTCCAACTGGCTCAAAACATTTTTTGGTAACTTACTATTTTTAGCATTTTTTTGGTTCCTAGACTTTCGAGGCCATTTTGAGGGACTAAACGATGTTTTTTTATGATCAAGCACATCAATGAGAGATAAAGGCTCTAATTTATACTCCTGAATGAATATCCTCATCAATACCTTTCCAACGAGCTATCATGTTCCCTAAATGGAGATCGTATGAAAAAGTTACGACCTCGAGAAGTTGATGTACTAACTTACCCCAACGGGGCCCACATGAATTTTGACGCTTCATCTCCTAGGGTTAGGTTTTTGGATGTATATTGTTTTAGGATTTCATGTTTATTGTAAAAATTCCTTTAGAGCGTCATTGTACTCATCTTCTTGCAAATGAGCATAGCCGTCACATCTCTTCTCAGAGATAAGTTGTCACCATTCTAGCAAGCTTGTTTTCAATGTGCATTTTATAGTTTTCAACATATTTTTTATTTAATAGAAGTCAAGTTTTATTGTATATCTATTATTGTTCATTGTGTATCTATGTTAATTTAATAAATCTGTTGTTTCATTTCATTTTGCTAATAAATCTGGATCATTGGTATAAGAGCAGTATGATCCTTGTCGTTTTTTTAATGCATGTACCCGATGTGGTCAGGGTATAAAGAGTTGGGTCTCGAGATTCTTTATCTTGAGGAAAACTTCTCTCTCACACCCAATAAACCATCCATGGCGGGAGAAAAGGAATACAATGGGACACGATATCCTTTCAAAATTTTTCTCAAGGAAGCCCTTGAGCGACGAAGGAATGAGTTGATGGAAAAATTTTCACAAATCCTTTGATAACTGCCGACAAGCGACACATCCACCTCAAGTAGAGGAATCACCCCCTTCAAGGTACAAGTCAATTTTTATATTCCTATATTTGAAGGTCAAATAGATACAGATTCCATAGATAAATGGTTAAACCTTCTAGAAGGGTTTTTTTTATCCACAACTTTTTTGATAGAGAAAAGATTACATTTGCGCTCCCCATCCCCCATGTCAAAGATTGGTGGGAAACTTTCTATGAGAAAAAGGAAATAAAGGGATCCACATTATTTATAGTTTCACCCACTTGGGATTCCTTCAGGGATTCTATTAAGGAACAATACTACCTTGTTGGAAGTTGTGATGACTTGTATACAAGATGGACCACACTACGATAGGAAAGAGACCAAACAATGCCATAGTTCACTAATGTCTTCCATACCTTGCACACCAATATGGGTATCAAATATTCTGAGTGAAATATGGTGCTCAAGTACCTTGGTGGTATGCGTAGATACATCCAGACATAAATGGAGTTTTTGGACATCTCATCCTTGGGCACGACCTATCGATATGCCATCAAAATCGAGAAGAAGATGAAACAAAAGATGCAACAGTTTGGGTTTGGGAACCCCTCACAACAGAAGCAGGGAAAGGGAATCCACAACCCACAAAACAAAGGATAGAGAAAATATGGGGAACCTTAGGACAACCAATCCAAGTTGAAGTTAAAGAAGGATAATGGGAAGACGAAGAAAAATACTGGGAAGTGGTGTGACTTCCATAATAGCCTCTGGCATAGCACTGCGGATTGCTGCTCAAAGAATTCATTGTTTGCTGAGGTGAAAGCCTATGAATCAAAAGTGGCTTTTGACTCTGAGTCAAAATTAGAAAATGTTAGACGAATCATTGACGTGAAACCTAGTGCCACCGTTTCTACCACCAAGATCCATCCCAATTAACCTGATAAGTTAGAGGAAGGTGAGAACCAGTTTCATTCATAGATGTGGGTAAAAGGCACTCCGCTGCACTTCGTCGTTGATAGTAGTATCCCAAAGAACCTCATCTCAGTAGAGGTCATCAAGAAGCTATCCCTTCCGATAATTCTGCATGCACATCCCTACACAATTGAATGGATCCGTCAAGGAAGTCATCTGCGCGTCAATAAAAAATGTCACATGTCGTACAACATTAAGCCATTCAAATATGAGGTATTGTGTGCTATTTCTCCCCTTGAAGTTTGTGATGTTGTTTTGGCCCAACCTTATTTATGGAAATGTCATGCTATATATGAGTCTAGGTCTCATAGTGTTATTATTACTTTTAATGGGAAATTGTACATGATACCCAAGGTAGTCCCACCTAGTGCTATTTCCTTGATCTCTGCCAAGTAATGTAGGAAGGTCATTTCTTATACCGAGAAGTTTGTCTTCTTCGTGATTCACTCTCAGAGTTAGTGAAAGGTTTCATCGACATCCATAGCCTCTGCAACCGACCTCTCCATGTAGCAGAAGAAAGTGGATAAGGTCATGGAAGAATACAAATAAATCTTGTCATCATCTACTGGGTTAGCTCTGCACTGTCAGGTCAAGCATCCCATCGATATGAATCTCGGGGAACCGCTATCCAATGGGCCAATCTATCGCCACTCAAAGATAAAAAATGAGGAGATCAAGTATGAGATCCAAGAACTTCTCCACAAGTGGCACATCCGACCCAACTCATCACCTTGTGGAAACCCAATCGTGCTAGTGCAGAAGAAAGATAAGACTTGGCGACTCTGCATTGATTATTGGGCCCTAAATAAAATCACATTCAGGAACCGATACCTGATTCCCCAAATAGATGATCTCCTTGATCAACGCAAGGGGTCCAAATGCTTCAATAAGATTAATCTGAAGTCTGGCTACCATGAGGTCCCAATAGAATAGATAGATATATTGAAAACTTCCTTCAAGTAAAAATAAGTTCTTTTTGAATGGCTGGTCATGCCCTTTGGTTTGAAAAATTCCCCAACAACTTTCATGAGGATGATGGATGATATCTTGCATCCTTTCACTAATTATTTTATGGTGGTGTGTCTAGATGACATCCTTGTCTACAACAAGACTTGGGAAGAACACTTGAAACATATTCAACAAGTTTTGTACACTCTGCAAAAACACAAGCTATATGACAACTTGGAAACATTCTCCTTTGACATGAACAAAGTCTAGTACCTAAGTTACATTGTTTATGCACATGGTGTGCATGTTGATCTAGCCAAGATCCAGGTCATCCATGACTGGCCAACCAAAACCACGCTCATTGAGCTTCAGAGCTTCTTAGGCCTTGATAGTTTACATCAAAGGTTTGTGTGGGGATTCTCCTATATTGCATGGGCCTTTAGCCAAATAGATAGGGGTGGTGGTAAGGAAACAATTGTGTGGGGCCTATCCCAATAGAAAGAATTCGATGATATGAAGTAGCGGTTGTGATCCAACCTAATGATTTCATTACCTGACCTGCAACATCCCTTTGATATCAAGATAGATACTTTAGACTATGTTGTGGGCACAATCATCACTCAACACAACCACCCCATGGGCTATCATGTGAGACACTATCATATGTCATTCGTAAGTACCCTAATTATGACAAAGAAATGCACTCTATTGTGAAAACCTACCACCAGTGGAGGCATTGCATTCACGAAAAGGAGATAGTCATCCACACTGATCATAATTCGTTGAATTTCATGTAGACACAAGGAAAATTGCAGAATGACCGCCAACAAAAGTGGTCCACATATTTGTAGCAGATCCACCTCAACATCAAGTATAAAACAAGAAGTACCAACTGAGTCATTGATTTCCTCAATCGACCTCCAATCACAACACTCACCACACTTCTCGATCCTTGTGGCCATGAGACCTCTAGATGGCCCCACCTTTATGAGACAGATCCTGAATTCACCAAAACCTACCAGATGTTGGGCACAAAAAGAGTTGTGACTAATTTCCATCTTCAAGAGGGGATGTTGTTCCATATGGTCCATCTATGCATTTTGTTAAGCGAGTGAGAAAAGATGATTTGTAGGGTGGCAGGAGACTTTGTCATGGAAAAGGAAATGGCAGTGTTGCAATGACATTTCTATTGGCCAAAACTTCAACAGGATGTCAGCAAGTATATCTGGTCTTTCACTTTCTGTGCTATTTCCAAACTGGCCACTAAGAAACAAGGCATGTACACTCCTCTTCCTACTCCTAACAAGCCCTGGAATCCATCTCAATTGACTACATGTCGGGCCTTCCATCCACCAAGTGGAGAAATGACTGTGTTTTTTTGGTGGTTGATTTCTTTTCCAAGATGGCGATTCTGTCTTCTTGCAAGAAGAGCATCACAACATAGGCCACTTCCAAGATCTTCTTTGAATGAGTATGGGTATAATTTGGGATCCCACAAACCATTATCTCAGATCAGGATAGCCGGTTCCTCAACACATTCTGTTTGAGCCTCTGGTCTCTGTTGGACACCAAGCTCACTAAGTCCACTGCCTTCCACCCCTAGATGGATGGCCAAACCAAGGTTGTCAACCAGATGATCATGCACATCTTGCGCATGTACAATTCCCATCACCCCTACAACTGGTATGAGAGTCTTCCCTATGTTCAACACAACTAAAATAGAGCCATACATAGCTCAAACGACCACTACATATTTTAGGTGGGGTTGGGATTTCAACCATTGGGTCCCATGGATGTTGCACTACCCCTTGTGGTCACCCTGGTAGACTCATTGCATGCTCCAACTGGAGATTACAAATCCACCTAGTTCATTGAGAGGATCCAACACATCCACCAATAGGTTTAGGATATTATATATAATTCCAATGCCAAGTACAAGCAACACCATGATCAACATTGGGTGCCACACTAGTTTCAGGTGGGAGACAAAGTTTGGTTGCACTTGCAGAGAGAACGCCTTAAAGGGGCTCATAAGAAGCTCCGTTATGGAACATAAACCATCACCAAGGTTGTGGGTAAAAATAATTTTGAGCTCAACCTTCCCCCCTTCCTTGGCTTGCACCTAGTGTTCAATTGGACCTCCTTCGGCCTTATTTTCCACCATTATTGAACACCTCAGAGATAGTAGAACAATTGACACCGAAAGAACTCAAACCTGACTGCAAGGAATAGGAATCAAATGATAATATCATGTACACGTAGTTTAAGGGCACTCGAAAACAAAGGATCCATCTTTATCGGGTTGTCAAAGCAGGGCAACTCTTGCACCAAGGCAAGTGGCTCACCTGGGGCCAAATTCAACAGAAATTTCCTCATATGACGGGCTAAATCAAAAAAATGGAGACCATTTATTCCTAAGGGGAGAGGATTGATCTAGGAGGATATTGGTGTCCACCCACCTTGTCCAATTGGCTCAATTTTTGTTTTTGGCAACTTACTATTTTTAGCAGTTTTTCAGTTCCTGAACTTCCGGGGCCATTTTGAGGGCCTAAACAACATTTTTTTGCAAACAAGAACCCTAATGATAGTTGAAGTCTCATACTGAGCCTCCTAAATGAAGATACTCGACAATACCTTTCCAATGAGCTATCATGCACCCTAAACGTAGATCGTATGCAAAAGTTACGACCCTGAGAAGTTGATGCACTAACTTACCCCAATAGGGCCCACATGAATTTTGGCACTTCATTTCCTAGGGTTAGGTTTTTGGATGTCTAGGGTTTTCTCATTTCATGTTTATTTTAAAAATTCCTTCAGAGCCTCATTGTACCCATATCCTTGTGAATGAGCATAGCCATCACATCTCTGCTCAGAGATAAGCTTACACCATTCTAGCAAGCTTGTTTTCAGCCTGCATTTTACAATTTTCAACATATTTCTTATTTAATAGAAGTCAAGTTTTACTATATCTCTGTTATTTTTCATCGTGTCTTAGTGTTAATATTATAAATCTGTGGTTTAATTTCATTTTTCTCATAAATCTAGATTATAAATATGTGGTTTGATTTCATTCTGCTCATAAATCTTGATCAACTAAGGCATATGCATTCCAATTATTTTCACTCTTTTACATTTCAACAAAAATCACATGCCTTATTTATTTATACATAATTTTTTTCTTAATATGGAGACTTATAAACAACATAGCAAGGGACGGGTTTAAGGAATTCTCACTTCGAATTCCTTGACATAACATAAAAATCCACATCATAGCTCACTTACTCTGCAGCCTTTATGCCAATAATGATAGATGATTATTTGTGATATTCTCACCCAATTAGAAATAATTAGTTCATATACATAATCTATACTTTCTACTTCAAAAGAACATGAATCTAATCTATAACAAAAGAGAGTTTAGGGTGAGAGACGCTTCCTCATTTCCATATCTTCCTTGTTGTCCCATGAATCATTTACTACTCCAACTATTTCTTGGCATCTTGCATATTTTTTATTCCTTAGACTACCTCTACATTCTATCCATGTCTTACTACTGCATTTTCTTTGATCAATTCCATCCAAGCCCAACTTATCCCTTCTTCATTCTCATATATGCATTCCTAGAAAATCCCAACCTTCCTTTCTACCTACTTCTAAGAGATTTATATCACTAAAGTTGTCTTGGTTTCCTCCAATCATTTTATAACTCTAGAATTGGCTCCTCACCTTGGAAGTTTATAATCCAAGCTCCATTCTATCTCTTATTTTTTATCACAAGATATTTCCACAGGATGGGGCATCTCATTCCCTTCATAGAAACCCCAAGTGGTTTGAAGTCCATTGGTCACATTACTTGGTCTCAAGATTCTTTTAGACTTCCTTTTTTTCTTGATAACTTGTTCCACCTTCCCAAGGAAATACAAACTCATGTATAACTTGGTTTTGTATAATCAAGTATCTCCTAGGTAAGTGAAGTTCAATAGTGCCTCACATCCTTCATAATTTTCGAGTTGATATATTGTAACTTTTCTCACTCATGCACATATCTTATCCAATAAGACGATTCACCCATCTCATATGTGAGGTACATTCCCTCTTTATCTTCTTAGATTTCCTCTACCATCCAGTCCTTCCAATGACCCTTCTATATGAAATCATGAATCCTTTCATGCTCTGCAACCTTCACTTATTGGTTTCCCATTTTCTTTTATCCCAAGTGAGTTAAGAACATACATTATTCTTTATGCACAATGATATCATTCTTTTTTCTCTGTAACAAATATAAAGATATGGTTTTTCTAGTACCTTTGCTAGCCATTCTCCTGTTGTATTAAATGTAACCAATGTAGTTCCCAATATCACCACATATCCTTCCACAATTAAAACCACCTTCATTGCTTGTAGTCAAGGCCTTTCCTACATTCTTTCCAACACAAAGTTTAGAACTAGGATTCACAACTCCATAAATATTATGCACTTCTGAGTATTTCTATTTGTTACATTTTTACTTAAGGGCTAGTTAAATTCCCTACCTTCCACATGATGTATCTTTGAAATTAAAATGAACTAGAATGTGAATTTTTAAATAAGATAACTTCACTATGTTTTCTTAGTATCTTGCAAATTTCGTAGTCTGAAACATTGTAGAAAAAATGTTATATAGAAAATCCCAAGATGTCTCATTTAAAAAGATTTTCAAGATGAGTAAAAAACCCTAACTTCCATAGGATATATCTCCGAAAGTATAACAAAATAGAACCTGAATTTTTACCATCTAGACTTTGATATGTATTATGAGTAACCTCTAAATTTATATGTCTTCAATATCCTAGAAAAAAATTATAGCGAAAATTCCAAGATAACTTTTTTGAAGCAACAAAACCCTAGGATCAATGCTTTGATACCAAATGTTATGTTCCAAATGCTTTATATATCACACTAAACCATAAGTACACACCATGTACACTAATGCGAGCATGGAACACAACTCCAATATAAATAAGAGAGATGATTTACACAATATTTCCTTAAAGAATAGGCGAACCTCCTCCAAATACCCAAATACATTCATACATCACAATTCACTTTACCTTAATAATGAATACATTATCTCTACATATACCTATTCACACACTACACATAACATCCCTTTACTATTAGGCTAACCCTATTACATATACACTTACACATTACATATACATTTATCCCCATATATGCCCCCACTTGTGGTCATATCATATACATTTAACCCCATATATTCCCCCCTTGGGTCATAACAAGAAACATAAGCTTCATGAACCTATATTTTCATATCCTGCTGAATTTTTGGTTGAGTCCAAGAAAAATAGACAACTTTATCACATGTCCACCCATTACCAATAGTACATTTATGAACCTTATGAGTTCATCATTATCTCCATGATATGATCAAAGGATTAATACAAAACCTTTTGGAGGGTTTATGTCACATAGTTATGACTCAATATAATTATATTTTGACTGATTAGGTGTTTGTTTCCCATTATTATCTCTAATTTTCTTTTTCCATTCAAATTCCCCATCTATTAATGTCTAGTGTCACAACACAAGCTCTAATTTCTTGGCCTATAAAGGTCCAATGGTGTAGCCAACTTTTGATTTCATCTTATCATGCAAAATTCTTGTCCATAACTACCCCAATGCTACAACATGAGCTTTGATACTACTCTGTCACATACCTAATCCCCTCCATAGCCTTATTATGGAAGAAGTACATTTTTATTTTATTTTTTTCTTCAATCTTTATCCTTCAGGATTTATTAATTAACTATTTTTAGAAATCTCTACTAGTTATGTGGGTCAAAGACCACATGAAACACTTCTTTATCTTATTGGGCCCAAATATAAGGTACAACCATCGATCCATTAAGACATTGACCCACTTTGAAAATACACATCGAGCTTGATATGAATATCACCCCAAATCATCCTTCAAAAGAACATAAATCATACACTCATCTAGGCCATCTAGCCTCTTTTGAATAACCCATTGGATGGTTTCAAAATATGTTCCCAATAGGCCAACATGCCTATTTTGAAGATTCCACTTCAAAGGACATAAATAGGCTCATAAGGCCTATTTTGAATAACCCATTAGGCCTATTCAAAAGGGACTTTATTAGATATGAGATCAATGCATAACCAAAGGCCATTGGCCTTATTTGAATGATCTCTCCCTTTCAAAATATATCCCTAATGGAAAATCCATCAGGCTCTTTCGAAATATGGTCATTGGCCACCTTCAAAATATCTATCCAATAATCCATAAGATCCTTTCAAAATTTGGCCATAAACCACTTTAAAAATAACCAACCAATAGGCCATCAATCCCTTTCTAAGATTCCACTTCAAAATATAGCAGTGAGATCATTGGGTCTCTTTCAAAGATGCACCCAACAAAAATAAAATATCCCATTGGAAACTTTTAATAGAAAATATTTTGAATTATCTATATAGGTCATCAAACCAGTTTGAAAGAATATCTTTGGAATGATCCTAATAGTCCATCAAGCCAATTTGAAATATCATATTTTGAAAGCTCATTATAGGTAAACCAACCAATTTGAAGGAACTACTTTGAAATTCCTATGATAGGACATTGGGTAATTCAAAAGATTTTTTTTTTAATACCCCCAATAGTCCATCGAGCTAGTTCAAAGAAACAACCCCCAATAGGCATCAAGCCTCTTTCAAAGATGTCACATGGAAATATATTTTAATGCAACATACTCTCAAATGCATAATGTGAATTTGAAACAAAATAAATTCTAAGGATTTTCAAATTACAAAGGCATGCAACTGAACAATGCAACCATCAAGCATATAAATAAAATTGAAATGAAGACGTTCATTTGAACCCAACAAAGTCTAATGCACTTTCAAATACATTAGGAAAACAATTAATCCATGCAACAACTATGCATGCAACATTATTTAACCATAAATTCCATTTCCATGTTTTGTACATAAGAATAACACAAGCTTATTAGAAAATATATAGACCAAAACTCATAACATATATGCAACACTTATCTTCAAACAAGATAGTCTAAGAAAATTGGCACCTAGTGAGCAATTTTCCACCCAACTGTAAGTAATCCTCTATGGACGTCACCCCCAAGTTGAGCTCTAAAACCTCTAGGGAAAAGGAAATTGACTAAGGACACTCTAAATCTCTCACCCAACCCAATTTTTATCAGGCTTAGGAAAAATATTTACCATAGCACTCTCTAGGAAACCTATCAACCAAGCTAGCCATGGAACTCCCTTCACTTCCCTAGACAACACCAAGAATATACCTTTTTTTTAAAAGTCCCTTAGGAAACCCTTCTCCATATTTAGTGTTCTTAGTGTGTGCAGAAGGAGTCAAATACATTGTTCACCTTCAATATCAACCTATTAGAGTCATCTCTTGGCTCTTGAACAATCAATGAGTAGAAATCTATAGGGAATGAGAATGGTTTCCTATCAAGCCATACTTTATACTTATTTGTATCCTTCCTTCTCTCTTATTAATTACACAAACTTCCATTCTTTGTCTCTCCTAGGCCACTTACATTTTTGAATGAAAATTCTCCCACTAGTGATAGTGTTGGTGCATAGCATGGGGACACTTAGAATTAAAAGGCTAAAGGGATGAATAAAATGGAATAAGTGGCAAAATTACCCCCTTAGTATTGTTAGTTCTAATTGCAAGAAGAGAGTGCATGGTAAAATATATAGTTCAACTATCCACGAGGTTTGAATTATTATGGAGATGGATTCTCTTACACTCCTCATGGATTGTACTCAACCCCATTTCCTTCATAACTAAAGAAGGTGTATTTACCCACAAACCACCACTTGCATTCACTAATTAATGGTTGGGTTTTTTAATAAGACACATGGTGAAAATATGAAGGTTAGGAGACTTTTTCAACTTAGGATTATTCATTATCCTCTTGGAATTCATTTCCTCTTCCCCTCGAATAGACTCATAGCCCCTTTCATTCTCTTTGTAGCTATCCTTGAACCTTTATATTAATTTTCAAAACAATATTTACATATCTAGAAACTACCATAGCAAGTCTACCTCACGATGTATTGAATGTATATTTATTGAAAATACATACCTAGACATTCACTACTCAACCCTTGGCATTGAGATACACTAGGAATTAATATGTTATTTATATATTTTACACACATTATCATTCCATATTGTCATTACAATACTTATTTACAACCAGAACATAATTATGTCCAACACATCCAAAGGGTTAAAGTTGAGATATTACATTTTCCCAAACAATATCATATTGGGTTGTGAGTTTGAAAAAAACATATCATGTGTAGAACTTTCCAAATGGTCTCTTTGATTTCTACCATGGGAACTATTGAAATGGTTGCCTTTCATGGGTTGCAAGGTAGCCAAAGTACCATCTTATTTGATGAACTTGGTGTAGAATAAAATATTGTTCTAGTTGTGACGACTAAATATTCACGTTAGTGCCATAAAAATTCTCAATATGAATCTTGGATGGGAGATGACGTAGCATCCCAAGGGAATTAGTCAAACCAAAGAAGGAACTCGACCCTAGATTAGATCTAGATATTGGAAAAATTATGGATCCCTGAACTTGGTTCAAGATATCCAAGATATCATCTATTTTTTTGGGTAGTTGATTGAGAAGTTGGATCACAAATTCCAAGGTTCTAATCTAATAGGTGAGTGAGATCTCATTAGTCCCAAGGAATGCCTTGTATTCTTCTTATATTACATCATTGAGCTCACAAATGTCTAGAGGAAATTAAATCTGGTAGGGGCATCTTGATCGTGTATGACCTATGATTGTTGGAAAAAGTGTACTAATGAAGTTGTTGAGATATAGGGATACACGAGAATGAACAAAAGGAGGGTCACATCTAAATTTTTGTATATTTTAGGGTACTAGACAAGGATTGTTTATTTTAGGGTTGTAACTAAGAAAAGAGGGATTATCATGCCAAAATAGAGAAAAATGTGCCAAAAATTGGAAAATAATAATTAACCCCTTAAATTCCCCCCCATTGTACTCTCATAATAGCCATAGGCCATGATTATGACATCTTACTACTGCAAAGACAAAATAAGTCAGGGTAATGGGGTGGGTGAGAGGGATAAAGAATTACAAGGTTTTTGACCATGAATAGACTATTCTAATACCTCTTGGAAGGATATTCTACTAAAAATTGATGACATCAATATAAATATACCATTAAAACCAAACATCAATAAATAACAAGATGCACACTACCAGGGAATAACAAGTAATGAAATAAAAGAGGAAGATATCATATTATCAGTCACTTTGAGGGGGAAACCTCCAATACCACTTCGAAGAGTAGACTACAATGAGTTTACATATATCAACATAACACCTCCATATATATGATTTCTTATTTAAAGAGTAGAAGTAAAGAAAACAAATGATTTGTAAACTGATGTGGATATTCCAATGGAACAATTCATCACAATAGATAATGCATTATGTTGAAATATTTTATTATGTAGGTTTAATTCCTTACATATTAGATTTATTAGCACTAACTTATTGCTCATATTTATGAAAATGAAATATCAAGCAAATTAACACACCATCTACTCAAACGAACACAAGATATATCCTAGGAAACCCAAAATGGGAGAAAACCCATCTAGAAGGTTAGACATATACTTTTCTCTCTTTTCTTCAGTTATGAAAATGAAAATACAAACTACGGAGTTTCCTTTGACACTGTGGAATGAATGGCTGCTACAAATTCTTTTGCATCCTCTTTTATGCTCTCCAATCCCACTCCTAGATGGTGTTCTCAACTATGGAGTAAGTACAATACTAAACAATGGAATCCTTTCTCCTCCTAGTGGCCTAGTATTCAACATAGTCTGACAATCGTCTAGTGATCCAGGAGGATCCGTGAATGCCCATAGAGGTCTAGAAATATATGGAGCATCCACATAGGTCCATAATGGTTTATAAATTCTCAAATTTCAATCGTCCCAAATTCTCTCGAAAATGCAATCAATGCCTAGATCTTGGTGATAGATTTCCAATGATACAAAAATCTCCTCAGACGAAGTTCGTATGAAAAATTTATGAGTGGTCAAAGTTCTAGTCAAACCAGGTCAAAATTCAAAGTCCACATGGGAAAAAAAAGGGGTGACACATGTCACCACTGCAAGGGTGACACGTGTCATGTGATTTTTGGTAGCTAACTAGGTAAGGTACAATCCAAGTGGTCCAATTACAAGTTGACAAGTGGTCCACTCCTATGATGACACGTGGCAAGGATGAGCCAATAAAAGGATGCCATCTGGCTACTTCCCATTGGCCTATAATGGCATGGTTTATTAAAAATTATGGAGTCGATAGGGGTCGAAACCAGACCTCCATAAGCCTTAACAAAACCCTACTACCAATGTGGCATAGACCCCACCCTCTTCTCTTCTTTGGGGTTGCTTGACCTCCCGGTCTAGGATCGTTCTTAAACACCTGAGTTAGATTGACTCTTTGGTTCCCTGCTAGAACCCGACAACCTCTATCATAGGTCCCTCTTTCTCCAAAGTGCGGGTCCTCTCAACCCTGTGACTCTCTTCTTGGCCCTTTGAAGAAAGTTGGTGGTGACACTTGGCTCTCCATTCCAGGCCCTTTTTATCACGTGACCTCGGGTTGTATCCCAGGGTTCAATCACACAACGCGCTTTGGGCATCGGGATTTGGCTCTTTCCACGCCAACAAATCTTATGTTCCCAAACTTCGAATCGACGAAATCAAATGAGCGATGATCAATGGTCCTCGTCCCTCTTTTATATCGATGACTACGATCTCTTAGGAATTCGGCCTTATGGAGTCTCTCACTATCCTCCTCGGACATCTTCTGGAGTACTCTTCCTCTGAATCGACCGATCACTTCCACGCGTCCCCTCTAGATCCAACGGTCTAGATTCAAACCGCTCTTTGTGACTTCGTGAAGATCTATGTTTTATCTTGGAAAACCTCCTAGAAATCTCAATATTTTTCCACCTATCTCCTCCCGACGATGGACGACTTCATGGTATTCAGGAATTCCACAAGTCCTCAACCTCCTTGCACACTTAGCGCAATTTTTTTTTCGAGACTTAGACTACTCGCGAAATTCTTCTGCACTCCTTGCAGAGTTCTATGTAATTTCTTCTGTGACTTTTCTCGACTTGAAACCTTCAAGGTTCCCAGTTCTTTTGCGTCCTTCAGTGGAATTTCTCTTGCCCTCCTGCCAGCTTGGTGCTCTTCCTCCTGAGCTTTTAATATGAACTTACAATATCCTTGGCGCACTCCTTGCACTCGACTAATCTTTTCGACGACATCCCCTTGAGCCCTTCTGCAAGTCTTAAGGCATCTCCATTCCTTTGTTGATGCACTCTTGCAAAGACTTCCTTCCTCAGAGTGTTCAACAACCCTAGGATTCTCTTCAGGATTCCAACACTTCAGAATGTGTTTCTCTTATATGCTCTCGTACTTGTTGTATTCCCTCATGGAAGAGTATTACAGAGTATTCAGTAACTCTGCACTGTGTTTTCTGCTACAAAGTCTTTCTTTCCAAGGTACCCAACCACCTTGAAATTTCCCTCCAAATCTGTGAATTGTTGTAGTGTGCCCTCCTGGCAGCTTCTCTTCTGACTCAAACAAGTTTAGACACACACTCCTTGTGTTGGCATCCTAGAGAACCAGACTTAATCCAACACACTCACATATAGTAGATTATATCTCTATCCATGTAGACAATTTCTAACATACATCTATAGCTCAAATGCATAAGAATGACATTCACGAAAAAACATCCATTACACAGAAATTGTAAAACAAGAAAAACTGTTCTTTTCTATTAATGGTGGAATGTCCATTACAATATATGAGTCTGGACTACAACTAATTGTCAGCTCTCAAATCTCCTATGACTACTTCTATCTGCGATGCCTCCTTCTACTGGAAACAATACAAGAGTTTATACAAGAGGGGCTCGACGAGATTCCCTCCAAGCTAAGATACTGGTGTCTAATCACCATTCAAAACACCTATCTAATGGGCAGATTACAATGATGAAAATTTGATCCGAATCAGATGCAAATCCCTCCTACTGTCAACCACTTAATGATGACCTTATCTTCCGCTTGTGCGAAGGCACAAGTTTGGCTCTTCTAACTTGTCAACATTAATTTCCTTGATCACGCTTCATATTATCGAAGGCAAAATGAGAGGGTGGCGCCTCTCCCTTCCTTGAATATGCACCACTTGTGCTAAGTTAGAGCGATGCTCCTACATCATTACTCCATGGCTATGAAAATTCATGAGCTCTTTCTCATGAGCTTCCCATCTCTATTGAAATCCTCCTGGATCCCAAACTTTCTACTGGAGTTGTCCACCTGCTCCTCTACTTTGCTTCTGCTACTGCTTCTTCCTCTTCCTTGCTACTCATGCAGGTGCTCCTCTGTCTAGCTTCTTCTTGCTGACCGCTTCTTCTACTGACCTCAACATCAACCTCCATATTTCCTCTACGACTTCTTCCAGCTACTCCATCGGCTGGTTCACCTCATGCAGACTACTCGACTGCAATGCCTCATGATACTCTATGGGTGGATCATCCTGATCTCCCACATGGCTATTATACCTTGTGATGATGAATGGCCACTCTGTTGTAGACTCAAATTCCTCAGTCTCACTACTAAAATGCTGCTCATCTACCTCCTCTGACAGACTAACTACTGTCAGTTCTTCAACTGGTCCTATTCCATCTCTCTCCAATTGCAACTCGTGCTGGTAAGTCTCCTTTGGCATGGCTATCTTGTGGCAACCAACTTTTGGTTCTAGATTGTCCAACCAATCCTCTAGTGAATTTAACTCCTTCTCCCACTGAGTCAGTAACTCAACTGGGTGATCCTCCTTTGTTGGAGAAGACTTCAGTATTTGCTCCTTCTCCTCCATGACAGTCTCAACTCATTGTCCTTCTGTTGCATCTACAACACCTATGCTAACCTCTTCTCAACTTCTTGGAAGGAATATCTCGACTCCTCCAATGACTAGAACACACCTTTGATCCTTCTCCTCTGTGATGAATTTTTTTAAATTTTCATCATCTTCATTCACACGAATTGAAGCTTCGCATGAACCTTCATATGGATGAGGCATTTTCTCCTCTCAACCTGTCAACACCCCCTGCTGACGTGAACTCTCATCTGAGATCATATTTTCTCCCTTGTCCAATTGGAAATTCGGGATGTCTCCTCTTCCCTCCTGGCAGTTTACGAGATCAACCTATTCCTCCTCATTACCCACCTAGCAACCTACAAGAATACTCCCAGATCTCTTTCCCTCACCACTGAGGTTTTTGACATATCTCAACCACCTTTTTAACACCTGTTGTTTCCTTCAGGCCAACAAATTTTGAACGAGCCACTTAGCTATCCTTTTCAAAGGCCACTTGTATCTCCAACACACCTTTGCCTCCCACTGCATCTTAAATGCTAGCCTCTCTATCTATGCTTGGATTTCACTGAGCTCCTTGTCCATCTTTGCTTTGATTTTCCGTGGGAAAAATTCTCCTCGACCGCACTCATGAATTTCAACGACCATCTTGCTTCACCTACAAACCACCAAGCTTTTTACCATCTGCTACATGCCTTGCAATAGTTCTACAGAGTATCACACTCTGTCTCCCTTTCCTACATAAGTTAATTCTTCTCTCTGACTCTACTTGATGTATCCAGACTGTCTCCTCTTCCTGAAAACAATTTCATGATCTAATACCACTTGGCGCAGACCCCACCCCCTTCTCTCCTTCGAGGGTTCTCGACCTCCTGGTATAGGATCATTCTTAAACAATTGAGTCGGATTGACTCTTAGGTTCCTTTTTGGAACCCATAAATCTCTATCATAGGTCCCTTTTTCTTGAAGTGTGGGTCTGCTCAACCCCATGGCTCTCTTCTTGTCCCTTTGAATAAATTTGGTGGTGACACTTGGCTCTCCATGCTAGGCCCTTTTTATCATGTGACCTTGGGATGTATCCTAGGGTTCAATCACACAAGGCGCTTCAAGCTTTGGCTCTTTCCATTCCAGCAACTCTTATGTTCCCGAACTTCAAATCAACGAACTCAAACGCACAACCATCAACGGTCCTCATCCCTCTTTTAGATGGACGACTACGATCTCTTCAGACTCCAACCTTATGGAGTCTCTCACTATCCTCCTTGGATATCTTCGAGAGTACTCTTCCTCTGAATATGTGGATCACTTCCACACATCCCCTCCAGATCCAATGGTCTGGATTCAAACTGCTCTTCACAACTTCGTGAAGATCTTTGTTTTCTCCTAGAAAACCTCCCAAATCTCCAACTCCTGGATGTCCCGATATTATGCCACCTATCTCCTCCCGAAGATGGATGACTTCATGGTCTTTGGGACTTCGACAAGTCCTCGATGTCCTTACACACTTAGCACAATTTTCCTTCGACTTGCTACTGTGCTACGACCTCCTATTCAATGAACTCTTGGATGACTACATCGTTGATAGGTCCCTCTAGACGCTATTCAGTTGTAGTGATAACCTCCTCTAGCTTTGCTCCTTGGCCTTCCAACTCTATAAAAAATTGATAGGCCTTGTCTTCTACGGGTTGGAGCCTCTCAGTTACCTCCATAACTCTACTTTTGATAGTATGGATCTTCTTCTGTGTAGTTCATTTCTCTCGGGAGCGCTTCATTCTTTCCACAACTGATAGGGACTTCAACTGTGCCTATATCTTTTTATCTTAATACTTCGCCTCTTTGAGATGTGACTTCAGTGCCTTCAATTATGGGTTCTCCATGAGTTTTTCACAGGTCTGGGCACTGCGATCAATGAGTTCCTTACATTCTAGGGTAAGAGCCTTTAGCCTTTCAACTGCACTCTGGGCGGTTTCTTCTCTTTGGTCTCTTACATATTGTGGGGTCTCAAGTATAGTGTGTAGCTCCAAATATGCTATGCATTGTTGTAGTTGCTGGATGGCTTCTGCGAGCTGGTTTACCTGCTATGTAACTCGATCTTCTACCTTGATTTCTAATACTATCACAAAGAAAATTTCTCTGTTGACCTCTTCTTTTACTTCGAGTTGCTCCACAAGCAACTATTCCTTTTCTTGCTGTAGCTGTGATTTTTCTTAATCAAAATTCGCATGGAGAGCAAGATTTTCATGTTCTATAGAACAATGTTGCTCTACTAGTATTCCTTGTACTTGTGTCAAAGCTTGGGTGGCTTTCTCTGTTTCTTCCTATGCTCATCGAAGGCAAGCTTCGAATGTATCGGCTAGGAGGTGGAGTTGAGCTGGCTCATCTCCCAATTCTGGCTCTCCCGGCATAGTGGAAACTATGTGGCTGGACTGTAGGGCCTGATGTACCCCTCAGAGTTCAGTCTTAATTCGATCATACATCTCCTCTTTATTTGCATCTTGTTTCTCTACTATTTCCAGCAAAGCATCTTGTAGGGATGCTATGAGGAATTCGAAGTCATCAGAGGTGAGGACGGTATGCATCTTTTTCATGGTGGCCTTCGATATCTTCCGGGAGGAAGGTTTTGAAAGTGAACCTTTCCTCTTCTTCAGGGGATCAACGTCATCTCCTTTCTTCTGTTCTATTTATTTTTCATATAACTCTTCTCCATCACCTCCTTTCTCTGATGATATGGAAACATTTTTCATGGATGCGTTGTCTAATTCTTGGACCTCTTCGGTATTCTTTGTCCTTCTAGGTCCGGGTGTATCCTGCACAGTTTCTGGGATATCGATGTCAGATATCTTCGCAGGGTCTGCTGGAATAAGGAGGTTCGTCGACCAATCCTTGGTGATCTCATCCAAGTCCTCCTTTGTCTTATTATAGTAGGATTGAAGTTGTTGCTTGTGTTCATTGATGCACGTTGTGATCTAAATAAAATGCCGATTTGCGTTAAAATTCAACAAAGGCTTGAACTAGTGTAGAGTGTTTGGAGTCATGCGAGGCTTGGCATGGATGGCTATCTTCAACCGATTGTAGTAGGCATGAAAAAAAACATTGGACTGTCACTGTTTATTCATGTCGCTTGAGTACCACAGTGTACCGAACTTCGCGGTCAATGGTTCAAGAGCAAGAGCATGATGATCACTGTGAAAAATCAACTTAGTCTATAGGCTCAAACTCTTAGTTGGAAAACATTTTCTCGGTGCATGGCGTGGTGGGATAAATAGGTAAATCAACAACGGGTCACTTGCAATGGGTATGAAGCCTTCATTAACTTTGTTATGTCCGTTACGGTGCGGTCACAACTATCAAATGGAAAGCTATTTGTCCATAAATGTCTTTATATACGTTTAGAGCATTGGTCTAACAGTTATAATGGCCCCTAATGACTATATTTATTTGCCATGGCAAAGTGCCATGTGTCGCTATTATGATATCCCAACGAAGCTCCAATTTTGCAAATTTTCCTTCGGTGAGGTTTCCTCTGGAACCTTCTACAACTTGTCGATCTTGGCTCTCTTCTTACTTAGCTTTCTAGCCTTCCTCCCAGTGAGCTTCATCTCGGCATGTCGTTTTCCGTTTTGATTCTTATCTTCTTTATCTAGAATAGGTACTTCAATCTTCTGTGGGTCTTCTAGTGTTCTTGCAACTTCAACATCCAGGTATCTAGTGTTAAATAGCTTCGATCTATTCTTCTCTTCTTCAATCAAGTGTGTGATCCTTCTAGTCATGAATTCTTTTAACTCTTGCTTCTTCTGCTCTAAAACGTCTTCTTCTTCTTGCCTTCTGGACTGATCTCTTTCAATCCAAGGTTTTCCTAGTAGCATGGTAAATGGGGCACTATTCTCAATAAATTTGATAATCTCAAAATCTTCCTCTGTCAAAGTTCCATTGGCATTCATAGGTATCCGGGTGATATTTCCACATAGGTTTATCAACTTTCCTTTGAATAGTCCTATTGCTTCCAATGAAGGAATCATAACAGACTTCCCTATATCTTCCCAAGTTCTCTCTATCATGATATTCACCTATGTTTCCTCATCTAAAACATAGTCAATGTCAAAGTATCCTATTCTTGCTTCAAGGAATTATCTTTCTTTGAAGATCTCTGATAATATGGCATGTCGGTGATCATTCCGGGTTTCTTTCATCTGTAGAAATACTTTCTCTGATTCTTTCTGGGGTTCTGTCATAATCTTAGTTTCTGGATCTGCCTTAGGGTTTTCTTGTTTCATGTTCATTTCTTCAATCTTAGCAATCATTCTAGGACACTCCAATACTTCATGGTCCATATATTTACAACAAAGACAACTATGTCTTCTCCCAGGGAATTCCTTAGCAAGATATCCCGATCTTCTGCAACTGTAACATAGGGTTAATTCTCTCTTTCTTTTAAATGATCCCCAACCTTTCCTGTACTGCACGCTAAGATCATGGTAGCTAACCTAAAAACATTTCTTTATAGGTTTCTGCATACACTTATTAGTCCAAACATTCTTTCTATGCATAGGTATAACATATTTTTCACTATTCTTATCATATCTACTCATATAGAATCTTCTTTCATCTATTAATACCCTAGTTTTCAAGCTAGGATAGAATCTATCAAACATACCTAGATCCATACTGTTGAATTTTTTTTCTTTCACTTATCTTACTTCTACAGAGCACAAATCTTTCATATCTAGAACTTTTCAATATTCTTACCTTTATCAGAGCATAGAGCTTTCAGAGATTACCTCTTTTAATAAAAAAGTCTCATTTTTTCCTTTCTCAGAGCACAAAGCTTTCATATCTTACCTCTTTTCTTCAGATCAAACTTCTTTTCCTTAGCACAAAGCTTGTCAAACTAAGTAGAGTACTGCGCACTAGAGCAACAGATCTACGCACAGATCTTTCACAATTTCAGGTCAGATCCTTGCACAAAGCTTCTTCTTCCTCAGTTCCCAACAATCCCAGTTTCAGGTCCCGACAACAGAACCATTTGTTGGCACAGGGGCAGACCCATGGTTCAATGCTACAACAACACACCAACAAAACCCTAATTACCAACCCTTTTGACAACACCTGCGAAGCAGATGAAGTCTCACTCGAGGTAGAGGTAGGGGTGGTTGTAGGACTCAGGTTTCTGTAACCTTAGATGGGACACATATATGTGATTATAATACTTAATAGATCACTTAGCACCGTTAGTTCATCATTATTTACCCAATATCTACTTCGCAAGTAAAATAGAGCATCACAACAATCACGCTGATATAATGTATCTAAGCACTTAGCATCAATAAATGGATCAGATCTGGTAGATTCAAGCACTAAGAACATTCAACTATATCAGATCTAACATCCAGATTCATCATAAGCACACAGCATAAACAGATCTATCTATCTATCTATATCAATCACTTAGGAAATAACACAAAAATGCACCAACACATCGTACAAAGAAGAATACCATAATATTTATGTGGTTCACCCCCACCCTGGGGCTACGTCCACCAAATCTTCTTCTTTATTAGCTTCAATCAGTCATCTACATGCAAAAAAACCCTACTCTACATAGGATAGGAGCCCTGGGAACACCTCGCCAGATCCTCCTTCCCCAAGCTAGCTCTAGCACAAATCCTTTCACAGTCTGTTACAACCACTTGCACTTAGCTCTACAAGTTTCTCCCAATATGCACAGAGCATCTACAAACCAAACTTGCACTTAGCTCTTATCTTATCGACCATACATCACATATATGCCCCTTCTTACATTGCTTATACATCTATTGATACTTTACAAAATAGGCCTAAACATGGGTAAACCCATGGGCCGACATCCCATTCCCATTACATATTCCCAAATCCCAAAAAGGACCCAAAAGGGGCTGAGATCCAGTGATCTGTTCTTCATCTTGTGCTCCATCTTTGACAGGCTGTCGAAGTCACAAAATAGGTCAACTTGACCAAGGATCTCACAAAACTTGGTCAAGGGTCAACACTATCCCCTCATGGCAGAGTATTACAGAGTATTTGGTAACTTTGCACTATGTTTCCTCCTACATAGTATATCTTTCCAAGGTACCCAAACAACTTGAAATTTCCCTCTGAATCTGTGAATTATCCTGGTATGCCCTCTTGGCAGCTTCTCTTTTGACTTGAACCAGTTCAGACACGCACTCCTTGCGTCGGCTCAGAGAGTTTCCACCCTCTGTTGCGCACTTGTTGCACTTAGCCTAGAGAACCAGACCTAATCCAACACACTCACATATAATAGATTATATATCTATCCATATAGATGATTTATAACATACATCGACAAATCAAATGCATAAGAATTACATTCACAACAAAACATCCATTAAACATAAATTGACAAACATGAAAAACTATTCTTTTCTATTAATGGCGGAATTCCCGTTACAATAGTGTTATAACCCTAAATTGCACCAAACATGCATACCTGGCATTAGGCCATCTTACTTGCTATCTTTGCCAAGCCATCATTGAACAACTCTTCTAAAAAACCATTTTTTTTGAAGGTGTACGCACCCTGCACCACTACTGCCCGCATACACATGCTTGCTGCACCACTACAGCCCATGTACACTCACAAAAAGTGAAAAAAATGAAAATTCCAAAGGGATATGGGTTTTCAGGCCATTACCTAACCATTTGACTACCCATAGCTAGTCACCCCAACCGTTACTATATTTTTGGCCTATATAATAAGGTGTTGGGGTCCCATTCCAAAGAGAAGCATGAGAGCATAGAAACTCTGCCCATTTCAGTATTCCCCCTTTGCCCCAATATTTTTCAACCACATTATGAGTTTGAGCTAGAATTCCTTCTTCCTCCATTGCAAACCCTTGCCATTTCCCTAGAGAGAATTGAAGAGGAGAATAATATGTGGAAGCAATTGGTGCATGGTGAAGAGGATCCCATGATCGAGTTCAAGGAGCAGTTGCCAGTCTCATATTGTAAACGACTTTTGTGAGATTAATATAAAGAAATACTTTTTTTGTCCCGCCAAATGATGTCTTAAATCTTTATGATTTGTTTACATTTTTTGTTATGATGTCTAGCCCACTAATCCTCATATAGAATGCATACTTGTAGTTTCTTGTTTGTATTTTGGTGAATGCAGGTTGGCCTTGGGAGGAGATCTGTAGTTGAGAAACAACTAAGTGCAAAGGGATCGACACCGGACGCAGAGTTTAAGGTATGCCTACCAGATCCCTATACTTTGTCTTTTATGTATGATTGTGGGGTAGTGACGGGATAGTTGTTAAAAGTAGGAGACTTTAGACGGTTAGCTCTGCTTTCACTTTAGAACCCTAGTGTAGTCCGTAGAGGGGTTTTATCTCTATATTTGAATTGGAAACCATATTGGGGAGACCTCTAGATATTTTTGGGGATAATCTTTTTGGGTGTTTTGAATCAGTTTATTTACTTTTTTTTGAGTTTCTATAAGCTTCTGTGTCTTTAAGGGATTCTGGTCTTCCATACCAGTAATCCCTGCCTTTTCTTGACTGTTGGTTTTTATTTTTTTGAGAATTTACAAAGGTGTACACGACCTGTAGTGGGCCTACACACGTACATATGCACTCTTCCTTTGGACAACCCGCGTACATACACAGGCTGCTGAAGTGTCAGTAGCATGCCTGTGTTGAGTTTTTTTTTTAAAGAAGAGGTAGTCATCCTCTTCCCTGTCTGAAGTCACACTTCTCAGGGGTTTTCTTTATCTAGCCCTAGTCTTTTTTATAACAGTCTATATCCTAGCTCTGACCTCAACATAGCTTTCTTTTTATCCAAGATTTCTTGTGTTTTCTTTATTAGGGTTTTTAGACAAGTTTGTGAGTCTATTATGATCTGCCTGCTTGATATTGTCAGTGACTCCCTGCGATCTGCGATGGGCCAGAAGTCATTTCTTGGTCTTGAATTTTCATCAATTTTTCCCTTTTTTTCTTTAGAAGAAGAGAAAAGAATCCATTTTCAAATTTCTTGTTTTGAAGCATAAAACAATAAACAAAAAATTCATTTCTCTATTTGGTAAAAGTAGTTCAGGTTAGTTGCTTTATTTACCAAGGAAAAATAAAGTTTTCTTAAGTTCTTTATTTGAATTCTTAGGAAATTAAGTAGCTCGTAGTCGAGCGAAATATTGTTTTAAGTTTTTCTTTTCAAAGATCTGAGAAAAGTAGTTATGAAAAAGTTTGGTTAAAGAGTTTAAATTGGCAAATATTTATTTGTGAAGAAGAAGTAGTTTGTTTTCAGTTTCGTATTATGCTCTTCTCTTTCATCTCTTAAAGAACATCACTGGTTTCAATTCCATTCCCTTTGACTTAAGACAACCACTAAAGTTAATTCTTAATTAAAAGTTATTAGACTTTGTGTTTGTAGGGTCCATCAATTTAGTCTAGGCTAGATCCTTGATTTAGGATTGGAGAGGAAACACTTCAAGGCTACAAAAAAAAACATAAGAGTCTATTCTAGGGAGTGCTTGAAAGTACAATAACCATGAAAGTTATCTGAGACCCCCCTCTGACACAGGAGCTAAACACGAGGGCGCGTACAAAAAGGTAGCGGATATAACCCCTCCAAAGCCAGACAAAGCGTAGTGGGGAACGCATATAGAGGGATTATCTTGGGATTCCATTGATCACATTTTCCATAGAGCTTCGTGGGTCTTGAATCTATTCAAGATCTTAAATTGTCTTCCAGAACACTTGATTTTTATACCCTTGATAGGTTTCAGGTTTGATACCCTGCTCATTGCGGTCCACCCGACTGTCGACTGTACCCTCCTAGTGATTGTTCACACGTTGGAAACCTAGTTTCCTTTATCTTAGTGACTTACAAGGGTGACTACGGGGGTATACCATGGTACCTAGGGAAGACATCGAGCCATGCTTTGTCGAGTATACCCAGAGGATGGTGCCTTCGTATTCGAGTTTCACTTGCACTGAAAGTTTCTCTAGTGTTGGCTGGTATAACTGTTCTTCCAACTAGCTAGTGATCTGCTTGTCTTATCTCATAGGATATTTTTCTGGTGTGTGTTGGTATTTAACGTTAATAGAAATCCGTAATGTTTCATTGATCTTCTCACACCATGGAGGATTAGTAGCTTCACCGGTCATGAAGGATTCTTGGCCTACCGTCGGTTAATCTGGAGCCACCCCCGCCACCACTAAGGAAAAAACTAGACCAACAAGGGTATTTTGAGGTGACCGGGCCACAGGAAACTGAGCCCAACCCACCTCTGAGAGGAGAACATTTGATTTCGGAGGAACCAACCATTTCTAACCTTGGAGCGGAAGCTCTTGGTCCGTATAACTTTCTGATCACCAATCTATCAACACCCATTATCGTACAGGTTCACCCTTACGAATGTCAGGTAGTGTCACAAGAAATGATGGATACAAATGTTGCTACTTCTTCAAGGAATATTGATACTCCCTCTATGATTGTCAGTTCAGGGGGTTTTCTGCCTCCAAACCAACCGTCGCTGGTTCGGACCAGTAGGGTTTCAACTGCCTCTACCTCAGGCAATGGTATGATTCCATCTATAGCAACGATCACTGCTCCCTTCACCCAGAGGGTGACAGGCCCTCCATTCTCATAGGGGATGCCTAGCTTCGATATGAACTCTATAGTTTTCTATTCCAATCTACAGAATTTAGGTCTAGGGGAAGGGAGCTCAAACGCTCCTCTACAAGGATCTATGGGGGGTAGTTCAGCTCCCTATAATGCTTTCCCTTACAGAGGGGGTCATATACCTCCTTCATCCCCTTCGCTTGACGGTGCTCACCAACACTTTGGCGGGATGAAAATAAACTATAGTTCGCTTGGAGAAGGTAGTTAAGGAATTCCTTCTTATAGCATGCTGGTAGGTTCAACACCGTTCTCTTTGTTTGACATGTTTAATAAAAATTCTTTCTCGTTAGCTACCATCTCGGCTGGAGGCAACCTCGGTTATGGACAAAACAATCCTATGCAGGGTACTATTCCTGCACAAGGGGCAAACTCAGGAATTCTTTCCTCACAAGGACCTTGGTATTCATGGCAAGGATCATTTCCCTCGTCAAGGATGCTGACCAGGGGAAACCCCTTCCATAGCCAATGGAACCCCATGCAAGTCTCAGGACCTATGCCCATCGGATCGGCAGGGGGAAACCCTTCACAAAATCCTTGGAATACAACGCAAGCCCAACCTTCTACGTCCTATTACAGGAGTCAGCCGATGATGTCTCAACAAGCACAGAACCTATATGCTGGTCACAACCATGGTTATTACCACAACCTTGGCCAACAACCTAACTTTTCTTGTCAACTTGGTGCTAGCCAAACTCCAGGCTCCTTTTTCCCTGGTTATAATCAACAACCCAAATTACCGTTTCTGGAAACTATGCACTTGCTAGACTTCACAAGGTTATTAAATGACCCCATCTGTCATGATCCACATTGGCCTCCTATGCCAACCAAGTTTCCTTTAGAAATTCCAAAGTCCGAAGCTAAGCCAAATAAATATCCAGGCGATTATGTGACTACCTTCCATTTATGGTGCTCATCCAACTCTTTGAGAGATGACTTCGTTCAGTTGCGTTTGTTTCAATGCACTCTCATAGGGAGTTATTTGAAATGGTACATCGAGCTTGACCGCTCAAGATACTCTACCTTTGTCGTATTGGCAATGACTTTCTTAAACCATTTTCAATTACCTGTGAGATACGATGCTAACACCTAGTTGCTGGCCAATTTCGAGCAGACAAAGGTAGGCCATATCTCAGATCACTTCTGAGAATGGAGACATCGAATTAGTTTCATAAAAGTACCATTCCCACCAACATTCCTTCTTGAATGGTTCCTTATGTCTTTGGTTCCATAGTTATCTAAATATGTTGCAATGCCGGGGATCTTTTAAGAAGAAGAAGTGATAATGAGAGCTCAACAACTAGAGCTGATTTACTCTCAGTCTGGTTTACTTTATGAAGTTTTGCTAGATGCACCATGGTCAATACTTGAAAATACCAAACAGAGATATGGACCACATGTCGATGGTATTTTTAGTTCAGCGCAAACGGATCCCATTGATAAGATGTCAAATCAATTACAACAATTGTCAATACAACAGACAGTGACCAACCAGACCACTAGTTTGGTTTCTCCCCCTACTCAAACGTCAGATGTACATAGCGTTCAATAGACAAACCCAAATTCCACCCAAAAACCTAATGGAAAGAAGAAATAATGAAAGAAGGGTAAGGGGGATAAGAAACCTACCAATAATGATGGCAGGGGTAACACAGAAAATAAGAAGTCGAAGTATCTGTGTAATCTTTGCATGGAAGACCATCCGACTCACCGGTGCCCTCAGCTTGCAGAGGCCCATAAGTTATTGGCACAGCAATAGCCTGCCATGTTAACAAACCCATTTCCACATGGGAAAAATTTAATTCAAGCCTCTTCGAGCGTGGAAGGGGGTAGTCAGCGACCCCCTCTATCTTCGAGTAATCCTTTATCTACAAATGTGTACATGATGAAATGTAGTATTGATATAACAACTAGGAAACATGACTACGGAATTCCAAACACCTATGAGAAGGGTAAAGAAGTAAAAAACACACCTCTTCCTCTCCAGATTGAGAAAATTTTGGGTGAAACAATGACACACATCCCAAAAGGTGCGTTCAAGAAATCTTCCCACAATCCAAATGCAAGGGCCGCCCATAACTACTCTGTGGTGGAGGATTTGTCTCAAAACCCTTGTGAAATGTTTTCTTTGGAAGTCCTCTAGAGCTTCCCTTCCCAGAGAAAGGCTCTATTAGCTACCTTAGGATCTGCTGAGACTTCTAATCCAGGAACGATCATGCTTGATACAACAGACTTAAAACCTCGTCTCCCTTACCATGTGGCGTTTTATATATTAGTGGCTTACACCATGAAAACTTTTACTTGGAACATTTTCCGCATGGTGGTTGATGAGGGTGCCTCGACATGTGTGATGTATTTGGCGTGTTGGAAGGCTATTGGCCAACCCGTTTTGTCTCCGTCACCTAATATTCATACCGCTTTCAATGGTCATTCATTCCTACCACATGGAATGCTCCCCTCTTTCCTCGTGTAGTTAGGGGGAAGACCATGTGCATCGAGGTTGAAGTGGTCGATGCGTCTCTTGAATAAAATATCTTGTTAGGAAGGAGTTGGAGCTATGCTATGCAAGCAGTGGCCACGACAGTTTTCTGGGTCTTGTTGTTTCCACACAAGGGCCAGATCGTGTCTATTGATCAGTTATCCTTCTCCCGTCTTGACCCTTCATTGGGGGTATCCACGGTCCTGATGATTGATAACCCTCATCCCAGCATAGTAAACGTAGGGGTTGGTGTGTGCCCACCTTTGATGGGTACTTTTGATTACCCACCTCTGACTGAAAATTTCAAGTACATATCGACTGTCCCCAACCAACCTAGGGATGAAATATTTCAAATCTCGTCGTTTCGCATGAATTACTTTAACGATCCATGGAATCTTCCTTCCCAATAAAACCATTATGGAAGGGACATGGCACCATGGCATGGCCATGCCTTTGTCTACAATAGAAGTTTCGTACTCTATAGTCCAACAAGCTTCCACTGACCTCGATCCGACTCCCACACAAGAGCTAGATCCAATTCTCGAGCCTACTTGGGATCAAGGTTCCCAACTCGCCAATAATGAATCTTTAGACTTAGTATTTCCCTAAGACGAGGCGATTATTAAGGCAATCAATAGTCCGGATAGACCTTTGGATGATCTCCATCACAGATCTTATTTCCTCCCAGAGTTAAGAAGAATTGAAGCAGGTGAATTCACTCTGACTATGAATGGAGATAGGGCTTGTCCTATCAATCCTTTGGCTACACATGTTGTTTACACTAAAGGAAATATGGAAACCATCGCTAAAATGATACCTATTGATATCTACAAAACCCTTGCTATCATGGAGAATGTCTTCTTAAAAGCGGACTACTCTCCCGAGGAGATTCAATCTACAAGAATTTATTTAAATAATTCCATGACATGTTTTCCTGGTCTTACGAGGAAATTCTAGGCATAGATACAAGAATCGTTGAACATGAAATCACAATGTATCTCGATGCTAAGCCCATCCAATAGAAGCTTTGCCCAGTTAATTGTAGGAAAGCAACAAATATTAAGGCTAAAGTAGAGGAAATAATCAAAGTTGGTTTCATTTACCCCGTTCAATTGACTCAATGGGTGTCGAATCCCATGCTAGTCAACAAAAAACATGCTACGATTCACATATGTACGGACTTCCATGATTTGAACAAGGCCTGTCCAAAGGATAATTTCCCCACACCATTTATTGACCAAATATTCGATGAATGCATAGGTTGCGAGGCCTTTTCTTTCATGGATGGTTTTTCAGGATACAATCAGATACAAATCAAACTCTAAGACCAACACAAAACGATTTTCATTTGTTCATGGGGTACATTCAGTTATCGAAAGATGCCTTTTGGTCTGAAAAATGTTGGAGCTAATTTTGAGTGGGCCATGTATTTTTATTTCCACGATCTCAAACACATAGTCAAGGCTTATCTTGATGATTTAGCATCATGAGCTCGTAAGAGAGGTGATCATCCCACACACCTCTGACTCATCTTTGAGCGATGTCGCTACTATTGGTTTCGCTTGAATCCAAACAAATGCGGTTTTTGCATAACATTGGGTCATCTGCTAGGTTTCATAGTTTCAACAACAGAGATCATGGTCGATCCTCTAAAGGTTGAGGCGATAGTTCAGTTGCCTCCCCTGTGCACAATCACTCAGTTTCAGAGTTTACATGGAAAAACAAACTTTTTACGGCGTTTCGTCACAAACTATGCCGAGATCACAAGGGGTTTCATGTGTTTACCGAAGAAGGACATTCCTTTTCATTGGGATGAATCCACTCAATTCTTTTTTGGATCGTTGAAATGCACCCTCATGTCTTCCCCTCTACTTCGACCACCCAATTATAATAAGGATTTCTTATTGTACTTGGCCACTGCAGAGTCGACCATCGGTATGGTATTAGTTCATGAGGATTATTTTCCCTCAGAATACGTGATTTATTACTTGAGTCGAGGCCTGGTTGGACCAGAACTCAAATATTCCCACGTTGAAAAACTTGCGTTGGCAGCAGTTCATGTTGTCCAACGGTTCCGTCATTACATCTTATTTTGCAAGAACACCATCATTACTGTTGTGAATCCATTTCAATACGTGTTGACACGACGTGTAATCGATGGAAAGATCAGTATATGGATAGTTATCCTCCAGGAATTCAACTTGGATTTTGTTTCGGAAAAATCCAAAAAGTTGTTGGTCTTCGCAGAACTCATCTCAAAACTTCCGATCGAATCAGGTGATTTTATACCCGAGGAGTCGCCTATCAAAGGAGACATGTTTTTTATCGCATCTTCGGAACCCTGGTATAGAGATATACTAGTCTATCTCCAGACTTTGAAGTGCCCCAACTCTTCTTCTCATGATGAGCGTCACTGTATACTCCATCAAGCCAAGACCTATCTCATACTCAAGGACACTCTGTATCATTGAGATGTAGATTTCATCCTTCCCCAATGTCTCACTCATGAAGAAGTGAAAATCGCGCTTAACGATTTCCACACTGGAGCATGTGGCGGTCATCTTTCTGGGTTGGAAGCAACCCAAAATATTCTGCGAGCTGATTACTTTTGGCCGACATTAGTCAAACATTGTGTTGAATCGGTCAAGAAGTTCCACCCGTGTCATATCTTCTCTCGGAAGATGAGGGCACACCCCGCTCCCATGTTTCCCGTCATCACAGTTGGTCCCTTCACCAACTGGGGGATTGATTACGCTACATGCAACCCCCCTTCAGCAAGGGGGAACTATTATATCATCGTAGCAGTATACTACTTCATGAAGTGGGTCGAGGCTATGCCAATGTTTAAAGATGATGGCGAGACAACAACTCTCTTTTTGTTTAAATAGATAATAGCAAGGTTCGACGTCCTGAGAGATATTGTCACTGACCATGGTAGTCACTTTCAGAATAAAATGATGTCCGAGTTAACGTCAAATCTTGGGTTGAGGAAAGAACATTTGTCACCCTACTAACCACAAGCAAATGCTCAGGTGGAAGATTTGAATAAGTCCCTTAAGACTATTCTACAATGAACAATCAATTCGGCCAATTCAAATTGGCATTTGATTTTGTACTCTTCTATATGGGCCTACCAAACGTTTGTTAAGACTACAACCAATTTATCACCTTTTCAACTCATCTATGGGCTGGACGCAGTCTTTCCTATAGAGTATCAGATCCCGTCTCTAAATTTGGCAGTACAATTATTGCTAGACACTTCACCGCTTGAAGAGCATTTATTATATCTTGAGCAACTCGATGAGCAGTGTTGGGATGCAGCCTTGGCTAATGAGGCTCTAAAAAAAAAGTCAAATGTCAGTATGATCGGTTCATTCATCCTCAGATTTTCTCTGAAGGCAACCTTGTCCTAGTCTATGACCAAGATAAGGATCCCTTGGGGGTAGGCAAGTTCAAACCCATGTGGTTCAGACCTTTCATCATGAAGGAGGCTCTAAAGAAGGGCACTTATCATCTGGTAGAATTTGAGGGAAATTCTTTGGCAGAGCCTATAAATGTGCTCTACCTCAAGAAGTATTACTCATAGGTGGGTCGCCTTGGGCGACTTCTTGTACATATGTATAGTTCTTATACATTTTTCTTTTTAGTTTTGGTCTTTTTGGTTTTATGGACGTGTCATTTTTTGATGTCATCTTTTTCATTGTGGAAGATGTTAAGTGAATCAGAGGTGTTTATTGGGTTTTCGGACGACAATAGCCGACACACTCAAAGGATTTCTTCCACAGCTTGGGTGATTTTCACACTTCGGGGCCAGTTTCTATATTCAAGAGGTATCTGTTTAGGTGGCGCCACAAAAAATGTTTCCGAGTACAACACAATCTTAGAGTTTCTTCATGACACTTTGTCGCATGGTATCTCTCACCTCTGGGTCTACTTAGATGCTCAGCTGGTTGTGTTCCAGTTAAATGGGGTTTACCGCATTTACGATCCTACTCTAAACCGATGGTTCCTTAGGGTACATTTTTTAGAAAGAAGCTTTGATTACATTACATATATCCATGTTCCTAGGAGATTGAATCAAATCACAGATACTCTAGCTAATCATGTATTAGATTGGCATATTGCACACATGTAAGAAAAAGCACACACATGCACATGTAAATACATTTGTAAAATAAATGTAATCCATAAGACATAAAAGGATGTAAACACACACACACACACACACACACACACACACACACACACACACACACACATATATATATATCAAAAATATCAGAGTACATAGGTGGGCGCAAGCACCTCAAAAATATGTCCAGTAAGATTCACGGGGCTTATGCCCTAAAAAATATACAAAAGGTGCCCTCGGCACGTGAGTAGTCTATCCTAGCTAAGGGCGGGTCCTGTTGGCCCTGCCATAATGAACAATGACGTTTTCCAAACGCCGGAAGAGATGGACCCAAGTCCGTGGTACCCAAAATACATGAGGTTGCATTGCTGGTGGTAGATCCTTGATCTCTGCCATAGGGATTGCGCGAGTGAGTGTGGTGAGGTTCTGCTCCACCCATCTCAATACTTTCTCAGCCTCTCTGGCTAGAGGCCCCCCTACTTCTTCTACTGGTCCGACGACTGCGGGTGGTCCTGCCTCTAGTCGAGGATGCCACCTAGTCCTTGAGAAGTTTGCTGGATGCACTGGTCCCACATCTGTACATAACAGATACATAAGTGTTAGATACTATGGTATACAAAAAAAATGATATATATAAAAATAAATAAAAATTAAATAACTCTAAACAAAAAATGTACCCATCTCTCCTCGCTCCGCTCCGGGAGGTACAGGTATGTTAGGATCTCTAGAAAAGTTGATCCCGACATAGGGGTAGTCCTCTATTGTCAGAATATTCTATTCCCACCAGTCAAAATACTTCTCATCAAATGCCTCTATGGTCCTTCCTCCCCCCTGTTGAGGCATCAACATCACCCATATGCATATTTCTAGGAGAGAGGCCACATGGACTTGTATTGTCTCTCGTGGACTAAGACTGGGCACCCTCTCGAAGAAAAAGGAACAAAAAACACTCTCGAACCCAAATTTTTTATTCTCCCGTATCCGACACTGTGTTATTTGTCTCTTCATGAAATCTAGCATGGTTGTACTCTAGTCGAAAATCCATGCATTTAAGCATTGCACTGCAGAATGCATGTGTGCTCGGGAGGCCTGATGTAACGTCGCGGATCCAGTAATTCACCCAATAAGTAGCACTATCACTTTCAGCGATAGATTGCTAATCTTGTTTATCGACACCTGAGAACCGGCTTTCTCAGTACCAACCTCGCAATGGATTCCAATCAACTCCTCAGTGCTGTGAGGCCTAGGGGGAAAGGTACGCAAGTTGACTAGATCCCCTCTCCTCAAGAGACCAGTCAGGAAGTAAATATCTTTAGTCATTGGAGTCAACGACTGCCCCTCAAGCATAAATGCCTCAACATCAGGATGCCAGTAATCTATTAAAGAATTCAACAACCTAGGTTGTGCCCTCATAAACAGACACTGGAAGAACTTCAACAACCCACATTGCGCTAATACAATGATAGTAGTAGGCTCTTGTGAGACCAAAAAATCAATGTCTTCATGTTCGCTTTCTCTCCAATGAACATATATCCTACAAAATGACAAGTTCACGGGGAGTTAAATCTTGCTTTTTATTTTTTTCCACATATTGGACGGTGTATGCGGGTTGTATTGGACACAGTCGCGTATGCACGCGTGCATATTTTTTTCTGCATGCAGGCATGCATAGGTTGTCCCACTACTACCTACATACATATAGGGCTGACCTTTTTAAAGGTCAGTGCCTCCCAAAAAAACAAAAGGAAATACAAAAAGGAAGAATGGAAATGCAGGAGGGGCTAGTATGTACTTACTTGGTCCAAGCGGAAGTTCGAATTGTCCACTAAAGTTCCCAAAATCAACTCTTTTGGCAAAGGGGTGTTTTTGACTTTCTTGTCAATTCTCAATTTAGAATGGTGATAATGAGCTGCCAGCTTCTATTTATAGACTTTTTGGCCCCTTTTTGTCATTCTTTTGGACCCTTTTGTCATTTTTTCTAGCCCGAAAATCATTTAGTGTGGTTCTCGAGTTTCTTTTGGGATGTTACGATACATTTTACTTTTGGTTTGGTGAACATTTTGAGAGTTGAGGCACTTTTAAGGTCCTTTGGTGAAAATTATTTTTTCCAACTTTGTGCATTTGAGATAGGATTCAACCTCTACTTGTTGCACCTCGTTGTCTTTTTTGATTTGCCATAGGATCGATCGCACCGAATTGTGACACGAAACCCTCACTCTTGCTCTAGAAGTGTTGTAATTTATTGGTAGATCCTACCTTCACATGGATGCCTTAGGTAGATCCGGGTCGCATTTTGGTGTCCATGCCGTCGCTAATGATTTTAGGCTTGGGAGTTCTTTTAGTCCTATCTTGCTTATGGGTTTAGGCCTTCACATGTCTGATATGTTATCACTCTTGGTTTCACCTTCAGGACTCCCAAAAAAACTGGTCTTCTTTTAAGCCCTTTTTAGACCCTCTAAACATGAAAAGATTGTCGAGCGATCTTGTTTCCCTTCACGCTCGCTAAACTAAAATTCGAAGGCACATCTATCCGGTGGTAGTTTACCCCTTTTTTGGTATAGATGGTCAAATGTATGAACAAAGGTATACTCTAGGAGACTTGGTTCTCTAGAAGAGTATTCTCATGTATAAAATTAACCCTTTTTTGGGCCTGAGGGACTAAATTTACGAAAAAGGAACCCCCACAGAGCCCATAGTTAAGCTCTTTTCAGACTCCCTAAAATTGAAAAGATGGCCGAGTGACCTTATTTCTTCACACTTGTTAAATTGGTCCAGAAGAACATCCCTTACGAAGTCCATAGTTAAGCTATTTTCAGAAAGCTTAAATATGAAAAGATTGTCGAGTGATCTTGTCATTGTCACACTTGTTAAAATGGTTTTTGTAACAACCCTGATTAAATAGTTACACAGGGTTTATTAAGTATAGTTAATTAAATAATTAACTGTCTTATTGTGTATTAGTTAAGTAATGATTAACTATTAATAATATTATTTATTTATTGTTTAATAAATGTTGATTAATTAATTAATTGATTACTTAACACATTCAATGATTTGGGTAAAGAATTAAAGGGCTTAATAACTTTAATTTAATCATTATGAAACTTTATGTATGACAGGGGATAAGGTAATAAACATAAGGATAGGGTAATAAATGGAGGGATAAGGTGGGTGGCATTAATGGAGGGTAGGGAGTCGGTGAATGGGGGAGATATGATTGGGCAGAGGATTTCGGGAAGCGAATTATGAAATTATGGGGGAGGAGGATTGTATTTTGGGGCTGGTCATTGATATTTTTCTGGTTCCGAGGCCAGGAATCCTCACGAAATTCTGGAGCTAGGGAGCGAGATAGGTTTCTCCTAGCTGGCTGGGTGGTTAGTCAGTTTTGGGTAGGGTTTGGTCAGAGCATTAGGCAGAGATTGGACAGAGCAGCAGGGAGGACAACCAGATAAGAGAGAATTTTAGCGCCAGGCAGAGGTATTTTTATTTCTGAATTTGCCGAGTTATGTGATGATTATGTAATTTATTTTCATGCTGTGGATAAATTTAATTTATGCTGAATATTATATGCTTATATGATGATTAATGAATTATTTATGCATTGAAAGAAATTCTATGTTTAATTGTATGAAATTTTTTAGGCTTAATTAATTGAGGTCACTACACATGGTATCAGAGCTTCAGTTTGAAGCACTGGAACCTTAAGGGCCTACCTACCCACCTACCCAACTTAGGAATGGAACTGTACCCACCCAGAAATTAGATAAATCTGGCAGTCCAGGGGCCCTAAAACCCTTAATTAGATAAATCTGCTCCAAGATCTAGCTCCACCTAACCTGCAAGCCAATCCATCATCTATTATAAAATAATGTAAAACATATATAAAAAAAATAATGTGTAGTGAAAATAGAGTAAAGGTAGTAATAATACAAACCCTTTGAACTAAACCATATATGTTCATTCACCACACATACCTGTAGAGATTTATAGGATTGATGAGGAACCCAAATAAGTAGCGCCTTTAGAACAAAGATCAGTCTAGTTATTAGCCAGATATTAGGTAAATTCCAAAGTAAGACTTGACAATCATAAACCAAATATTCAAAATGGGCCAGAACTAAAACCTAAAGATCGACCACCAATGGAAACGCAAAAAAAAATAAAAAAATTCTGCATGGCCTTATCTCCAATTATTCTAACTGTGAAGCCAATACCAAACCAAAGACAAGTGCCTAGCGCTAAACCAAACCACATGGAGGAGTAGCCCACAGGGCATAGGATGGTCTTCTGCCAAATCTGTTGTTGTTACAGATGTTTGTCCCAGCTGCTTCCCTGCTAACTTCTTCCGCATTTTTGGAAAATTTTTCAAAGAGATGAATTTATTGTTCGAAGCCAGCTACTGCTACATGCTTTCACCTTCAATTTTCACTTGACAGTTAAATAGATCATTTCATTGAGGACTCGGAGGTATATAAAAGGGAAAGAGTAGCCCACATTCATTCACCTAGGAAACCCTGAAAAGGAGAGCTGAGAGCCTCTTATGACAATGTTACAACTAGCTGCGAAAAGCCATACAGTTACAGATTAATTAGATCATTCGTTTAGCCCATGCTTAAAAAAAAAGATGTTACCATAAAAATACATGGAAATTATGCCCGCGCAAAAAAAATCATTTACATCAAGATAAGCATCACCATGTGGAACAACATCTTCAGGTTCAGGCATAAAAAGACAAGGTGCACTATCCTGCATTACAGACAAACACCTATTTAACAATTATATTGAGTAAAAAAAAAATAACAATTTTCTATGATTTAAAACTTATTGAAGTCCCTAACCAAACCAGACCAAATCGAACGCATATACCAAAGTCCACAACCAATACACAACACAAAGCCACGCGCTAGCACCAAGCACAAACTGGGTAGCCTTAGGCTCAAGCCAAGCACCTACCACAACACAATGCAGGTTAGCCACGCATTCAATACACCAGTCAAGAACCAAATCCTAACGTCGAAGACCAAGCGCTAAGGCACCATGGATAAGCCCACAAGGCAGACTACCCATTGCAGCAACAACCAAGCACCTGCCACATAGCCTGACAGCCAAGCACCTGTCATACAACACAACACAAGTCAAGCAAAAAAAAAATTATTGGGCCCATAGGCAAAATATATGAGCCCTTAATATTATGGGACTGAGCACCAAAGTCTAATTCAAACGCAAAATCCAAGGACAGAGCCCACAAGGAGTGTGTCCAAATATCTAAGCCCTACATCAATCGGGATGAAGCAAGCATCAAATAACATGGAGGAAGAGCCCAAGGGGGCGCCTTTGTTTGCACAACGCGTCCTGAGCCTTGCTATGCCTTCAACAACACTGTCTATTGGATGATTTTATCATGTCAAATACTTTAGAAGTTCTCTCCTTTCGAGCCTCTTCAACGGACTAAAATGATTCAACCCTATGCCACCCTCTCGCTTCTTTACCGCCTATATGGCCTCCTAGTTGGGGTTGTTGCTCGCCTTTTGCGGATTCTTTAAACACCCATTGCTGAGAGGAGCACTGTAGCTGGTGGTTTCATCGCGGTTGCAGCTGATTTTACCTCTTTTATTAAACTGCTATCATTTTGGCGGTTTTCGCGATGTCACTCACGTTAATACTATTATGCCGCTGCTCAAGCTGGGAATTGTGTTGAAATTGCTATGGCTACTAGTGTCAATTCTGCTGCTCGAGCTGAGGTTTGAATCCACTGGGGATGCATCCTGAGTAAGATATAGAGCCATGGTCGCAGTGCTCTTGCATGATTCACTCTCGCACTATCCTCTGAGGGGCTCGATCTCGCAAAAAAACAATGGTCCAGTAGGAATCGAACCCGCAGTTGCAGAGCAAAGAGGCCCAGGGCGCTTTCATAGATGAAACAAGTGGCAGGTCGATTAGGGTTAGGGCTATTAAGATAGTGAGTTTAGGGTTTGTTAGAGAGTACATGTAGGGTTTTAGGGATGAGAGCCCAGGGGAGGGGCACGTGGGCTTCATGCGTGCCCGATTTGATTTTTTTTTTTTTGATTATTAAATTTTTGTTTATTTTATTTATTTAATTGTATTTTG
>ML790911.1:418898-446008 GCA_009831015.1 Picea engelmannii | reverse complement strand
TGCATAAGGACTCCTCCGAGCCCTTCCTTACAGGCATCTGTGCACACAAGGAAGTCAGCTTCTGGGTCAACGATTTTCAACACGGGTGCATGGGTTAGTAGATGTTTCAAGGTTTGAAATCTTTCTTCACATTGTTGTGTCCAAAGGAATTTTGTCCCCTTCTTCTGGAGGGCAGTGATTGGACAACCAATCTTGGAGAATCCTTTTATAAATCTCCTATAGTATCCCGCTAATCCCATAAAGGATCTGATGTCTGAGACATCCTTTGGGCTAGGCCATTCCATGATAGACCTGATCTTGTCAGGGTCTACTGCTACCCCCTCCTCGGATAGAACATGTCCCAAGTAATGTATTTGCTTCTGAAAGAAGTCACATTTGTTGAATTTAGCATAGCGCTGATGCTCTCTTAGCACTTGCAGCACAAGTCTAAGATGTTCTTCATGTTCTTCTCTATTCTTAGAGTAGATTAATATGTCATCAATGAAAACTAGTACAAATTTATCTAAAAATTTACTGAGTACATTGTTCATTAAGCACATGAAAGTGGCAGGGGCATTGGTTAACCCAAATGGCACTACCACAAACTCATAATGACCATACTGTGTTTGGAAAGCAGTTTTATGGATGTCTTCACCCTTGATTCAGACTTGATGGTATCCCGACCTCAAGTCAATCTTTGAGAAAATAGATGCACCCCCCAACTGATCGAATAGATTATCGATCCTGGACAAGGGTACTTGTTCCTTATGGTTACTTTATTGAGTTGTCTATAATCTATACACAGTTTGAGGGTACCATCCTTCTTTTTCACAAACAAGATTGGTGCTCCCCATGGGGACATGCTAGGTTGAATATAACCCTTATCCATCATCTCTTTCAATTGCAATTTGAGTTCAACTAATTCAGGTGTGCTCATCCGGTAGGGTTTCCTAGACACCGGCACCGCTCCTGGTGCGAGTTCTATCGAGAAGTCAATGTCTCTTCTCAGAGGTAGACCCGATACCTCTTTCGGAAACACATCTTTGTATTCTCTCAGGATAGGGTGATCGTCAGGGCTTGGTTTAGCACCTTCGATTGTTTTCAACACATGTATTGCATATAGGGGACATCCCTTTCGGCAATACTTTCTCATTTCCAGGGTTGATATTTGCCTCACCGAGACCGGTTTTCAGACCCCTTGGAGGGTTATCCTTTTTCCTTCTTTGCTCACCCATTCTAAGGTTTTATGGTAACAGTCCAGTTTGGATTTATGGGTGGCCAGCTAGTCCATACCAATAAATAGGTCGTATGATCCCAGGGGTAATACGTGAAGGGTTGCATGGCTAGGGAATTCACCCAACATTAACTGGCAGGCTGGTATGACTTCTACTACCCTTCTTTTAGTGCCAGTGGCTAACTGTACCAACGATGGCTTAGTTTGTTTTTGTGGCTATAGCTTACACTTACGCACAGTCTTAGGGGCTATATAACTCAAATTGGAACCAGGGTCAATCAAAACAGACACTAGATGGTTGAAAATCATACCTTCTATTTCCACCATTGAAGCTTGGTGGTCAGCTTGGTTATTATCCAAGGCTGCATAAATTTGCGGCACACTTCTTGCCACATCATTGACTGTGGTCGCTTCCTGAATGTTATAAAATTTCTGACTGTTCTGTTGTTAGTGTGGACAGTCTCTCAGGAGATGCTCTTCTCCGCAACCCCATCATTTCAGAGGTTCTCTCTTTGGGTTATCAGTCTTCACTGGTATAGGTCCAGAAGTTTTATTTCCACCTGATGATGGAAAATTCTGCTGGACTACACTTCGGGCTGGAAATTTCATTCCGGGGTTCTTCTTGTAGTTTTTAAATCCTGAGGATTTGATCCCCTTTTTTTGAAATCTCGAACCACTCTTATGTTTCCAGTCTCCACGAGACTCTGCCCGATGTCCATATTATTCATGACAATATGTTGCTTTTCGAATAGTGTCTTCTAAGGTCCTTGGCTCGTCGAATTCGATTCAGTTTCGGTATTCCTTGGGTAGCCCACTGATGAAGTGTTGCACCTTCGCCTTCTTTGCTTTGATGTAGGGTACATATCTCAATAAGTCGAGGAATTTGTTGACATATTCCTCTATAGTGAGTTTCCCCAGTTTGAGTTCATAAAACTCTTTAGCCTTCTCGTCGAAATATCTTTCCGACAAATACTTCTTCCGGAAGTACTTTTCAAACTGCTTCCAAGATAGGTCCTCCTCGTGGACCCCTTTCATATTCTTAAGGTCTTCCCACCAGATGGAAGCCTTTCCGTTCAGATTGAAAGTGGCCACTCGGGACTTCAAATTCTCTGAAAAATCATGGACTCTGAAATATTTCTTCAGTCCAAGTAGCCAGGCCTCGGCTTCCTCTCCCTTCTTTATCTCACCATCGAAGGATGGATGTTTGGCCTTTCTGAATTCCTCAAATTTATGATCCTTGGAAGTCTTTTTCTTCTTTTGTTTTCTTCGAGAATAGGAACTGGTCCTGCTGCTGGAAGAGCCTTCTGAATCGCCAGCTTCCTTCTCAGTGGAATCGTCTGGGATTGGTCCTTTACCTATGGGGTGGACGTTTCTTGAGGTGCTTCTCTTATTATTTCCACTGACACGACCATGTTTCTGCATCTCAGGTTCATGCTGCATTTGTCGCTGTAGGTCAGATAAGCTCTGCAGTAAAACTACATTAATTTCGGTTTTCTTTTCTTGTTCTTTCATCATCCTTTCATTTTCGGCCTTGCAGCTTTGCAATTCAACCATTAGACTCCTCACAGTCTCAGCTAGATCTGGAGGGGTTCCTATTACTCTTCTTTCATCAGACTCTTCGTCTCTATTGTGGGATCCTTCTCCCATATCTTGGTGAGTCACCATTCTCTGTGTCTGTAAATTCCCACGGCTGATCGTCCGCTTGACAAAAAGATAAACGCTGGTTATTAGTCAAGAGTTAAATAGATTTTATAATCTGTGCATAATTTATAACTCTTTCACATGCATACACAGTCGGGTTCTCGTTTCCAAGTTTTAACCCTGGACAAGAGAGTTACGTTAGGGGGTTACTCTTCATAGGAGTACTTCGAACGGAGCTTATGCACAACTTGTGCATGAGCCCAATCAGGCTGAGTGTTGTAACCATGCTCTGATACCACTTTGTCACATACCCACTACCTAAATCGGATTCTTCTGGTCCTCTGCCGAAACAGAACCCCTAAATATCCATGGAGGGCCAGCGTAAGCTGGCTCTTTTCTCTCTCTCCCTCCGTTCCCATGTGATCGTGGGTCATGATCATAGTTCAAATAAACGCAGTACCTATTTCATACTTCGTGCATCGGTTCTACAGTGATGTCGAGTTGTTTTATTTGGAAACCGCCGAACCCTGACAGGGCTAGCGAATGGCCAATAGGAACAAATCTCAATAGGGCTAGAGAACAACCAATGAGAAACGACCCCGTTGCGTGGTTAAGTGGAATACAGGTGGTAGAGAGGAAAACGTGACATGGTAGTCGACATGACATTACGGGGGCCCCACTTCACACGCCACACTATTTCGAACCCCCCCCCCCCCCCCCCCCCATTAAAGGCAGAATGGCAAGGGGGCTCCGGAATGAATCCTCAGCCATAGATCTGGGCGGGTGGACTCTGGCCATCCAGATCTGCTCACTACTTACCCTTATGTGCATTCGCACCCCAACATAAAACTGGCATCTCTTCCTCACATCGGACGATGGTTACGGAACCTGAGATTCCCTGAAGGAATCTCGTCCGTCCATCGGGACTTAGCCACATGCTATTGTCTCGACATTACGGGTCGGGATTTGTCAAGGTAAGAGCTCAAGTTTTTGTCAACGGAACTCCCGAATCCCCGATCCCCGATTTCCCAAAATGAGTAATCTCTCAACACGTCACCTCCTTAAATCAGACGGTCCACAACTGCTCTGGGGTTTCCACCTATGAAAGTCTCGATCCCTTGTCGCCAGGACTCCCTATCTCGCGATTCCCTATTTCCAAAAATGGGATATCTCATGACGTGTGGCCTCCGTCAATCAGACTACTCAGATCTATCCCGGGGTTTTCACCATGGAAAATCCCGAACTCTTGTCAACAGGAATCCCGATTCTGCGATTTCCGATTTCCCGAAATGGGAGATCTTACGACACGTGGCCATGGATGATTTTAAGGATGGGAGTTTATTTTAAAATGTAGAAACCTTGGTGAATCTCTCTAATCGTTTATATGTCAACTATAAATGTTTCACGATATTTTTGTAAAAATATTCAAATTTATAAGTATTTTATATAGTTTTTATAAAATTTTGGCGATTTTTAAGGTAAAATAATTTTATCCTATAGAATTTGGGCGAATCATCTTTAAAATAGAGAATCTCATTTTTGGAAAAACCATGGAAAATTAGCCCATGAGAGAAATTTAGCCCCTAAAATCATCCCTACACGTGGCCTCCGTCAATCGGACGACTTAGATCTATTCCGGGGTTTTTCGCCCCTATACACCGGGGCCTTAACCCTCGAGTAACTCCTGACAGATCCAACGGCTGTCGGGTTTTTCAGCCGAGATCTGATGGCTCAGATAGATTCCCTACTCGTGGGCTCTCCCACGACTTCCTGAATGTGGAAAGATCCATAGTCCGGATACTCTCATGGACCTTAGAGATCTACGGTCCTAAACTCTTCTCTACCCACGAAGACACAGGAAAACAAAGTGTTAAGGCATTTGACTCCCTACCTTCTCCTACTAATCTAACGGTTGTGTGTGACCATAGATTTCCTGATGAAATATCATTCGTTGATTAATACCTATCAGGGTTAAAGCACTTAATCACTCCATCTTCTTCTTTCGATGTGACAGTCGAGAGTGACCACAGATCTCCCGAAGGAATCTCATCCGTCGATTCGATACTCCATTCTTATGCTGCCATCTCAGGTTTCCAAGAGGATCGTTTCTCCTCATGCAGGGTTACTAAGGCCTTATGCCTTCATATTCACTTTCCCGGTTCTTGATGGGCTTTTCAGGGAAGGTATCTCTATGGGGAGATTCACTCAGGGTACTATCAGAGGCAGATAAGGGTATCATCCACCCGAGAACCAGACCATGAAGTCTTAATTAGATCAGTACGCATGTAAATAACAATTCATGAGGACATATGCCATATATAGTATTTCCATACAAATATACAACTACTAGTACTGATCAAAACATCCTATAGACATTCTTACAATGAAATCATTCACAGTTTCACAGCTTATGGGCATAATCATCAGAATAAACATATATATATATTTCAAGATGCCAGAGGAAAAACACTTATCAAAAATAACACCAGGGGTTATGCAACTGCTGAGAGGGGTGCTCGTTTCCACCCAACTTTAGGCTTAGTGACTCCCAATGGATTTACCACTAGCCACCCTCGAGCTGAGACCACGATGCTGTGAGACTGCGTCTTTGTCTGCTAGTGACCAGGACCGAAGGTTACTCTCCTTCCTCTCTGCTATCACTCACTCTGCATATCGCCAGAGTTCTCCCCTCGCCTCTGCCCCCAATCGCTTCCACCCCATTCCTTATCCTATTGCGAGGTTGCGTGTGGCGTGATTTCCCTCGCGCTGGTTAGTCATGATGGATCTACAGATAGGCAGTTCACCTCCCCATCCCTCATTAATTCCTGAGGAGCCATCAACCTGCCAGCCTGCAAGACATTTAATTCATGGCCAGTGAGCCACTTTTGGTTCTCTGGGCTAGTGGAGTCCAAATACGGTATTAATTCTTGGTGGAAGTTAACGCCACCTTTCCACATGCCTTCCACTGCCATCATGGTGTCTTTTTCTGCACATCCCCTTTCAGCAGTCCTGCAATAAAATTCATAATGTTATTCACATTCATTGACCTTTTCCTCAAGGTCCATTTACATCACATATTCACATTTACGAGTTTGCCATAGTTCTTGGCCAGTCCAGTTACTTTACAAACTAGGGGAAACAGGGTGTTAAATTTAAAAAAAAAATATTATAAATCTAGACTCTAATTGTTTAAATAGTTAAAGTTCTAAATTTTTAAATTTAAATAGTTAAATTTTAATTTGTTAAATTGTTAATTTTAAAAAGATGTCTTTTATATATATATATATATATATATATATATATATATGTTTCAAATTAAAACTAAGTAATGTGATTAATTAAAAGTAATTAATCATTGGAATTAGAATGATTAATTAATTAAATGAGTAATTAATGTTAATGTTAAATTATGTTAAAAAAAATCACAGTAATTTGTTAAACTAAAAGTTTGAAGACTTAAACCATGACACGGGGAGGGGGATTCTTGCGCGCTAAGAATGTAAGATAGAGAAATTGGCGAGTATAGTGAAAATATAGCATAGCTACCAGGCGAGGGAGTCAATAGTTTTCTTAGGCAAAGACATCAAGCTTAGACGCTTAAACCCTAACCTAGACACCTCCCCTAAAGAGAGTAACGTATGTTTACAGACATGTAAAAAAACTTACGCCTAACCATGTTTTCTAGTTAAGTTGTGCAAATGTGAAATGTCCTTGAACTCACCTTGACAACTTTGGTTGATGCAGGTTAAATCATACAGGATGGTTAGGACTCGAGGGACTTGAGGCAGAGGAGCATCGTCGCAGGCACCGCTGCCACCATCGCCCGAACTAGCTCTCATACTGCGCTCTTTGGAGGCCATAAATAAGACTTTAAAGGGGTGACAACCAAAAGGTATCAAAGTGGAACCCCCACCATCTGGAACGAGTAATCCAGAAGTGTCAAGGGATTCAGGGGAAGGACCTCCACCCGAAGACATCACTAGAGAATTGCAGAAGATCAAACTTCCAGAGTTTTGTCGGGGGTCGCGCCAGTGAATGCACAGAAGCATGGTTGGAAGGCATGACAAGGTGTTTTTCCTTAAGGGACTATGCATCCACCTCAAAGGTGAAGATAGTGATTTTTCAGTTGAGAGACAGTGCCTTGAACTGGTGGGGCAACCTGGAAAGAGAACTGGATCTTACCCTGGACACTGTATCTTGGGAACTTTTCGAGGAGAGGTTTCGAAGGAAATATCTACCAACTTACTATGAGGAACAACAGGTAGGAGCATTTCATGCCTTAGTATAGGGAAACAAGACTGTAGAAGAATATGAGATCAGGTTTATGGAATTAGTCAAATATGTTTCATACATGGATAATGACCAACGACAGGTAGAACGCTTCGTCTATGGGCTAAACCCTAAGATAAGGGCTATGGTGCAGATGTGGAAACCGTCTTCAGTAGTGGAAGTTTTGAAAAATGTGTGTTATGCGGAGGAACACATGAAATTAACTTGAGGTACGATACCTTCCTTTCTGCATCATCCTAGATTCGTGGGGAAGGCCCCTAGGACATTTCCCAGGGGAGGGGGCTCAAGGACACCTCCATACGGTAACAGAGTCACACCAAGGAAAATAGCCATAGGGATTTCAATGGAAGTGAGTGAAACATCTCGTTCATCACCAATGACACAGACAAATCCATGACCATCTTAGGGAGTAGATGGTAGGGGAAAGGGTTCTAGGGGAAGGAACTCATTTCAGAGACAGTCACAAAACAATGCATAGGTTCAATATCATGTTACATGTTGGGGATGTGGAGGACCCCATTACCAACGTGACTGCCCAGAGTTACAATCAGGACTTGTGCATAGAGAAGGAAAGGCCCCGATGGGAAGAGCAAGTAGCAGCCACCAGATTTACGCAGCAGTTAATAATCGCCAGGCCGAGCATCAATCCATGTTGGTGGAGTCATCAGGTACACTAAATCATATCAAGATTAAGATTTTGTTTGATTCTGGTGCTACAGATAGTTTCATTTCACCATCTGCATTAGAAAAGAGTGGGTTGGCAGCCTACGAGCATGATGAATTTAAACAAGTCGAGATGGCTTCGGGGGAAAAACAAGCGGTAGGACCTAGTGTTGATAATTGTATAATAGACCTGGGAGTGTGTACTACTAGGTTGAAGGTATACATCACTGCTCTCGGGGTGTATGACCTAATCATTGGAATGGATTGATTAGAATCTCATCAAGCTTTGGTAGATTGTTTCACAAAAAGGGTGCTTTGTGTCGACGATGAAGGAAGACCAGTAGAGATCCAGGTTGTACGGAGAAAGGTGTCATTACGCTTTATCTCAACTATGAAGGTTAAGCGATGCTTGAGGCAAGGGTGTTGACTATATGTAGTGGAAGCAGTGAATGAAAGGAAGGGACCCTCATTAGATCAGTACCCGGTATTGTCAGAATTTAAGGATGTTTTTCCGAACGAGTTACCAGGGTTACCTCTTGAGATGGAGCTTGATTTTACTATTGAGCTAAAACCTGGTGCAAAACCAATTTCCAAGACTCTGTATTGGATGACAGCGCCAGAACTTTGTGAGTTGCAAATGCAGTTGAAATATTTACTAGACTTAGGGCTAATAAGGCCCAATGTTTCACCTTGGGGTGCACCAGTAATTTTTGTAAAGACGAAGGATGGATCCTTATGACTGTGTATAGATTATAGGGATTTGAACCGTGCTACAGTGAAAAATAGGTACCTGATGCTGCAAATAGATGACCTCTTCGATCACATGAAAGGAGCAACGGTATTCTCAAAGATCGATTTGCGATCAGGGTATCATCAGTTAAGGATTAAGGAAGGCGATATCCCAAAAACTGCCTTTCAAACTTGGTTTGGGCATTATGAGTTTTTCGTAGTACCTTTCGGATTGACCAATGCGCCTACAGTATTCATGAGCCTCATGAACGACGTATTATGGAAGTACTTATACCGTTTTGTACAAGTCTTTCTAGATGACATCCTCATCTATTCCAAAAAAAAAAGAGAGCATGAGGAACACTTACGAGTGGTGTTGTCCTGTCTTAGAAAGAACAAATTGTATGGGAAGTTGTCGAAGTGTTCCTTCTTCCAGAAGGAGATCCACTATTTAGGTCATATCATTTCCGGTGAAGGAATCTGTGTGGACCCAAAAAAGGTAAAGGCCATTATGGAGTGTCCAGGGCCAAAAAATTCCCATGAGGTGAGAAGCTTCATGGGGCTAGCAGGTTATTATCGGAGATTTGTGGAAGGATTCTCTAAAATAGCGAAACCCATCACCACTTTGCAGTGCAAGGGGGTCAGGTATGAATGGACAGAAGAATGTGATAGTGCATTCATTGAGATTAAGAGGTTACTAACTAGTGCGCCAATTCTATGAGTGTCGGATATGGAAAAGGGCTTCACAGTCTGCACGGATGCCTCGAAGCAAGGGTTGGGGGCCGTGCTAATGCAGGATGGAGGAGTGATAGCTTATGCATCAAGGAAGTTGAAGAAACACGAAGAGTTATACGTGACTCATGATTTAGAGTTGGCAGCTGTAATGCTAGCTCTGAAACTTTGGAGGCACTATGTTGTGGGGTGAAACTTTGAGCTCAAAATGGACCATCAAAGTTTAAAACATCTCTTCACTCAAAGGGATCTGAATGCTAGGCAAAGGTGATGGAGTGATTTTATGAGTGAATACAATTTTGGTATTTCATACATCAAGGGAAAGGAAAATGTGGTCGCAGATGCCTTGAGTAGGAGACCACGTGTCTTCCCCCTGGTACCCTTGAAAGTCAATCTGAGGGAACGTGTGTTGATGCAAATCCAAGGAGACAGTTGGTATTTAGAGGTTACTTCAAACCACCAGAGTGGGAGGAAATTAGATCCAAAGTATGAAGGATATAGTCTGGAAGAAGATAGACTATTGAGATATCGGAGAAGGATGTACATCCCTGAAGATGGGGATATTCGAAGCATCATAGTGAAAGAAGCCCATAGAGCACTTTATTGTGCGCATCTGGGTGTGAAGAAGATGTACACAGACATGAGGAATCTCTTCTTCTGGATAGGCATGAAGCACGATGTAGTCCATTTTGTTTCCAAGTGCCTAGAGTTTCAACAAGTGAAAGCTGACCGCCATCACCTGACAGGCCTCCTATAACCACATGATGTTCCTATGTCCAAATGGGAAGTAATTTCTATGGATTTTGTTGTGGGGTTGCCGCTCACATCTCATAGACACAATGCCATTCTTATGATAGTTGATAAGTTAACCAAGAGTGCTCATTTTATTCCGGTTAGAGACACTTAAGATGTCACTGATGTGGCACGTGTGTTTGTAAGTGAGGTTATCCATTTGTACAGGATACCTAAGAATATCATTTCAGATAGGGACTCAAGATTCACTTCTAGGTTTTGGACAAGTTTTAGTCAGTGTTGGGGACTCAGTTAAAATTAAGCACAACTTATCATCCTGAAATAGTTGGGAATACCAAGAGGGTAAATCAAGTCATGGAAGACATGCTTACGATGTATGTCATGGATAATCCAACCCAGTGGGAGAAGTACCTACCTTTGGTAGAGTTTTCCTACAATAAAAGTTTTCATAGCTCCATCAGAATGCTACCCTATGAAGATCTGTATGGAAGGCCATGCAGAATGTCGTTGAGTTGGGATAGATTAGAAGACAGAGTAATAGTTGGGCCAGAATTGATTCAAGAGATGGAGGAACAGGTGATTCAGATTAGGCAGAGACTAAAGGAAGCACAGGATAGGCAGAAAGATTATGCGGATGCACACAGGAACAACCGAAGTTATGAAGTGGGAGACCAGGTTTTCATTCATATCAGGCCTAATAAGAGTACCATATGGTTCGGGAAGGAGACAAAGTTTTCACCTCGATTTATAGGACTGTTCAGAATCCAAGAGAAAATTGGACCCATTGCCTATCGTCTCGTACTGCCACCCCACTTGCATAAAACTCATAACGTTTTTCATGTAACTGTTTTATGTCATTATGTTGCTGATGAATCAAATAAACTAAATTGGAAGGAATTGCAGGTATCGGACGTGGGAAATATCACGGTAGAACCGTTACGCATATTGGATCATAGAGTCTGACAACTCATGAATCATCTGGTAGACCAAGTTAAGGTCCAGTGGGACAAGTATAGTCTAGGATCTGCTACTTGGGAAGACGCTGAGACACTTCGAAGAGACTATCCCTCACTTTTTTGACCACCTCAAGAATATGTTTCTCGAAGGTTGGGTGTATGTAACACCACCTTTTGACTTAGACAACTAGGATTACCTAAGGCCTACACTTTTATTTTCTATTCACAGTGAAACTATTAAATGATACACTTAAACTTTTAAGATGTATGAACCTTTATGAATGTTTAAATATATTTGGATAATGATGGATATGATGCAATATATTGGGAGAATGTAAATTTTATGAATGTTTAATATTATTAATGGTGATGGATATGATGCAATCTACTATGTGAATGTAATTTTATGAATGTTTAAATTTTATTGCTGATGATAGATATGATGAGATATATTGTGTGAATGAGAATCCTATGAAGGTTTAAATGCTATTAGAATGATGTTGGATATGATGCAATCTATTTGGTAAAAGATAATTTTATGAATGGGTGTCGAAATTGAATTATGGGATATTGTGAGATCTATTTCTAACTTGAAAACTTTGATGTTAAGTTGTTGGTACACGGATACCGAATTGAAATGATGGTTGTATGCAATTACATAATGATAATGCATAGAAATGTATGAGTTGTGTTACAGACTAATCTGTAGGTTATGGGCTATGAAAGCCCATGGATAATGATGATGAAAGTGGATGTCATGACCACTAGTTGAGAAACATTATGGTATGAATATTTGTATGTGAAATTATATTTGTTAGGATTCATTGCTATGATATGTGGACCAGTGCAGGATTTCAGGAGGTGAGACTGCCCAAAACCGAATAAATGATGAAAAAAATCCCAGCAACACAGTGCCACTGTGTAACATACTCACTATAGAATTTCAAAATTTTTGGCCTTTTTCTTCTTTTCTCTGAGGAACATAGTTCCTCAAATCCCTACGGGGCTTGATACAGGCCCTACCATCCCTTATCTACACTCATATGATCGGTGGTTATGACCACAGGTCTTATCGGAGGGTACTCATCAACTTTCGTGATACGGGAAATCGCGATGCAGGTATTCCTTTGTTCATTTCAAGGTTTCATCCATCGAAATTTCACGGCTAGCGAATATGAGGAAAACTGACCTTTGAGAGTCCCAGGCATCGAAAAGTCAAAACACCAAAACCACATGTGCTAATCCATTTCAGGACTTCGCCTATCAGGATTTTGCGATATGCGAGGACAAGACATATGCCTCTAGATGTCCTGAGTGCCGAAACACTGAAACATTAATTCTAGTGGCCCTATACTCATTTTCAGAGTTTCATACTTCAGGGTTTCGCAAGTCAGGAATTCAGGGGATGCGATGATAGGAGGTCTCAGATCGGGATCTTCCGAGAGTCGAACTCCGAAACACTACCTCTAAACATGCTTCACTATTTCAGGGTTTCCTCCATTGGGATTTTGGGACATGTGATGACAGGAGGTCTTGCACCTGGGTTTCCCGGGAGTCGAAACTCTGAAAACTCATAACTTACCCACACACTAGTATTTTAGGATTTCGCAAGTCGAGATTTCAGGGTTTGCGAGTACAAGGGGAATACGCCCTTCGGTATTCCAGGTACAAAAACTCCAAAATATCGTAACCTACACATGTATTGTCCTTTTGGGATTTCACCCATCGAGATTTTGGGACTCGTGAGAACAAGGGAATATGCACTTAGGTATTCTGGGCCCCGAAGTGCTGAAATATCCTATCTCATCCAAATCCTAACTATTTCGGGGTTTTGGTCATCGGGATTTTGCGACTCGCGATGACCAGGGTTCTTTCCCTTTGATTTCCGAGGTGCCGAAATGATGAAATGATTATTGGCAGCCACGTGTCCTTATAAATGGCCGGTCCAGGTACTCCCATGGACCTTGGGGATCTACGGTCCCGAATCCTTTGCTACTTATGAAGATAAAAAGGAAAGGGGTTGAGGCATTTAATGCCCTCGCTTATTCCTCTAATCTAATGGTCATGACTGACCTTAGATCTTCCGACAGGATCTCGTCTGTCAATCGATACTTATCCACACTTTAAACTATTTTGGGGTTTCGGTTGTCGGGATTTCATGACTCGCGATGACCAGGGTTCTTGCTCTTTTATTCCCCGAGTGTTGAAACACTAAAACGCTTACCAACCGCCATTTGCCATTATAAAAGGATGGTCCAAATACTCCCACTCTAATAATTCAGGATTTTGCAAGTCAGGGTTTCGGGACTTGCGAGTGTAAGGGGACTCGCCCTTGGATACTCTGGATACCGAAATGCCAAAATTTTGGGATCTATGAGGACCATTCTTCCTCGTACAACATGGATAATACTTGTGCCACCAAATCCTCTTTTAGGTTCTTGGTAATCTTTCCATAGAGGGTATCTCTATGGAGAGATCTATTCCGGGTATTCCTGGAGATGAATAAGGGCATAAATTTTCCGAAAATAGACTTGAAGATCTGTATTAGTTCATCATATATATACATATATAAACATAATCCATACATGGTCTTTCCAATAAAAACATCCAGCCATCATCTCTGATCAAAACACCATGAAAACAGTCTTATACTAAAACCACTCATAATTGCACAGACTATGAACATACATGTCAACATATAAATTTCAAGATACAAGATATAACACTTATCATAAAAACACCAGAGGTGATGCAACTGTTGAGAGGGGTTCTCGTTTCTACCCAACTGTAGGCTCAACGATTCCGAATGGATTTACCACTAGCCACCCCCCGAGATGAGACCACGATGCTGTGAAACTGAGTCTTTGTTCTCTAGTGACCGAGAACGAAGGTTACTCTCCTTCTTCTCTGCTATCACTCACTCTATATTTTCCAGAGTTCTATCCTCTTTTTCCTTCCCTCACTTCTGCCCCCTGATCGCACCCTCTTCCTGACTTTTCTCTTTTCAGCGAGGTTGCATGTGGTACGATCTTCCTCGCGGTGGTCAAGTCTGAGGACTCTATGGATGGGTGGTTCACCCCCATCCCTCATTACTCATGAGGAGCCATTTACCTACCAAACTGGCGAGTCATTTAATTTGGAGCCAGCGAGCCGCTCTTGGTTCTCCAGGCCAGTGAAGTCCAAATACGGTATTGGTTTCGGTGGAAGTTAACACCACCATTCCAGGTGCCTTCCACCACCTTTCTCTAGCCATCGTGGTCTCTTTTTCAGCACATCCCCCTCTCAACAGTCCTACAATATATATATTCATAATATTGTTTACATTCATCAACCTTTTTCACAAGGTCCATTCACATCACACATTCACATTTCTGATTTTGCCACAATACTGGCCAGTATAGTTATTTTTACAAATTGGGAGAAATAGGGTGTTACAATTTCCTCCCCCTTAAAGGAACATCATCCTCGATGTTCTATCTATCAACTTGACATGCATGTATAGATGTAAACAAAATCGGATATGTTTGTTTCATGGCATCCTCCATTTCACATGTAGCCTCATTTGGGCCAAAATGTTTCCACTGCACCTTGACCTGTGCAATGGTTCAGTTCCGGAGCGGGGTTTCCTTTCTGTCCAGTATGCATTGAGGTTCTGGTAGAAATTATCCCTCCGGTTCCACCTGGATCACAGACCAATCAATTATATGGTTATCATCATGTACATATTTCTTCAATAATGAAACATGGAAAAGATTATGTGCTTTGACTGTGGGAGGAAGTGTTATCCTATAGGCATAACTTTTTTTTTGGTTCTGAGCGTCCTCCAGGTTTTGTCTTATCTTAGTCACTTGCTATTCCATTTATTTCAACATGTCAGGTCCAAAATAAATCACGTTTACGGGATTACTCCAACTAACTGGAGTGTTACATGACCTACCATAGAGGACTTCAAAGGGACTCATCTTTAAAGATGTTTGGTAGCCGTTGTTGTAGGCGAATTCTACTAGTGGTAGGTAGTCTTCCCACTTCTTGGGTTGATGCATTACATGCATTCTTAGCATGTCTTCAAGTATTTGGTTCACTCTTTCTATTTTTCCGTCAGTTTGAGGGTGATAGGCGGTGCTAAACAAAAATTTGGTCTCTAAACCCGCCATCAGTGATTTCCAGAAGTTGGAAGTGAACTTTGTGTCTCTCTCAGACATGATCTCTTTTGGCATGCCATGCAGTTTGAATATATCCTTCATGAATACCTGAGCAATGTCTATTACCTTGCAAGTTGACTTGACAGGGATAAAGTGAGTGGACTTGCTCAATTTATCCACCACTACCATGATGGCGTTGTTCTGTTTAGTCAAGGTTGGTAATCCAGTGATGAAATCCATGGAGATGGTTTCCCATTTCCATTCTGGGATTGGTAGAGGTTGTAATAATCCCGCCGGCTGTCAGTGTTCTACTTTTACTTGCTGGAATTATATGCATTTGGCTAGGTACTCGGCCATGTCTTTCTTCAACCCAGGCCAATAGAATTGTTTCCTGGTGGCTGTGATCATCTTCTGGTATCCTGGATGACCGGTATAGGGTCTTTTATGTAGTTCATCCAGTATGAACCTCTTCAAGCTGTCACAATATGGAATGTACAATTTGCTTCGGTAAGTGAGCAGACCTCCTTCCATCATCTGGTAGTCTCCATACTTTATTCCTCTGGGTTCTTGCTATAGGTACGAGGTCACGGTCTGGAAGAATGTGTCTATCTCTTGTGCATTCCTGATTCTTTCTTTGACATTTGTCTCACAGGTACTCACTACAGCCAGGTGAATTGTTTTCATACTTCTACTAAGGGCATAGACCACCCTGTTTTCTTTTCCTTTAATGTGTTTGATTTCGAAATCAAAATTGCAAAGGAGGACCATCCACCTAGCTTGTCTAGCATTGAGCTTTGGTTGATCAAACAGATATTGCAATCCATAGTGATCTGTCATAAGTACAAATTTTCTTCTCAGGAGGTAATGCCTCCACATTTTCAAGACATGCATTATGGAAACCAACTCTAGATCATGGGTCACATAGTTGACTTCATGCTCATTCAATTTTTGGGATTCATAGCAGACCACACTTCCTCCATGCATAAGGAATCCTCTGAGCCCTTCCTTACAAGCATCTGTGCACATGAGGAAATCAAATTCTGGATCGACGATCTTCAACATGGGTGCATGGGTCAGTAGATGTTTCAGGGTTTGAAATCTTTCTTCACATTTCTGTGTCCACAAGAATTTTGTCCCCTTCTTCTGGAGGGTAGTTATTGGACAACCAATCTTGGAGAATCCTTTTATAAATCTCCTATAGTATCCTACTAATCCCATAAAGGATCTGATATCCGAAACATCCTTTGGGGTAGGCCATTCCATGATAGACCTGATTTTGTCAGGGTCTACTGCTACTCCTTCTTCAGATAGAACACGGCCTAAGTAATGTATTTTCTTTTGGAAGAATTCACATTTTCTGAATTTGGCATAGAGATGATGTTCTCCTAGCACTTGTAGTACAAGTCTAATATGCTCTTCTTGCTCTTTTTTGTTCTTGGAGTAAATTAATATATCGTCAATAAAAACAAGCACAAATTTGTCTAGGAATTTGCTCAGTACATTGTTCATCAAGCACATAAAAGTGGAAGGGGCATTGGTCAACCCAAATGGCACTACCACAAACTCATAGTGACCATACCTCATTCGGAAGGCAGTTTTATGGATATCTTCGCCCTTGATTTGGACTTGATGGTATCCCGACCTCAAGTCAATCTTTGAGAAAATAGACGCACCCCCCAATTGATCGAATAGGTCATCGATCCTGGGAAAGGGGTACTTGTTCTTTATGGTTACCTTATTGAGTTGCCTATAATCTATACACAGTTTAAGGGTACCGTCCTTCTTTTTCACGAACAGGATTGGTGCTCCCCATGGAGACACACTGGGCCAAATATAGCCCTTATCCATCATTTCTTTTAATTGCAACTTGAGTTCAACTAACTCGGGTGTGCTCATCCGGTAGGGTGTCCTAGACACCGACACCGCTCCTAGTGCAATTTCTATCGAGAAGTCTATGTCCCTTCTCAGAGGTAGACCCGGTATTCTCTCAGGATAGGGTGATCGTCAGGGCTTGGTTTGTCACCTTCGATTTTTTTCAACACTTGTATTGTATATAGGGGACATCCCTTTCAACAATACTTTCTCATTTGCAGAGCTGATATTTGTCTCACCGAGACAAGTTTTCGGTTCCCTTGAAGGGTTATCTTTTTCCCTTCTTTACTTACACATTCTAAGGTTTTATGGTAATGGATTTATGGGCGACAAGCTAGTCCATGCCAATCAGCAGATCATATGATCCCAGGGGTAATAATTTAAGGGTTTCTTGGGTGGGGAATTTACCCAACATCAATTGGTAGGCTGGTATAACCTCTGCTACCCTTCTTTTGGTGCCAGTGGATAACTGTACCAACCATGGCTTGGTATGTTTTCGTGGCTATAGTTTACACTTATCAATATATTTAGGAGCTATCTAACTCAAATTTGAACCAGGGTCAATCAAAACAGACACTAGATGGTTGGAAATCATACCTTCTATTCCCACCACTAAAGCTTGGTGGTCAGCCTAGTTATTATCCAAGGCTGCATAAATTTGTGGCACACTCATGGCCACATCATTGACGATGGTAGCTTCCTAGATGTTATAAATCCTTCGACTATTCTATTGTTGGTGTGGACATTCTCTCAATATATGTTCTTCCCCACAACCCCATCATTTCAAAGGTTTTCTCTTTGGGTTATCAATCGTCACTAATATCGGTCCAGAAGTTTTATTTCCGCTCAAAGAGGGAAAATTCTACTGGTGCATACTCCGGGTTGGGAAGCTCATTCTTGGATTCTTCTTATAGTTCTTAAATCATGGGAATTTAATCCCCTTTTTATGAAATATTGAACTATCCTTATGTTTCCATCCTTCGCGAGGTTTTGCTCGATGCCCAAACTATTCATGACAATAGGTTGCCTTTCAAATAGTGCCTTCTAGAGTTTTTGGCTCATCAAATTCAATTCTGTTCCGATAGTCCTTAGGTAGTCCACTGATGAAGCATTGCACCTTTGCCTTTTTCGATTTTATATAAGGTACATACCTCAACAAATCGAGGAATTTGTTGACATATTCTTCTATAGTGAGTTGTCCCAGTTTGAGTTCATAAAACTCTTTGGTCTTCTCGTCGAAATATTTTTCCGACAGATACTTCTTCCGGAAGTATTTCTCAAACCGTTCCCAAGACAGGTCCTCTTTGCGAACCCCTTTCACATTCTTAAGGTCTTCCCACCAAAGGGAAGCCTTTCCATTCAAGTTGAATGTGGCCACTCAGGCCTGGATATTTTCTGAGAAGTCATGGACTCTGAAATACTTCTTTAGTCCAAGCAGCCAGGCCTCTTCTTCCTCTCCCTTCTTTATTTCACCATTGAAGGAGGATGGTTTGGCTTTTCTTAATTCTTTGAATTTACGAACTTTGGAAGACTTTTGCTTATTTTGTTTCCTTCAGGAATAGGAACTGGTTCTACTGCTAGAAGAGCCCTCTGAATCGCCCACTTCCTTCTCAGAGGAATCATCCGCCGGTTTTCCTTTACCTCTAGGGTGGACCTTTTTCGAGGTGCTCCTCTCAGTGTGGGCACTGATGTGACCCTGTTTCTGAGTTTCAGGTTCATGCTGCATTTGTCTTTGTAGATTGAATAAACTCTGCAGTAAAACTGTGTTAATTTATGTTTTCTTTTCTTGTTCTTTCATCATCCTTTCATTGTCAGCCTTGCAGCTTTGTAATTCAACCATGAGACTCCTCACAATCTCAGCTAGATATGGAGGGGTCCCTACTACCCTCCTTTCGTTAGAATCTTTGTCTCTATTGTGGGAGCCTTCCCCCACCTCTTGGTGAGTCACCATTTTATACGTCTGTAATTTCCCGCGGCTGATCGTCCACTTGTGTGAAAAAATGAAAAACGCTGGTTGTTAGCCAATATTTATATTTATTTATAACCAGTACATATTTTGTGTTTTTTTTTTTCATATGCACACACACCATAGGAGTTTTTCATTCTTAACTTTGAATTTTAATTAAAAAGTTTAAGACAGGGGGGTTAATCCTTTTAACATTACTTCGAGTGGAGTCTCTGCGCAACCCGTTCATGAGCCCAAGCAGGCCAAGTGTTGTAACATACTCACTACAAAATTTCAAAATTTTCAGCCTTTTTCTTCTTTTCTCCGAGGAACATAGTTCGCCAAATCCCTACGGGTCCTGATACAGACCCTGCCATCCCTTATCCGCACTCATATGATCGGCGGTTATGGCCACAGGTCTTATCGGAGGATACTCATCGACCTTCAAAATACAGGAAATCGCGATGCAGGTATTCCTTTGTTCATTTCAGGGTTTCATCTATCGAAATTTCGCGGCTAGCCAATATGAGGAAAACTGACCTTTGAGAGTCCTGGGCACCGAAAAGTTGAAACGCCAAAACCACGTGTGCTAATCCATTTCGGGACTTCACCTATTGGGATTTCATGATATGCGAGGACAAGACATTTGCCTCTAGATGTCCTGAGTGTCGAAACACCGAAACATTAATTCTAGTGGCCCTATACTCATTTTCAGAGTTTCATACTCCGGGGTTTCGCAAGTCGGGAATTCGGGGGATGCGATGACAGGAGGTCTCACATCGGGATCTTCCGGGAGCCGAACTCTGAAACACTACCTCTAAACATGCTTCGTTATTTCGGGGTTTCCTCTATCGGGATTTCGGGACATGTGACGACAGGAGGTCTCGCACCTGGGTTTCCCGGTAGCTGAAACTCTGAAAACTCATAACTTACCCACACACTAGTATTTTGGGATTTCGCAAGTCGAGATTTTAGGGCTTGCAAGTACCAGGGGAATATTCCCTTCGGTATTTCGAGTACCAAAATTCCGAAATATTGTAACATACATGCGTATTGTCCTTTCAGGATTTCACCCATCAGGATTTTGGGACTCGCGAGCACAAGGGAATACGCACTTAGGTATTCCAGGCCCCAAAGTGCCGAAATATCCTATCTCATTCAAATCCTAAACTATTTTGGGGTTTTGGTCATAGGGATTTCACGACTCACGATGACCAGGGTTCTTGCCCTTTGATTTCTTGGTTGTCGAAACTCTGAAACACTCATTGGCAACCACGTGTCCTTATAAATGGATAGTCTAGGTACTCCCGCGGACCTTGGGGATCTACGATCCTGATTTCTTCGCTACTTACGAAGATAAAAAGGAAAGGGGTTGAGGCATTTAACTCCCTTGTTTCTTCCTCCAATCTAACGGTCACGACTGACCTTAAATCTTTTGACAGAATCTCATCCGTCAATCGATACTTATCCACACTTTAAACTATTTCAGGGTTTTGGTTGTCGGGATTTCGTTTCTCACGATGACTAGGGTTCTTTCCCTTTGATTCCCCGAGTGCTGAAACACCGAAACACTTACCGACCACCACGTGACCTTATAAAAGGATAGTCCAGATACTCCCAATCTAATAACTCATGATTTCCAAGTCGGGGTTTCGGGACTTGCAAGTGCAAGAGGACTCACCCTTGGATACTCTGGATACTGAAATGCCGAAATGTGGGGATCTACGAGGACCATTCTTCCTCGTATAGGATGGCTAATAATTGCACCACCAAATCCTCTTTCAGGTTCTTGGTAAGATTTCTAGAGAGGGTATCTTTGTGGAGAGATCTATTCCAGGTATTCTTGGAGACGAATAAGGGCATATATTTCTCGAAAACAGACTTGAAGATATGTATTAGTTCATCATATATATACATATATAAACATAAGCCATACATGGTCTTTCCAATAAAAACATGCAGCCATCATCTCTGATCAAAACACCATGTAGACAGTCTTATACTGAAACCACTCATAATTGCACAAACTATGAACATACATGTCAGCATATAAATTTCAAGATACAAGATATAACACTTATTAGAAAAAAACCAGAGGTGATGCAACTGCTGAGAGGGGTGCTCGTTTCCAACCAACCGTAGCCTCAACGATTCCGAATGGATTTACCACTAGCCACCCCCAAGTTGAGACCACGATGCTGTGAGACTGAGTCTCTGTTTTCCAGTGACCAAGAACGAAGGTTTTTCTCCTTCTTCTCCGCTATCACTCACTCTGTATTTTCTAGAGTTCTATCCTCTTTTTCCTTCCCTCGCATCTGCCCCCTGATCGCACACTCTTCTTGCCTTTTCTCTTTTCGGCGAGGTTGTGTGTGGCACGATCTTCCTTGCGGTGGTAAGGTCTAAGGACTCTACAGATGGGTAGTTCACCCCCATCCTTCATTACTCATGAGGAGCCATTTACCTACCAACGTGGCGAGTCATTTAATTTGGGGCTAGTGAGATGCTTTTGGTTCTCTGGGCCAGTGAGGTCCAAATATGGTATTGGTTTCGGTGGAAGTTAACGCCACCATTCTAGGTGCCTTCCACCACCTTTCTCCAGCCATCGTGGTCTCTTTTTTAGCACATCCCCCTCTCAACAATCCTTCTATATATATATTCATAATATTGTTTACATTCATCAACCTTTTTCACAAGGTCCATTCACATCACACATTCACATTTCTGAGTTTGCCACAATACCTGGCCAGTATAGTTATTTTTACAGACTAGGGGAAATAGGGTGTTACACACTGTATATTCCATTGTAGGGTGTGGACCCTAGTTATGATTAGGAGGGGTGGAGGCATTTCCGACCGTGTATCCTCTGAAACCTGAAGTCATGGGAGGATGGTGTTGGCTCATGCTCCCCTAGACGTGTGATGATGATTGTTAGTTGCCTGCTGGGTAAGCTTGGCCGAGATAGTGACACTTCTGCTTACAGGTTCTATTCGGAGTTAGGTCAATATAGTTGATGCTCCCAGATAGTATAGAAGAGGAAGGATAGGAATGAAGATGGAAGTAATTTAGGGAGGAAGGATGAGTAGAAATAGTTGAGAAAGTGTGGAGATTTGTCTTATGGTGGAATTTATTGTTTTTACCTTCAAAAAACAAAAGAAAATGTGTATATATGAATATTCATAATCACGTAACTAAACCACAGTTGTCTAAATAAAATTGTTGAACTAGATAATTGTAATTAAAGGATTTCACAAACATTTGATTGGTTTATTGTCTTCTATAAAAGAATAGTCTTGTTGATTGGATTGGATGCATACATAAATTACTATAAGGGTGATAGTTATTGATTATTAGTACATGCACGAGACTTGTATGTACTAGCTACACATGCATTTCTTGTGCATGTACACTAGTATGAATGATTTTCTTGGCTTACTTACTAATAATGACGATTATTTGTTATGAATGTGTGGACCATGTTTCTTTTCCCTTGTATCATAGAAGACTTTAACTTCGGGACGAAGTTTCCTGAAGGGTGGGTGTATGTAACAACCCCGGTTAAATAGTTACATAGGGTTTATTAAGTATAGTTAATTAAATAATTAACTGTCTTATTGTGTATTAGTTAATTAATGATTAACTATTAATAATATTATTTATTTATTGTTTAATAAATGTCGATTAATTAATTAATTGATTACTTAACACATTCAATGATTTGGGTAAAGAATTAAAGGGCTTAATAACTTTAATTTAATCATTATGAAACTTTACGTATGACAGGGGATAAGGTAATAAACGGAAGGATAGGGTAATAAATGGAGGGATAAGGTGGGTGGCATTAATGGAGGGTAGGGAGTCAGTGAATGGGGGAGATATGACTGGGCAGAGGCTTTTGGGAAGGGCATTATGAAATTCTGGGGGAGGATGACTGTATTTTGGGGCTGGTCATTGATATTTTTTTGGTTGGGAGTTTGGGGAGGACAGTTGTAGGGGGCACCAAGTTGTTGGGAGTTTTGGGCTCGGGGGCCAAGAATCCTCATGAAATCCTGGAGCTAGGGAGTTGGATAGGCTGCTCCTAGCTAGTTGGGTGGTTAGTTGGTTTTGGGCAGGGTTTGGTCAGAGCATTAGGCAGATATTGGACAGAGCAGCAGGGAGGACAACTAGATAAGCGAGAAGTTTAGCATCAGGCAAAGGTATTTTTATTTCTGAATTTGCTGAGTTATGTGATGATTATGTAATTTATTTTCATGCTGTGGATAAATTTAATTTATGCTGAATATTATATGCTTATATGATGATTAATGAATTATTTATGCATTGAAAGAAATTCTATGTTTAATTGTATGAAATTTTTTAGGCTTAATTAATTGAGGTCACTACAATTTTGAATAGACATCTGTTCGATGCTAGTTTACCCATTTTTCGAACTCACTAGACTACCTTTGAAAAAGGTACCCTAGTGGAGTCTCCTTTTACGCTTTTTTCAGACTCTCTAAAAATGAAAAATTGCCAAGCTTACCTTCTCTGGGCTTACTGCAATTACATCGAAGGACATTATCATTGTGTCTTATTAATCACATTTACCTTCCTGCGTCTTTGGCCTAATGTTGGCTCAATGTTTCTCTCAACTAAACCATTTGAAGCATGCCTTATATGCAATCCTTGTAGCACTTTTCCTCTACATCTTGACACCTTGACTCATGGAGGATTTTTCCTGAGTGTCCTTTTCCTTCATATGTCCCCTTGCTCTGAGCATTAGTGTGTTCCTTGTGCTTGGAACTAGTATGTCTGCAACACTCGTTCCTCCTTTGTAACATAGCATTATTTTATTCTTTTTCAAGCTTTCCAAAATGATTGAAAAAGACAAAAAAATCAAATATACCCCAAAAAGAGGAAGGGAAACATATTTTCTTTTTGTTGACAATACAACGAGTCACCCTTGGACAAAGCACATCCTTCCATTTGTTGGTCAAGCTCTAGGATTCAATATGACCTTAGGAAGTTGTTCTCTCTACATAGAGCTGTGTCCTCCTCCGTTTGGTTATCCTTCCAAAGATATGGAGAGTTTGCATTGCCTCCTGCATCGTGAACTTATCTCAATGCCATGCCACTTGAGTCTCACCTTTTGTTGTGTTTTTTTCCAAGGGAAGTTTTACTAAACTTGATTCGGCCCTTCTATAGTTTGTCTCTTGTCCTCATGCTCGGCCACCTCAAAATTCCAATCACTTCCTTGCTCAAAATCAATGAAGTTCTCTGCCTGATCACCAAGATCCTCTTGTCTGTTCTCGATGAGCCATCAAAGACCTCTTGGTAGTGAATTCGTACACTGATATTACACTCCTACATGAGTTTTGAAGATTTTGAAGTTGTTTCTCGAGCTCTGAAGACCTCATCTCCAACCATCAGGTGTCATTGGCTTCTTGAAGATGGATACTATACATGTATATCTTTTGATTTTGAGATGTAGATCCATTGTGTACTTCTCGCAGCTACACTTTATATAGTTATATGACATGGATCTGTAGTGCATTTGATTGGAAACCATGATTTTATTTCATCCCCAACATGGGTATGCCCGCCTCGGTGAGTCAAATTGTTATTTTTCAGATGGCACATCCTGAACTCTGGTCCCTGGGCTCACTCGCTTCGTACGTTGGTGAATATTTGTAATGCATTTCGTCCATCAGATGCTCTTCTAACCTCACATATTAGGGGGGCATCTATTATAACCCTAAATTGCACCAGACATGCATACCTAGCATCAAACCATCTTACTTGCTATCTTTGCCAAGCCATCACTGAACAACTCTTCTAAAAAACCATTTTTTTTAAGATGTACATGCCTTGCACTACTACTGCCCATGTACACACACTTTATGCACCACTACAGCTCACGTACACTCACAAAAAGTGCGAAATATGAAAATTCCAAAGGGATGCGGTTTTTCGGGCTGTTACCTAACCATTTGACCGCCCATAGCTAGTCACCCCAACCGTTACTATATTTTTGGCCTATAAAATAAGGTGTTGGGGTCCCATTCCAAAGAGAAGCACGAGAGCATAGAAACTCTGCCCATTTTAGTATTCCCCCTTTTCCCCAATATTTTGCAACCACATTGTGAGTTTGAGCCATAATTCCTTCTTCCTCCATTGCAAACCCTTGCCATTTCCCTAGAGAGAACTGAAGAGGAGAAGAATACATGGAAACAATTGGTTCATGGTGAAGATAAGCCTAGGACCGATTTCGAGGAGCAGTTGTCGGTCTCATATTGTAAATGAATTTTGTGAGATTAATATAAAGAAATACTTTTTCCGTCCCGCCAAATGATGCCTTAAATATTTATGATCTGTTTACATTTTTTGTTATGATGTCTAACCCACTAATCCTTATATATATTGCATGCTTGTAGTTTGTTGTTTGTCTTTTGGTGAATGGATGTTGGCCTTGGGATGATATCTCCAATCGAGAAACAACTAAGCGCAAAGGGTTCGACACCAGACATGGAGTTTAAGGTATGCTACCAGATCCCTATACTTTGTCTTTTATTTATGATTGTGGGGTAATGATGAGATAGTTGTTAAAGTTAGGAGACTTTAGACAGTTATCTCTGCCTGCACTTTAGAACCCTGGTGTAGTCCATAGAGGGGTTTTCCCTCTATATCAAATATATGAGTGCGGGCTACAACCGAGTCTTGACTCTTAAATCTCCTACAACTGCTTCTGTCTGCGATGCCTCCTTCTATTGGCAACAATACAAGAGTTTATACAAGAGGGGATCAACGAGATTCCCTCCAAGATAAGCTAGTGGTGTCTAATCACCATTCAAAATTCCTATCTAATGGGCAGATTACAATGATGTAAATCTGATCCGAATCAGATGCAGATCCCTCCTACTATCAACCACTTAATGACAACCTTATCTTCATATTGTGCAAAGGCACACCTTTGGCTCTTCCAACCTGTCAACATTAAGTGCCTTGATCATGCTTCAGATTCTCGAAGGAAAAATGAGAGGGTGACGCCTCTCCCTTCCTTGAATGTGCACCGCTCGTGCTAATCAACTGGCACATGCTGAGGTAGAGTGATGCTCCTACATCTTAACGCGTCATCACAATGTTACTTGACATTATACATTGCAAAAAATATTTAAGACTGGACATTGTATTAAATAGAGTTTAAAAGGGCTGAGGGCCTAAGCCCTTGACCCTTGGTTGTATGCAAGGTATATATGACTACATACTATATATATATGGTTATAAAACCATATAACAAAATCCAATGAAATAATTGGAGGTCGAGAGGACTTGAACTCCGACCTACCATAACCTCTGCCAACTATGCCAACGATTTAGCATAACACCAATAACCAATGTTCCAAACATGTCATTTGTTATAACAAATCACTTAATTTATAATTGATGCTACCCAATAGTTTCTAAAATTGGTTAAGGGGGCACCCTATTTAATGGGTGCGGGCCCGAGGATTGTACACCCATTATTTTTATGCAGAGGTAGTCTTGTAATTCATGCCCGAGGGTACCTACGTTGTGAGGCTACACCGTAAAACATGCCAAATGGTACCTTGACTGAATTTCAATAAGTTTATACTCATTTTGCATGATTTTTCGATAGGAATCCAATGATGAACTTCATTTTTGCATTTGAGAAACATGTAAAAATGTCATTATAAAACATAAGAATTTGAGCATTAATAAAAGAAGGTCTCTATTGGAAGTACACCTGGAGAGGTAGCCCAAATTGGGTGAACTCCATTTTTCCAATTTGTGTATGTGATTTCATTATTTTTTGTTCATTTCAAGGTTAATTATTTTGCAAATTATTTTATCATTAAAGTGGATTTGGTTAGATAATGCAAGATACTAGATATATAAAATATGCAGAACAGAAACGAAATGCTAGAAAGAACAGAATAACAGTAAAATATCCAGCATAATCCTCACAATACACAGAAATGATTCACGAAATAGCAACAGAAATAGCACTTTGAATCAGATAGAAATGTTCACAGTCCTCTTCGAGGGGGCAACCTCCAATCGAGCAGCGCTCTATTACAATAATATCCAAGCTAGGGTTCTCATACCCTCGACTCCTATTTATACTAAAAAGAAGCATCTAGAGGAAGATCCTTCTAGAAGTGGAAGCTTCTATTAGG
>ML790911.1:381956-413186 GCA_009831015.1 Picea engelmannii | reverse complement strand
TCCAAGCTAGGGTTCTCATACCCTTGACTCCTATTTATACTAAAAAGAAGCATCTAGAGGAAGATCCTTCTAGAAGCAGAAGCTTCTATTAGGTCTTCTTACATCTGCCTTATTCTATTTTATTGAAAGGTCTTATTAATATTAACCTTTATTACATCCGAATACATTGATCTACCTATGTGCGGGTTAGGACCTTAACAGATAAGCTATTCACATGTAATTTTCATATAGTCAAGCAATCATTTTATTTCTAAGATCAAGTAGATGTTTTTACATATTAAAATATTAAAACACATCTAAGGATTTTTTGGATCATCTAAGGTTAGGGTTTTTGCATGAATTAAACCTCAATTAGGTTAAGTTTTGGACAGTCTATAATATTATTGAAAGTACACATGTGGATAGCCCCATATGTGTGAGTAACTAGGACTACCATGGCATTCACTCGATACCATGGTGGTCAACAAGGTAGTTCAACTTGCAGGAGTAATAAATTTCAAGCTCATATTGATGTGATTTTTGCATTGTTGGTAATGTATCACTATGTATAATAGTATCGAGGGGATACGAGATATTATTGCGAAGTTTTGACCAAAAAATGTGCCATTTTATGTCTCAAAATGGCTTTATAAGGTTGTGAACTCCATATTTTCAAATTGGGACTTGCCACTAAAATAGGCCCTGCAGGCCAATTCTTACTATTTTTCAACCTAGAAAGTACCAAGATTTATGAAAAATTATATAATGATCCATTCCAAATCACAACTCCCAATTTAGAGAGGATTTTGGTCCCTAAAATATTTGCTAAACGAGGTGAGGAAAATTTTCCTCTACCTTCTCCCTTGAGTACCATTTTTACTTGCCTATAAGTTGTCCTTTCAAGTGAATCTACCAAAGGTAATGTTGCCCCTATATTGTAGTTATAGAATTCTTCTACAAAACTATATTTTTTCCAAATTCACATGATATTTTGGTGCTAATTCCTCTATTTTAGGTAGGACATGCTCTTAAATTTCCTAATCCAACATGGAAGGCTCATAGAGTTTCATATTTTCCACATTCACCACTAAGTAAGTGTACATGTATGGAGGTATATTGAGTCTATGGGAATTACCACCCACATTCTCCAATACCTCAAAAGTGCTATATCTCAGAGCCTTGATATTTTTACCAAGACCCTATAGTCTTTTCTTGTTCATCTGTAATCAAATTGTATCTCCTGCTTTGAATGATTTCTCAGTTTTGTGTCGATCATGTCAAGTCTTGTACTTCTCCTATGATTTGTTCAATGTCTCCTATACTTGCAAATGGATTTTCATAATATTTTCAATAAATTTATCCACTTTCAATGATTCTCCTATGACATCTTCCCTCACTCCTTTTTGTCCATATACAACATTTAAGAGAGAAAGAAGCAAATACCCAAAACAAGTTTTGAAATGAGACTTATTGATAGAAGTATGGACTGCTCTATTATAAGAGTATTAAATATAGTTCAAATTTTCATCCCAGGTCTTAGGATTCTTCTAATTGTAACCCCTTATAGGATACACCAAAGTATCGTTGACTACTTTTGTATTCCCATCTATCTATGAAAGGAATGTTGTAGATCTATTTGACTTGGTGTCCATCTTCTCCCAAACTGTAGTCCAAAAGGCATTGATAAATATAGTATCCCTATCTAAGATGATGTTCCTTGGTATCCCAAAGTGCATCCAAACCTATTCAAAGAACATGTTTGCTACTTCTCACCATTTGATGGTATTTTTACAAGGCATAATAATCTACATCTTTTTTAACCTCTTAACTACCACAAAAAAATAGTCACGTCCCATCGTGGTTGTTGGAAAACCACCCACAAAATCAATGGAAATTATTTCCCAAGGTCGAGTGGGTATAGGTAAGGGATGGTATATAAATTTATTTCTGTTACTAGGCTTGTTGCAAGAATAAAGCATAAATCCTCTAATACATTGAGCTACATATTATTGCATTCGAGGCCAATACAAATACCTTTATAAGTTGACGACTATCTCCCCAAAACCAAAATGTGATGCAACCATGGAGATGTGAGGCTCTCCTTTAGGAACATAGATCTTTCCTAGATTGTACTAAAACCCATTATAGAGATGATAGTTATCCTTACTGTCACCTTCTTCTACATGAATTTGGAGCTACTAAAATAACCCTTTCAAACACCTAAGAGTTTCTAACACCTACATGATATGTGATATGTTATCTTCCCAAGTAGATCTATGAATTGATATTCCATCTAGATACACTATTAAAAATGAATCTAAGTAGGGTCACAATACATCATTCACCAATATCATAAATGTAGTTGGCAAATTACATAAACCAAAAGGAATGACTAGCCATTCATATAGACATTGCCTTATCTTGAAGGTGGTATTCCACTTGTCTTCTTCTTTAACACATACATGGTGGTATCACAATTTGAGATCCAACTCAGTGAAGTACTTGGCACGCTGCAACTGGTCTAACAAATCATTGATCATGGGTAGGGGGTACCAATTCTTGAGTGTGATATTGTTTAAATCTATGTAGTTGATACACATTTTCTAATTCCCATCTTTATTGGGTACTATGATGATAGGTGACTCACAAGGTGATGTGCTTGGTCAAATTATTCCTTGCTTCAGTAGCTGATGCAATCATTTCTTCACTTCATCTAATTCTAGAATATATTGTCTATACAACCAGATATTTGGTAATGGGGGGTCGGGTAACAATTATATATCATTCTCCACTTCCATTTTAGGTGGCATTCCCTTAGGCTCCCAGAACACTCCTCCATATGCTTGCAACAACTCTTCCAACTATTATTTTCCTCTTTGGTGAATCCCTTTAGGGATGCATTTACTCTTACTGATTCCTCCATTGGCTAAGTCTCTCCTAAGAAAAGAAATACATACTTCTTACTAGAATTGATCAACTTTTTGGTTTGGTTTCCACTTACCGGAGAGATCATTGATTTACCTTTATGTGCATTGATGATGTAATATTTCCCATCCTTGATTAGGAATTGATTTTTTCTTCTCTCTTCATGAGGATCACATCCCTGATATACATGTAGGGTATTCCAAACACTACACCACAAAAATCAATGGGTACTACATCTAACTCTAGTTCATCAATAAAATATGCACTTATAATAAACTTGATATTACACTATTTGGGGACTTTGATAATTGTTTCCTTATTCACACATCCGAATGGATATGGGCTCAGGTGATCATGAAATTGAATCCCAAGCTTTTCGACTAGATCATATACTATGAGATTGGCCTATGAGCCAAAATCAAATAGGGCATCTACCTTGGAATTTTTGACCTAGATCTTAATATGGAAGATTTTTTTCATCTCCTTCTCTTCCTTATAATAAAGGATAATCAAATTAACCTCCTTCTAAATTGAAGTGCAGAAAATTGTCTCATCCACATTCGATCTTCCATCTATTTGGTTACCTAAATCCCTTTCTAGAAGGTTCTTCTTCTTGGCATCATTCTTACCATTCTTTGGATTTAAATTTGGATGTGGCTTTTGATACTTATCCTCAATGTGACCATCAATATTGCAATGGTTGTAGTGCTTGTTTGGATCCTTGTACTGATGTGTAGTGGATATTGTATTCTTGTCTTTTCATTTCCACTTCTTCTTCCCCTCCTTGGAAGCATCTTGGTGGTCTTTTTATTTAGAACCACTTGGCCACCCTTTCTTATGGATTATGTTCTCCAGGTACTACTCTTTCACACAAGCCTCATCAATGATCTTGGGTTTGAAGAGCATCAATTTATTTCACAAATGATTGTGTATACCCCTCAGATACTTGATGAGTAAGTACGGGTTCTTGGGAGAGATACACAACATGATTGTCATCTTCCCAAATTCAATGGTGTACGCTCGCACACTCCATCATTGTCTCTATATGAAGTGATGCCAATGGATTCATTGGTCCTATACATACCCAATAGGGTAGAATTAGGACTTGACGAGGGTTTTAAAATCCTTACAATTGGTTACTAGTGGATCACCCTCCAACCTAAGTGTTTGTATGTGGATTTACCACCATGTTAGTGCATGACCCTTTAGTTTCATTCAGATAAAAAAAATATTTTACTATTCATCTATATCATGGACACTGAAATACACTTCTAACTATTGCAACTAATGAATAAACTTAAAAAAATCAATATCACCTTGATAAATCTTGATTTCCACTTTCTCTTCCAATTTTAATAAAGGTTGTGAAGGAGTGATGGCACTAGATCTCAATTTCTATTTTTTGGGATCTTTTTTTTACTCCTTTTCTAGGTCTTCACTATCTATTAGTTTCTCATCCAATTCAACTTCTGAGTTAGAACCACCAACCTCCCTGAAAAGGTATGAACTTGTTTGCTATATCTTCCATGAGGAGGGCCATGTCGTGAGAGATATCAATGAATTTATCTTTGAGCCCCCCTTATCTCTCTTCTACTGCATCATGAGGGTTGTTATGACTAGACTTATTTGTTGTGTCTGGGGTTTTGTGACTTCTTCTTAAGACAATTCATAGATCCTGAAACTTCCCAAAAAAAACTAAATAAAATTGCTCTAATACCAATTTGATCTATAAGTTTTCATGGATATTCCGGTGGAATAGTTCATCACAAAAAATCTTGTATTATGTTGAAATATTTTATTATGTAAGTTTATTTCCTTAGATCTCAAATTTATTATCACTACCTTATTGCTCAAATTTATGAAAATAATTGAACTATAAAAATTAAAGATCAAGTGAATGAACACAATATCCACCCACATGAACACAAGATGTAACATGGGAAACCTAAAACAGGAGAAAACCTAGCTAGAAGGCGAGGCCTATGGTCTACTCTCTTTTCTTCAATTATGAAAATGAAAATACAAAGAAATAGGAAATCACTATGGAGTTTCCTTTAACACTATGTCTTGAATGGATTCTACATAATATTTTTCCTCCTCTATTATGCTCTCAAATCCTACTGCTAGATGCTATGTTCAACTATGTAACAAGTACAATGCTAAATAATGGAACCCTTTCTCCTCATAGCGGCCCAATATTTAACATAGATTAATAATTGTCTAGGGTTAGGGTTTTTACATGCCTTAACCCTCAATTAGTGTTAGGTTTTGGACCTTCTGTAATATTCTTGAAAGTCCACACGTGGATAGCCCCACATGTGTGAGTAATGGGGGATGGTGTGACATCCACTTGATACCATGGAAACCAACAAGGTAGGTAAACTTGTAGGAGGCATAACTTTTCCATACGAGCTCCGATTGAGGTGATTTTGCATCATTGAAAACTTGGAAAGGTATTAGCATGGAGGAAAACATTGAGGGGATAAGAGATATACTCACAAATTTTTGACCCCAAAAAGTGTCATTTGATGCTTCAAAATGGATTTGGAATGTTTTGGAACCCAAATTTCCAAACTGGGACTTACCACTAAAATTGGTCCCACAAGCCAATTGTTCCACCCAAAAAATACAAAAATAGATGACAAATTAAATAATGATCCATTCCATATTATTAAAAGAACATAGTGGATGTGGGAAAATTAGTGTGGCTCTTACATATCATGGTAAATAAGAGGAAGATAGTGATAAATGTAGATAAAGTGAAGTAGAGAGTAACATTATAGGTAGGTACATAACATATATCTATATACTTATGAAGATACATACATTTTTTTCCAAGGAAACTCTTGTAGGGAAACCCAAGGGATGCATCCCCACATTCGTGGATGGCATAGAATAGTGTGCCTCACCCAGGGGGATTCTAACTAGGCACTTGTTGTCACATAACTAACCAAATTACCATGAACATTGACAATGACCTCTTGATGTAACATATTGGTCTTGTAAATACATACATACATACATACATACATGTATGCATGCATGCATGTATATGTATATATATAAAAACACATATGCTTGAAGGGGTTTGGTGAGGAGTTAATATTTTTTCACCAATATGAAAGGTTTAATTCCCATGGGGGATATTCCTAGAGCCATAACATCACCTTGAGGTAGTGGTAAATTGAGTATTTTCACCCATAGATATTGTATTAAATTATATGATAACCCATGAAAACATAAGTGGGTCAAATTCTACCTTGATGTCATTCAATCCTAGAGGAATTGGATTCATTGGTGAGGAACGACAAGTTTTTCACCAATAAAATTGAATTCCCAAGAGAGATTGTCTTAGATACACGGGGTCACGTTGAGGTAGTGGTTGAATGTGTGGTTACACCTAGAGATATTATATTAAATGATATCATGACCCATGCACACATAAGTGGAACGAATCCATGGGGGTTTCACCTTGATGACCAGTATCTTATCACATTCATTCATAAACGGGGGTTTAAAATTGTGAAAAATAAAGTCAATATATTGTAGGTATAGGGAGGTTTATAGGTATAGGTGGGTTTATAAGTATAGAGGGATATACAAAGGTGTATCTAGTAAAAATAATGTGGTTTTGTTTATTGGAAAAATGTATTGGGAGGGGAGTTCAACAAAAGGATTTTGGGAGGTATTTATCAATATCTAGTGAAATTTGGGGTATTATTTAATATCCCATGAATGCACATGCTATGTAATAGGTTCATTAAGTGAAAAACGTATGGTCAAATCCAACCCACATTCCTTCAAATTTTAGGCCTGAAGTGGTTGGATCCATTGGTGAGGAGAGATGCATTTTTCACAAATGGGAAAAATTTAATTCCCATGAGGGATTTTTTTAGAGCCATGGGGATATCTTGAAGTAGTGGTAGAACATTTGGTTGCACCTAGGTATATAATATTAAATGGTATTATGAACTATGCATAGATAATTCAATTAAATCCCACCCTCGTGTATTTAAATTTAAGCCTAAAAGGTTTTGGATTCATTGGTGAGAGGTGAGGATTTTTTCATCTCTAGGAAAAGTTCAATTCTCACGAGGGATTTTCCTAGAGCCATGGGATCAACCTGATGTATTTTTTGAATGTGTGGTTGCACCTATATAAATTATATTAAATGAAATCATGACCCATGCACACATAAGTGGATCAAAGTCCATGCCCATGTCCTTCAATTTTAAGCCCAAAGGGGTTGGATCCATTGGTGAGGAGTGAGGTTTTTTTCACTAGTGGGTAAGTTTTAATTCCCATGTGATCTAGATAGACATTGTGGCCACACACTTATTCCACTGGCTCAAAATACAGTTCCATCTTGGAAGTTTTTTTACATTTTTTTAGGCCCCAAACTTTCGGGGCCATTTTGAGGCCTTGAGCAACATTTTTTTGATGTGGCAACGCCTAGTATATGATGGAGGATTGTATTGGGCCATCCAAAATGTGTAATCCTTGGATAGACATTTTTTATAGGGTACCGAGTGCCATAAATGGAGATCATATGAAAACACTACGCCCTTATGAAGTTAATGTATCAACTACCCCCATCGGGGACCACAAACCTTTTGGCCTTTCATTTTATATGGTTAGGATTTGATGTTCTAGTGCAGGTGACATAAATGGCTAATGTGAATGTCCCATCCCTCGATGAGCCAACCAATGGTGTATGAATGAGGATGCAACATCATATTTAGGTTCAACCTCTTGGACCTCTATTGATATTAGGTTATTTTGGTTATCATTGTCAATAATGAAATGGAGTGGGGTCCCATTCACCCACATTTATGAGTGGAAGAGGACATCCCCTTCTTCAATATCCTCTAGTTCCTTTGGTTCATATTTTTTGGTAGAAATGGTGACACTAGGTTCTATGCCAATGATCCATTTTACCTTTTCTATTTCTGAATCAGAGTCTGAGTCAACATCTAGCCCCAGGGCTTTCGTGTCAGTCAACAGTGACTGTTTGGAGTGAAATTCATTAGTATTGTGCCAAGGGATTTTGTGGAAACCGCACCACTTTCCAGTGTCCTTCTTCAACTTCCCATTACCCTTTTTTGATGGTGGCTTGGATTAGTTTTCTTGGGACTGACCATCCTTGTTCTATCCTTTTCCATGGGAGTTAAGGGCACTCTTATCAGGATTATGCTACAATGGGTTTGCAGAACCAAAATCTCGCTTATTCTTTTTCTTGAACTAATGCTCTATCTTGACAACATATTGGTAAGCAAATCCCAATGAGAATATGTATAGGAACTCCATATTAGTTAGGAAAATCATATATGTGGAAGCATCATGTTGTTTATGAATCTAGGACATGTAGTGTCATTATTACTTTGGGATATAAACTCTATAGGGTACCAAAGGTAGTCCCGATTACTAAGGTCTTCTTGATCTCCATGAAGTAGTGCATAAAGGTGTTCTCTCAGACCATGAGATTCATCCTCTTTATGGCTTGTTTGGAAGGTGAACAAAAGGCCACTACAACTACCAAAACCTCTGCATATGGTCTTTATACACAAGAGAAAAATGTGGACAAGATAGTAGAAGAACACAAATAAATATTTTACTCATCTACCGGGGTGCCTTTTTACTGTCAGGTAAAGCACTCAATTGATTTGACATTGGGTGTTACTTTGCCTAAAGACCCTGATACAAGTGTTCTGTTATAGAGAATGAAGAAATCAAGTGCCAATCAAAGAACTAATTTTGAAGGGCCACATCAAACCAAGCTCCTCACATTGCAGAAGCCCAATTTTTTTGGTACAGAAAAAGTGTGGGACATGGTGAATTTGTATTGATTACAGACCCCTTAACAAGATCATGGTCAAGACTGATACCCAATCACTTGGATTGATGATATTCTCAATCAACTCAAGGGAGCCAAGTTTTTTAGTAAGATTGATATGAAATTAGGCTACATCAAGTGTTGATTGAGAAAACAAATGTATGGAAGATGACCTTCCAGTCTAAATAAGGTCTCTTTGAGTGGTTGGTCATGCCTTCCAACTTGACTAATTCCCCAAACACATTCATGTAGATGATGGATGATATATTGTGGCCATTCAAAAAATCCTTTGTGGTCATGTATCTATATGACATCCTCATCTTTATCTAAACCCGTAAGAACATTTGAAGCATATTCATTAGGTCTTGGGAACCCTATGACAACACAAGTTATATCCAAATTTGGAGAATTGTTCCTTCATCATGTAAAGAATCCAATATTTGGGATACATCATGGATGAGCAAGGTGTGCATATGGATCTCTCCAATATCCAATTCATCTACGATTGGTTGGCCCCGAAGACAATGACTAAGCTTTGCAACTTCTTGGGCCCTAAGATAGGTGACTAAGGGTGGAGCGAAGACCAAGTTTGTTTGGGATGCATCCCAACAAAATCATTTGAGTATAAGAGATTCTGCTTCTACTCAACACCGGTCCTTATTCTTCCAAACATGAAACAACCAATTGATATTGAGACAAATGCTTCAAATTATGCTATCGATGTAGTCCTCACTCATCATGGGAATACAATGGCCTATCACAATGAAACACTATCTTATGGTGTTCGAAGATACCTCACCTACGACAAAGACATGTACTCGATTGTGCAAGAATGAAAAAAATGGAAGAATTACATTATGGGGAAGGAAACAATCATCCACACTGATCAAATACCTATGCAATTCATGCAGACATAAGGAAAATTACATAATGATTTCCATCATAAGTGGTCCACATACTTGCAATAATTACACTTGAACATCAAGTACAAGAAGGGAAACACCAACCATGTCATAGATTTCCTTAGTCAACCCCCAGTTGTGGCCCTGACCACATTTCTTAAGTGTTGTGGGAATGAGACGTTTAGGTGGCCACAATTATACAATAACGACTCTGAATTTTCTTCCAACTATCAGATATTGAGTGTAGGAAAACCAATTCCATAATTTCATCTCCAATATGGACTACTATGCCATCTGAGCCATCTTTGTTTTCTTTCAAGTCAATGTGAAAAGATGATTTGTGAAGATCATTATAGTCAGGCAGTAGGACACTTTGGTGTGGATAAAATAATGGCAATACTACAAAACATTTTTATTGGCCGAAGATTCAACAAGATGTTCATAAGTACATCAAATCCTACATGTCCTACACCATTTCCGAGCTCTCCATCAAGAAAAAAGGGCTATACACCCCTCTGCCTACTCCATATAGGCCTTGGGAGACCAACTCCATGGATTACATGTCCTTTTTTCCTTCAACCAAGCATGGGAATGACTATGTCTTTGTGGCTGTTGATCGACTCTCTAAGATGAAAATTTTAGCACCCTGCAAGAAGAGCATCATAGCCGAAGCCACCTCCAAAATATTCTTTGAACATGTTTGGTTTTGTTGTCGGATCCATGAATAATCATTTCAAATCGATATAGTAGGTTTCTAATCACTTTTTGGTCTAGCCTATGGTTGATGGAAACCAAGATGACCAAATTGACTACCTTCCACCCATAGTCTAATGAACAAACAAAGGTAGTCAACATAATGATTATCCATATCCTGCAGATGTATGACTCCAAACATCCATGCACATGAGATGAAATCCTTCCTTGTGTTTAACATAGCTACAACAAATCCCTCCACAACTCTATTGGCCACAACCCTTTTCAAGTGTGCTTGGGGTTCCAACCATTCAAGTGTGCTTGGGGTTCCAACCATTCACTAGTACATTGGGATAATTTTCCAATGATTTACCGATGCTTGTTTTTCTCCAAAATGTCACAAGAACGATGAAGGAAACAATTGGTTTTTCATCGCGTCAACTTCGTCACAATTATGAAATTCAAGCATTTATCACAATTACAAAATTCAATCATTCATCACAATACTGAAGAAAACATATATCGTAAGAGAAACTAACTTTCCCTAATCAGTTCATCTCAAATCCATCACATTGTCGTCACTAATACGTCGGACGATCGACGCATTTATGTCATATGGTCGAACAAGTAGCGATGAATTTTTTTCTCGTAGTTCATCACAATCAAATTATGCGGTCATCGCTAGTACGTCGGACGCTTGGCGTCAGCCCATTGTATGACTGACCAAGTACCGGTGAATTTTTCATGGTAGTTCATCACAACTATATCACGTGGTCATTCGTAGAGCAATGAAGTTTTGACAAACCCTCAACGTATCTTCCACAAAATATCGACACTGTGTCGTTGAAATATTGACAGTATACCGATGGATATGTTGTATGTTCGACATTTTTTGGGTGAGGAGGAAAAATCTACTCTAGTTGAAGCATCGACGAATGGGATCAATGATGATCCAACAAAGGACTATAATTTATAAAAAAAACTATATTGGTTCTTCCAATGTATTGGTTCCCTAGATAGTTCATAATAGTTGAATGAGATTGCATTAGACGTCCATGTCCATAGTTCACAATAATAGCATCATCATAAATATGGGCCTTTCTTAACCAATCAAGCTCCATAAGATTCTATAAAAGAACAAAATGCACAAGACTAGTAAGCCAAAATTAATACAAAATATGATTTATTGGTTGTGGTTTATTACAACATCCAACAATTTTTCTACATCTAATGAGCACTTGACTAGTCCCATGTAGTTACAACAGGAAATTGGCCTCCATTGGGATAATTGAATCATGAATCACCTTTAATAATCTGTAATTCCATTTTATTATAGTATTCTACCTAAAACAATTGATTGCAATAGTCCTAGTATTCCATGTAGAAGAAAAAGAAGAAATATGTGCGATAAGTACATAACCTATTGTAATTGGAATTTGGAGGCATATCAAACAAGGAGAAGTGGAAAATACAAATGATAAATAACATACTTGCCAATAAAGAGGAGATCAAATTTGGAAGTCCACAAAAAAAATGAAGATCACAATTTCAGCTGATGGGACCATCATTAAATTCCCATATGTTTATCAGGTAATAAAAAAAACTTATTTCTAACATAGCAGTCTGCAGTCTACAAATGACAACAATACAAAATGAGAAAACCACTCTATGAATATATACAAAATTATATAAAAAAAATCCTTTAAAAGTTTTAATGTAGGCTCAGATGGAGGAATCCCAAGCCATATTCTCAAACTGTCTCCATTTTCATACAACGCATCCCATGATATTAGTTTAATATTGAAAGATAGACATCAAATATATCAGAGCCCCTTTGAGCATCATCTAATTAATAAAAACATGTATTGATAGTAAAATTGCATGTCATGCAACCATAAGTTAAAAACACTATGTTACCCCTACTTTTGTGGAGTTAGGGGAAGATGTGTTTCAGGGGAATTTGGGAGATTCTCCAATTTCCAGGGTAAGAAGGGATGGGGGCTGCGAAAAACATATAAAAATTAACAAATTGTCTTAAAAGATCTAAAATATATATAGAAATTAATTTTCAAATATACAAAATTTAAAACAATGAAACTAAAATAAAATGCATGCAACATTAAATTAAAGTATTAGGATATTAGAAATAGAGTACCATAAATTATAATGGGTGATCCATTGACTTTCTCATTAGTAGTAAACATGAAAGTAAAGTAAGATGTAAAATTCATACATACAACTTCAACTCATATAGACACAATAATTCATATATGATAAGATTAGGTGTCTATATAAAATGAAAATAATGCAAGTTACAAAAAACATGCATATCAAGTGACTAAAATAATTCACAAAGCATATGCTCTATCCTCTTGCTAAAAACATATTAAAATATCTTGGGCTTATCAACTTCACCATGACCAATCATTATCATTGTGAACATCTCAAATAACACCAGCTAGTCCCAGCCAACCATCCATACATAGCCTCATCCCATCATGAATATGTCTGACACCCTCGACATCCACATTCCAACATATTTTTTTCCTTACAAGTAGCGTAGTCTTCTTGTTTTTACATTAAAGCATATATGCACATAATATCAACTACCAACGTGTCCACTCTCTTAGAATTGAGCATGTTCCTCTTAATAAATTGTATGAAATTGTAAGTGAAGAAAATCTTCTCATTGGTCAACAAGGTAGAAACATGTGGTAGCAATCCAATGGCAATATGATGAATCTCTAGAGCTCCAACACCTTTCAAAAACCAACTTCCACACTCTTTTAGATTAATCATGTTCCTCTTAACAAAGTGAATGTTGTAAGTGGGACAATTCCTCTCAATAGACACATAATTGGCAACTTATGATAGGAATCTAGTGGCAAGATGACAAATCTCTAGATCTCCATCTCCATCACCCCCCACCAGCCAATAGGTTCCTCCTATAAATGATTAATATACCATTCCATGCCTCCTCTAGGTTGAATAAGTGACTAATCTTGACAAGATACATAAATTATTTTTGTATTATCCTTACCTCCTCTAAAGTATAAATATTGAGATGGATTTTTTGAACCCCTCATTCACCTCAAGATCATCTATAAGTGGTAATATCCCCAACCTATCCAAGCCCATTTCTAGTTGAGTTCAATTTGGTTGAAGGACAAAGCTGCTACTAAGTCAGATAATGAAATTTACAGAGTGGCATGGACTAAGAGAAACATACTAGGCTAAGAGAAATAACTAAGGAATCTGCATAGAATCTCTCCTAACATCAAAAGTTGATGGGATTTTAGAGGAGGGTAAAATTCCAATGATTCTCCACTATCCAAGAGAATTATGCTACATATGGGAGGAAACAATAACCCCTTTATGTTGAAACATGGAACTAGTTTTCTGAGCTAGTCATGGAGCATTGATCATTAATATGGAAAAAATATTTGATCATGTTTATTCCCAAACATTGATACCTTGAGAAAATCACCCAATGTAGGCCTATAAATTTTTTCAATGTTTCATACAAAATCATTGCAATTGATAAGAACATATTAGGGTGAAATATAATTGGAAGGTGGATCCTTTCTCACAGTGTAAGGAACCTCCCTAAAGAACTCTTGTAATAGGCACAGGTTTTCCATGTTGACCTCCACCTTATGAATTTGCACTATATTCTACAAATAACAAAGTTAAGCTTCGTGATAATTGTATGTGAGACACAACCATCAAAGGGGTTTTATGTTATTAATAATGCATCTACTGATTGTAAACATGGAACTTGTAAAGAGTTCAATATCTCTTATTTATCACTCATATTACATGTAATCTTCGTCTTATCTCATACTAAGACAATTTGATGTCTATGTGTTTTGTACATAAATTTATTAAAAAAACATGTTTATGTAAAGATTTGGAATAAGTCTCGTCATTGAGTTTAATGTAACTAAATAATGCATGAAATAAACACTACACAATTTAATTAACTAATGTAACTAACAATGTAACTATCTAATGACACAAGATAAGTAAATGATTTGTACCTTGTCGGAAATGCCTAGTGGATCGTGGAGGTGACCTCCCTTCAAACCTGCATTTGTTAAAGACAATAATAGGCTAAATGATTGAATAATAACTAAACATCAATGATATTGCATTTGACGAAGAGAATTAAAGTTATATGAATGGATAATAATTAAACATGTACCATGCTCTAGAAATACTAAAGGGAATACCTCATTAATGATCTCCTCTTGGTTTCATGAACAATTTATTCTCTAGTAAATAGGACCAACAATGTGAAGGTGGAAGCTCTTCCCCCCCACATCACTCTCAATTCCCCATACCCAATCATGCATAACAAGTATCAAAACAAGAATTAAAGGTAAATAAAAAAAATAAGGTACATGCATGCAAAACATATAAGGTCCACACACAACTAGAAAAAAAAATTGTATAGTCAATAATTTATATTAATAAAATTTGCATGATGATATGTATAATATGAATAAAGTATTTGGTACTTACGATTTGAAATTTTAATCTCAAGTAGCCACCTTGGAGAATTTTTTGATGCCCATGTTTTTCTAGTCTCGCCTTGGTTTCTTTTGACATGTCTGGTACATATTTGAAATATCTTATAACATACTTGAAATTTTCGTAGGATCCCAGACACATAAAAAACAACCAAGGAAAGACTAGAAAAAATGAAGTTTCTTTGTCATCATCATCGTGTTTTATATCCTGCCTTAAAATTTTCATCCTTTCTTTTCCCTCCTTTGTAATTGGCTTAGACCAAGACCATGTAGTTAGAAAAAGGGGATAATTAATACTATACAATGAATTGTACCTTGTCGTAAATGTGTTGTGGATTATGGAGGTGACCACTCTTCAAACCAACATTTGTCAAAGACAATAATAGGTTAAATGACTGAACAATAACTAAACATTTATGATTTTTCATTTTAAAAAGAGAATTAAACATTATATGTTTGAATAATAATTAAACATGCATGATTATCTAGAAATACTAAAGGGGAATACCTCATGAATGAGATCCTCTTGGTTTCGAGAATAATTTATTCTCTATTAAACAAGACCGACCATGTGAAGGTGGAAGCGCGTTTGGCCCCTCCCCCCTCACATAAATCTTAATTCCCCATACCCAATCATGCATGAAAGGTATAAAAACAAGAATTAAAGGTAAATGAAAGAAAGAAGGTACATGCATATAGAACATACAAGGTCCATGCACAACGAGCAAAAACAAAATTGTATTGTCAATAATTTGTATTAATAATATTTTTTCCTAATTATTTGTTCAATCACTTCTCTTTTTGTTTCTTCTTTTTGATAAAACCCATGACTGTATCACCATAAAGTTTGTCTCGATCCCTAACTTCAACTATTGGGTCTTTTTCTACTAATGGAAGGTGATGGATCATCTCAAGCATTCTATTACTTCTAGTAGCAGGACATGGACACTGATGCACTACAGGGGCATCAACTAAAATAACAAAAAAGGTTAAAAGGAAATGGTTAGTTATTATTCATAGTAGTGTTTCAATAGTACAAATATCATTACTATGGTTTTTACCTGAAGGAGTAGTGGACACCATTGGTTAGATTTTCATTGGTTCCTCTCCTCTTCAAACACCCTCATCTACATTCTTTGCCATTGAAACAAGAAAAGTTATAAGTACACCATTTGAGGGAAATATTTATAATCATTATATTATACATTTTATTTTAAAGACACACATACCATGATGGGTTTGCAAACCACTAGTATCATAGGGTTGTTTTCCACCACTGTCAAATGAACCAATTTTTCTTTCCTTCTTAAAAAAAATGGAGACATAATTAATTGATGGGTAAAATACATTGGCAATATATTGGACAAGTAATCAACAACTACAATCTTGTCATTTTATTTACCAACTCATTTGAAGGGTCAATTTTTTTCTGTGATCCCTTTCTTTGTCAAATTTCCACCACAACTTGAAAGCTCAACTTGAAGCCAAGCACCAAGTCTTCTTTTGTGGTGGAAATGTTGAATATATCCCCATGCATCACAAGGCATAAGATATGGATTTTTTCTTACTGGATGCAATTAGATAAAATTTTCATGATGAAATATTGTATAATTTGAATCAAGTATTTGGTACTTACAATTTTGTATTTTAATCACAGGTAACCACTTGGCCAAGTTTGTATTGCCCATGTTTATCTAGTCTTTCCTTTGTTTCTTTTATGTGTCTGGGAGCCTATGCAAAGTTTCAAGTATGTTATAGGATATAACGTTTTTTTCTGTAGAACTAAACAAAGTGCAACATATTCAATTCAAAATATCATTTATTACCTTCTAGGGTCAAGTGGTATCTTCCCTTCACTTCTCAATGTGCTCTCCTTTGCTTCCTCTTGTATATTATTCCATTCCCTCTTAGGAATGGCCAGAGGAAAATCATACTTAAGGTTCTTTTTCAATTAAACCCTATATTGATCTCTGACATATTTCAAATATGTACCGGCCCTTGAAGTGATTTCATACTTGTTGAATATATCACCAAACATGCTGACCATATGGTTTATAAGATTCTTTTTCAAATCTTTATTCTAGGCATTCCATGATGTGCAAATGGTGGGCCTGAATATCTCTAGATACTTGTCATGCAAGGTCCTATAAAATATATTTTTTCCTGAAAAATGATATGATAATTAGATTAAAATAATATGAAAGTTGTAGGTTTCAATAAAATTGTAGGAACTATTTAACATATTAAAAAATACCTGGGATTTGTTGTATCTTCAAGGGAACCAAGTTTTCTTCCACCAACAAGTTGATGGAGTGTGTTCTCGAGCTTTAAACACGTGTTTCCCTATGATAACGATGCTCTGGTTGCGCAGAACCAATATCCTCATGAGATTCACCCTATAGACCCTCATGAGAATGGTCTAGTGTGTGGAATGGGGGCTCCATGGGCCCCAGGAGTTTCAGTTCTCTGAGCCACAGACGAAGAGAAAATATCCTCACATGTGTGTGGATCGTTCTAGGGCATTGTGGGGTTTGTGCATCATTTCCACCAGTAGAGTCCCCATGAACATGTTTTCCCATCATATTCAAAATTTCCTATAGAAAGAAAATGTTAGAGTAAATCTCATATAACAACATCATAAAAAAATTTCATAAATCAATATATGTTTGATAAATTTTGCTTACCCCAAATTGTTCTATATCATGGCTTAAAATTTCCATCTTTTTTTTCCCTCCTCTGTAAATGGCTTAGACCTAGCCAATTCAATGTATTCCTTATTTTCCTTTCTCAAGGCATTTTGAATTGTTTCCACCAGGTTGATGGAATCATATATTTCATTCCACACATCATCCTACTCCGACGATGTGCTCATCTACATAAAAAAATAAGCATGTCAATTCAATTACTGTAGGCAAGAATTGGTGTGAAAATTATTGTTATACCTGCTCCATGCTAGTTGGTGCCTTCCCACGATCACCCTGCCACATTATAAGATGCATGGGAATTTAGAATGTTAGAAAAAAATCTAAGAATTGTGAGCTATTAAAATGTAGGTTAAAGATATGAAAAATGAAAACATTAATTATAGGTTTGGTATATAGGTAGAACATATCCCCCCCCCCCCATAATATCATTTCTTCCATCGATTTGATTCAAATCACAATCGATCAACAAATATTCCCCTACAACTATTTTTTTCACTGCACATATGAATATTTGATTTCCTTCATGCCCCTCAAATATACAATTGGGTTTCTTTCTTGTTGTCATGGTTCTTGTACTATTAATACGCCCTGCAATATTGCCCAACACCTTTGGCCTTCTAGCAATATACACCATCGCTCATTTATTATGATCGTTGTATTTTAGCTTAATATGATTTGCATCGACTGCATATCTCTGCATACTTGGCATATATTGGACCATCCTCAACCAATATCCATACTTGTAGCATGGTCCGACATACTCCATCAACTCAACAAGTCCTCCATCTTTGACCTTTATTCCATCCATGGAGAATAGACCTAGACCATGTATTGGCATAGGGGAAAACCTAGGGTTCAATGCTTAAAAGCGCACCAACAAAACCCCGAATATCGAACCTTTCAAAAACACCTGCGAAGCAAGTGAAGTCTCAACCAAGGTAGAAGCAGGGGGGGTTACAGGACATAGGTGTATGTAACCAAGCTGGGACACAGATATGTGATAATAACACTTCGTAGGATATTCTGTTAACGCTTAGGAAGTGACATGCATTAGTTTATTAACCCTATTAACATCGCATAACATAGTCAAAGATAGATCTAGTGTAGTAACAACAAAATATTATGCACCTGAGACACTTAACACTTATCATTATAGGTTAGATCTAACATTCATTTACCCTCAACACAAGTAAAGCACTTAAGCAACAACAAATCTATCTATTACACAACATAATCAAAACACTAAGGAAATTTATGACATAAATAACATAGCACAAAGACAACCATAAGACACCAGATATAAGTGGTTCACCCTAGTGTGGGGCTACGTCCACCAACCGCTTCACCTCTTTATTATTCATCTGAATATTACATTCATTCACTCGTGTGCACTAAGCCATAGATTCGAGCTTCGCACTAGACAGGAGATCCATGCACTAAGCACCAGATCGTTCTTCCAAAACTAGGTCAAGGCACAGAGCCAAATCTTTATCGAGCACAAAGCCTTAACACACATATAACCCTTTGCACAAAGAAAATTTGTTTATGCAAAACTACATTCACTTCCCTTGCTAGCTAGCTACGCTACTTCTACAATACATTCTTCTTTATTTATATTTTTACAAACCCTTACAATAAGGCCTAATCATGGGAAAACCCCCTAGGCCGACATCCCATAAACCCGTTACAAAAAACCTAGAGTACCCTTTACTGGGTCCACTTAACCCTAAAAATCGGTGAGATCTATGATCTCAGCTTCGCCTGGGCACTCCTTCCTCAACCAATGTGTCGAGGTCCAAAAGTGGGTCAAAGTTGAGCGAGTTTCCCCAAAACTTGATTGAGGTCGAACACCATGTATGGAAAACAAATAAATGTGATAAATCCTCTCATTGATACAAAATTCAACGTCCAATTGAGGAATTTCATTGGATACCCATGGTCTCAATATATGTTTGTACCTCAAAGGAACATTCAACGCCACCTATTCTCTCATCTTCATAAGAATATGAACCTCCTTCAACAAGAAATAATTCCATGTGCCTAAAAAAAATTCTTCTGACCTTTTCAGGTCTAGTTGATCTCGCCATGTTAGATGTGTTGGACATTGTAACACTTTTCCCCCTCCCTCAAAAAATTCCCTCGCTCGAGGATGATATATCTGACAGGCACCTGTTCAGTTGCACCTACACTCCATCAAATGAGAAAACATAGTTAGCGATGATATGATTGAATTTATACACACCTTCACCTGAATGGACATCATCAAAATGCATGTGCCAGGCATAATCATAATAATCACATGTGAACATTGGGATTGACACAATTGACACTTTTTTCTTTGGTGAAGATGGAATAAGTGTCAAAATAAGACATAGATCGAATAATGTTTCATACTAAATGTGGGGCTTGTAAATTTCACCCATAAGTAAGGTTAAAGTCCATAATAGGCCAAGAACAATGATATATCACATTCATAATGTCATGGACTAAATTATTCATGAACACATCATGCTCTATGGAATCTTGTTACCTTCAACTCTTGAGTCCTAACATAGATTTAAAAATTTATGGGTACTATTTGTATGATCTGCACCTCCATTGTATGTTGGAATACTGATAGGGGCGATGAATTAGTATGAGTACTTTTTACCACTTTCAATAACAATATATAAACTTCAATTTATTAGCAGTACATTATTTATGATTGCATTCAATATATAATGAACACATAATCATAAGTAGTATCATCACATCAAATAACCACATGCACAATACACCAGAATTTACGTGGAAACCCAAATGGGAGAAAACCACATAATTATTTCTTATATATATCAATAATACATTCATAGGAAGAACCAACTTCCAAATTCTCTAGCACCAACTGGAAGGAGGCACCAACCCCTGATTTACAGGAACCAACCTGAATGATTCTACAACTCCCTAAATTCTCTGATACCAATCGGAAGGAGGCACCAACCGCCTTATTTACAGGAACCAACTTGAAGGGAGCACCATCTCCTCGAGTTCTCCAACACCAACTAGAAGGAGGATACAATCTGTTGGGTATGTGTTATATTTTTTTCCTCGGGAAACGTGACACCTACCTCAGGAAACATGTCATGTATTTAGGTGGTTTTTTCGGCACATGGTTTTTTGCCGATGGTTTTATATTTCTGGTTAAGGAATTAGGGTTTTGGACTAATCCAAGTCATTGGGTTAGGGTTTTGGATGCCGCTGGCTCCTATATGTATGTTGTATTGTAAACAATGTATCACAATGAATGAATATAATATATGTTGATTTCCCCGGTTTGGGTTTCCAGGGAAAAATCTCTGTGTAATGTTTGTATTTTCCATTGTATCTTTTCTATTCTTTTCTGAATATGTGTTTACAGTAGACATTGTACAAGGTTAGAATTTACATTTGGTATCAAATCTTTATTGGCTTCAGGGGGACTCCTTTGTGGTCAAGGGTTTGGCTCGGGACTGTGATAAGCCTTGTTACAGTGGGAGATCCGCGGTATTGTTTTTTAGGTGAAAAGAAATGGCAAGCAATTCAAAGATGGAGATCGAGAAGTTTAATGGGAAAAACTTTGAGTTGTGGAAGCTCAATATGGAATATCTTTTGGTGGACAAATATCAATGGATCGTGGTAGATCCAAGTACTAAACCTACAAGAACTTTTGCAGATGACTGGAAAAAGATGGATCAGAAGGAAAAGAGCACAATCCAATTGTGTCTCTCTGATTCAGTATTACTGAATGTGTCAGAGGAAGCTACAGCCAAGCATTTATGGGAAAAGTTGGGGAATTTGTATCAGTCTAAGTCCCTGGTAAATAAACTATTCTTGAGAAAGAAGCTGTATAACTTGAGGATGAGAGATGGAGACTCGGTGGCAGAGAATTTGAACGCCTTCAATACTGTGGTAAGTCAGTTAGTATCTGTTGAGATTAAAATTTCAGATGAAGATAAATGTATCGGTTTGTTGTGTTCTTTACCAAACTCGTGGGATAGTCTGGTTGTGGCCATAGGTAGTAATACAACTTCTTTTAAGTTTGAAGAAGTGGGTTCATCCTTGTTGTCGGAGGAGATAAGATGAAAGAATATGGAAGGACATAACACAGACGCATTATTTTCAAGAGGACATTCCCAGGAAATAAATAGATCTAATTTCTCAAGTGGGAGATCTAAGTCTAAGGGTAGATCTAAATCTCCTGAAAAGTTTGTAAGGGTATATTGGAGGTGTGGAAAAGAAGGGCACTACAAGAAGCAGTGTAGATCCAAAGTTAATAAAAAGAAGGGTTCTGAAGAATCTTCTTCTACATAAGAAAATACCTCCAAGAAAGAAGGAGGGGATGTGTACTTGGCCTCTTAAAGCACACATGAAGATCATGAGGCATGGTTTATTAACTCTAGTGTGTCCTTTCATATGACTCCCCACAGGGAGTGGTTCTGCGAATATGAAAAGTATAATGGAGGTAATGTTTTCTTAGGTAATGATTCGACAATCAGAATCATAGGAAGAGGAAGGGTCAAGTTGAGACTCATAGATGGAAGGATTAGAACACTGCCTGGTGTTCTACACATCCCATGTATGGCCAGAAATTTGATTTCTGTAAGTAAAATGGAATATGCAGGGGTAAAAACAATTTTTGAAAAGGGAACTTGCAGGATGGTTTGAGGAGCAATGGTGTTGATGAAGGGAGTTCGGTTTGGAACTCTGTATAAGCTTCTAGGAAGCACTATGAAGTCTTTGACAGGTTTAAAGAGTTTAAGGCTCTTGTTGAGAATCAAACAGAGAAAATAATTAAGGTGCCGAGAACAGATAATGGCGGAGAGTTCTACGGGAATGAATTTGAAGACACCTGTAAGAAGTGCGGTATAGAAAGGCAAAAGACTACTCCATATACACCTCAACAGAATGGATTTGCAGAAAGGATGAATAGGACGTGGATGGAAAAAGAAAGGTGCATGCTCAGTGGTGTCAGGTTAGGGCAATAATTTTGGGCAGAGGCAGTGGGTACTGCATGTTATCTGGTCAACATATCACCCTCATCAATGTTGGGTGACAAGACTCCACAAGAGGTATGGACTGGTAAGGAACCTTCTCTCACACATCTTAAGGTATTTGGTTGTGATGCATATGTTCATGTTCCAAAGGAAAACAGGAGTAAGGTAGATAAGAAGGTTGAAAAATGTATCTTTATTGGATATAAAAATGGTGTCAAAGGTTATAAGATTTGGAACCCATAAACTAAGAAGGCAATTTATAGCCGAGATGTGGTATTTAGAGAAATGAAGGATGTTGTTAAACAAGAATTCCTACCAAGTAAGGACGAACCAGAGAAGATAGAGTTTGATTTAAAGGATGATGAAGCAGACTCTACAGAAGAATGTGAATCGGAAGAAGAAGATCCTCATACTCCAGTATTGAGGAGATCGGATCGAGAAAGAAGGCTACCAGAAAGGTATAGTCCATCTGATTTTCGTTCAAATTTTTCTTTGTCTATTACTGATGATGATCCTAGAACTATCAGGGAGGTTGTGGATTCAGAGGATGGAAATCTCTGGAAAAGGGCCATGGACGAAGAAATGGAATCTTTGGATAGGAATGAGGCTTGGGATCTAGTGGAGTTTCCAACTGGAAGAAAGCCCATTGGCAGCAAATGGGTATTTAAAAAGAAGTTGAATGCAGAAGGAAAAGTGGAGAAATACAAAGCTTGATTAGTAGAAAAGGGTTATTCCCAGGCTGAGGGAATTGATTTTGGTGAGATTTTTTCTCCTATTGTCAAATTAACCTCTATAAGATTTGTGTTACCTGTTGTTGTTGCATTTGATTTTGAAGTAGAATAGATGGATGTGAAGACAACATTCCTGCATGGGGATCTAGAAGAAGAAATATTTATGAAGCGACCAGAAGGTTATGCTGTGAAAGGAAAGAAGGAGCTGGTATGCAAGCTGAAAAAGTCCCTGTATGGTTTAAAACAATCACCAAGGATGTGGTATAAAAAATTTGATACTTATATGCTGGGACTTGGCTTCACAAGAAGCAAAGAGGATCACTGTGTGTATTCTAAATTAATCGGTGATCATTTGATTTATTTGGTCTTGTGTGTGGATGACATGTTGCTGATAGGAAACAACAAGGAGATTATCCAGGATGTCAAAACTCAGTTGTCCTCTAAATTCGACATGAAGGATCTTAGTGCTTCAAATTTCATTTTGGGCATGGAAATTAAAAGAGATCGAAAAAAGAGGAAACTTTGGTTAATTCAGAGAAAATATGTCGAGACAATATTGCAGAGGTTTAATATGCAGGAATGTAAACTGGTCAAGGTTCCTATTCATGTTGGTGTAAAGTTATCTGCGGATCAGTGCCCCAAGACACTTGAAGAAGAGGAGGACATGTCTCATGTTCCATATGTGAGTGCAGTTGGTAGTTTGATGTATGCAATGGTCTGTACTAGACCAGACATTGCACATGCAGTGGGAGTTTTGAGCAGGTATATGTCAAAACTAGGGAAGGAGCATTGGACAACAGTAAAAAGAGTTTTCAGGTATTTGCGTGGCACTGCTAGCTATGGATTGTGCTAGGAAGGAAGACCAAGATTGGACAGAGTGGTCGATATACATGGATTTGTGGATGCATACTGGGATGGAGATTTGGATCGTATGATATCTACAGGAGGGTATGTGTTTAACCTATTTGGAGGAGAAATAAGTTGGATGAGGAAAAGATAGGATGTAGTGGCACTTTCAACTACATAATCTGAATACATGGTAGCCACTCATGGAAGTAATGAAGAAGTATGGTTACAAATATTGTGTTCAGGTATTAGGTTGGTACAACAAGCTGTAAGGATAGAGTGTGACAGTCAGAGTGCAATTTTTTTGGCAAAGAACCCTGCTTATCATTCAAAGACAAAGCACATTGATGTTCAATATCACTTTGTGAGAGACATGATTGAAGAAAAGAAAGTATCACTAATGAAGGTGGACACTTTGAAGAATGTTGTAGACACATTAACAAAATTTGTGAGCACTGAGAATTTCTCTTGGTGTAGAGGATCCATGGGCATTGTTGCCCTGGATTTTTGACTATGTAACCCTGTAACCCCCTGTATGCAAAGAAAACAACAAGTGGGAGAATGTTCGGTATGTGTTAAATTATTTTCATGAGTAGTAGTGTATGAGCATATTCATTGGGTGCGTGGGGGGGTTAGAGGGGGGGCCTCTAGGTCCCCCCTCGGGGGGTGCAGGGGGGCACCCCCGATTTTTTTTTGCCTCAGGAAACGTGACACCTACCTTGGAAAACGTGTCATGCATTTAGGTCGTTTTTTCGACACATGGTTTTTGCCGATCGTTTTCTATTTCCGGTTAAGGAATAAGGGTTTTGGAATAATCCATGTCATTGGGTTAGGGTTTTGGATGCCGCTAGCTCCTATATGTATATTGTATTGTAAACAATGTATCACAGTGAATGAATATAATATACGTTGTTTTTCCCAGTTTGGGTTTCCAGGGGAAAAATCTCTGTGTAATGTTTGTATTTGCCATTGTATCTTTCTATTCTTTTCTGAATATCTATTTATTGTACAGGGTTATAATTTACACAACCCCATTTCCTTGCCCCATCCTGCCGCCTTGACATACAAAAGTAGACTCACTATCATTACCACTGATCAACTTGTAACTTCCACTGTCACTGATACATCAACCAACCTGTCACTATCACATAAAACAACTTGTCATTGTCAATGTCACTGTCACATCAACCAACCTGTCACTATCACTATCACATCAACCAACCTGTCACTTTCACCGTTGCAGATATACCATCATCAACCAATTATAACCAGATCTAGTTTCATGGATACAAAAACCATCACCATACCATGTGCATCAACCATGTACCAAAACATGTACCATATCATGTACAACATCTTGTACCATACCATGTACATCAATCATGCACATTACGCATCAACCATCTACATCAAACATGTACATCAACTATGTACCACAACTTGTACCATACCATGTACATCAACCTGTACCATACCATGTACATCAACCTTGTATGATCCAGATGGATCTGGGTGGCCATCCACCTTTTCCACTGAATCTCCATTTTGAGCATGTGGTTTTGATAAACCATGATATTCACCCTTTTGATGGGGAATGGAATGTAATGTCATCTTCATTTGTTAATTATAGACATCGTGTAATGATTTCCTAGTGGTCTTATGTACATGCCTACAACATAGTGTTAATGCACCAGATCCCATTAGAACTCTGCAGTTAAGCGCTCTCAAGCTAGAGTAGTACTGGGATGGGTGACTTCTCAGGAATTCCTAATGTTTTACATGCCTATGGAATTTTATAAACTTAGTCCAATTTATCCCACATGAATCATGGGAATTGTTCTCCTCTCACTCTCTCATATATAATTGAGGTGAAGGAGGTCCTTTAAGAATGCAATGGAGTGTGATGTAAATCTTGTTGTGAGTGAAGCATAGCCAACATCTCTTTCCTTTTAGAGATAGGCTACCCCATTCTTCCAGTTTGTGTTCTACAATGTTTTTCTATCATATTCAGTAATAGAAGTTGGGTTTCACTGTATTTCTATGTTCTCTTATATATTTTTTTGTGTATTTCATTGTTATATCTCGGTTATATTTATGTCTTCATGTCATTCTCAATATAATACATATCAGTGGTATCAAAGAAGTCTTCTCCTTGTTATTTCTCAGAGCATATCCCCGACGAGGTCAAGGTATATAGATTTGGGTCTCGAGCTAGTTTCTCTTGAGGACAACCTCTCTTGCTATCCCAAGAGACCTCCCATGGAAGAAGAAAAGAGAGATGAAAAAGCATGAGATCCTTTCAAGATGTTGCTAGAGGAATATCTCGTGTGACAGAGGAAGGCCAGATAGATGCAGATGCTATAGAAAAATGGTTGAATCTGCTAGAAGGTTATTACTCTATCCAAAATTTTCCTGACAATGAAAATATCACCTTCGTGCTTCTTAAATCCCTTCCCCATGTCAGAGATTGGTGGGAATGTTATTGGGAGAGGTACAACGTGGATGAATTTTGGAGAGAACCCACTTGGGAAGCCTTTGTAGATTCCCTAAAGGAGGATTTCTACCCTGTCGGAAACTAGGATGACCAATACATGAGATGAAAAAATCTATGTAAGGAAAGAGACCATACGGTGTCGGAGTTCACCAACATCTTTCATACCTTGCACTCAAATCTAGGTATCAAATACTCTGAGCATAACCTGGTTTTGAAGTACTGCAGTGGTCTACACAGGTACATCCAAACATATATGGATTGTTGAATTGGTGTTCATCACCTCCTTCGGGACTCGCGACATGGTCTAACAGCCTCCCATGGATCCATTAACTCTGGCGGTGATGCGTTTACTAATCACCCGCGGGTTTTTGTCTAACGATAGCCGTTCTACCATAGAACTCAGATCAAGATCAAATCTGGACGGTCAATTCCAGTCCTTGTCGGAGTTTTGGGGATCGCAAGGTAAACATGTCAAATATTATTAACATCAGGAATCCCAAAATCGTGAAATGAGAAATTGCGATGCAATCGCAGCGGTAGAATCAAGCTCAGATATGGACCGTTGATCTAATTCCATATCGGAGTTTCGGGGATCGCAACATGGAGATGTCAAAGAAACAATGCAACAAGAATGTCGATTTCGCAATATGAGAAATTGCGATGCAATCGCAGCCGTAGAATCAAGCTCAGATCTGGACCGTTGATCTAACTCCATATCGGAGTTTCGGGGATAGCAACATGGAGAGGCAAGTAAACAATGCAACAGGAATGTCGATTTCACGATATGCGAAATTGCAATTCAATCGCAGCCGTTGAATCAAGCTTTGATCAAGACCGTTGATCCCACGCCATTGCGGGGTATCGGGGATCGCGACTTGGAAAGTCGATATGCCACATCTCCAGATAAACGAAAAGCAAATTCGCGAAAAGCACTTTTTTCATAGGTGCTTGGTTATGACCATAGTCACATTGGGGAAAGAGCTAGTGTATAAAATCTCTGTATCGAGGTTTCAGAGATCGCGACTTGAAGTGTCGAAAACACTTGGGCATAGGAATGCCGAAATGCCGAAACCCGATTTAAAGGCAAGATTAATAAAGTTCATCCAACGGCGCAAATAAACCTGAAGGAGATCGGAGGGCTACTGTAGCACGACATAGTATAACTACCAAAAACCACTGATGGTTCTAGCCAGAGAACTCGAAGGCACATGGGATGATTAACAGAGAAGGTGAGCTCGACTGTCACAGAGAAGACGAAGAGTCTCAACTGCCAAAGAGGCTGAGGAATCTTAGCATAACACCCAGTGATGTTGAACGCGTGGGAAAACAACCAGAGAAGCTGAAGAGTCATGATGATGATCACACAGAGCACTTGAGATGTGGAGGAGATGGGAGCGGTATGAGCATGCAGAGGAATGATGAATATTGCATGCACAAGATGCATAGAAGCTATATATACACGATATAGAGAAGAGAAGTGGTTGTTGTCGCTATTGGAGTTTGTTGTGGTTGTTGTTGGTGAAGGTGATTCGTGTGTGAAGAAGGATCAGAGTGCAGCAGCTGAATTGCACAAAAGAGGAGTTGTGGAGTGAATGGACATGACGCACAGTTCATAAAAAGCAAAAGAATAGACAACGCAAGTCAAGTGTGCAGAAAGGCAATGAGGCAGACAGAGCAACGAATTACAGGAGAACAGTGATGAGTCTGGTAAGCCATTGTTGAACATCATATCACTGTAATAAGTTTCAGTAGCAAAGATTTATATTTCAGGGAGGTTGGGAGGTGCTAGGGAGGACTGTTGTCCTCATAGGTTCAAGAGGGTGTTTGAACACAGGGATTTGGTGCTTCCTTCTAGTTGGTGCTAGAGAAACCAGGGAGTTGGTGCTTCCTTCTAGTGGATGCTAGAGAAAATAGAGAGATGGTGCTCTTAGCAAGTTGCAACTTGTAAAACAGAGGTTGTAGCCTCATTATGAGTTGGTTCTCATGTGTATGATAATGTAAAGAATGTAACTATTACTTATCAATATAAAGAAAAAGAGGTTTTTACCCTTTATGGGTTTCCTCAGGAAATATCTGTCTCTGTGTATCACATGTGTGTGACTGATGCTGAATGTGCCTTTGTTTATCTCTCTGCATTATTGTGATCATCATTGAGTGCCTTGTAAAGATTTTAAAAGAAGCATAATTGTTTAAGCACGGTAACAACTGATTCACCCCCCCTCTCAGTTGTCCAGCAATTGGTATTAGAGCCGACCCATTTTATCTAAGGGTAGATCCTAGAGCTTAAACATGTCAATCCATGAAGGAAATTCAACCAATAAGGCCCCTCTGTTCAATGGAACAAACTTTGCCTTCTGGAAAGTTAGAATGAGAACCTACATCATGGATTTAGGTGAAGATGTCTGGGATGTGGTAGATACTGGTTATGTAAAGCCAATAGTGCTAGATAATAAGGATGACAAACTATAATTTAGCTTCAATGCTAAGGCCATGAATGCTATCTTTAGTGGGCTTGCAGAAGCAGAATTCGTAAAAGTTATGCACCTAGGAACTGCCAAAGAAATGTGGGAAAAAATCATTAACAATTATGAGGGTAATGAGAAGGTAAAGGATGCAAAGATTCAAACCTACATAATACAGTTTGAACAGTTGAAGATGAAGGAAGATGAAACTGTTGGAAAATACTTTCTGAGAGTAGAAGAAATGGTAAAGGCAATGAAGGCACTTGGTGAAACAATTGGGGAACCTTCTTTAGTTCAGAAAATATTGAGATCTCTCCCAGATAGGTTCAACCCGAAGGTCTCTGCTATAGAAGAATTTAATGATCTGAAAACATTGCAGTTTGAACAACTTCGTGAAACATTCACTGCATATGAAATGAGAATAGTTAAAGATCAACCCACCTCCAGAGAAGCATCATTTAAAGCAGACAAGAGTGAGGATTCTGAGCCCGATGAAATTGAAGCAAAATTTGTGAAAAGACTGAAGAAGGGATCAGGAAAATACAAAGGTAAACTACCTTTCAAATGTTTTAAATGTGGTAGGATAGGTCATTTTGCAAACAAATGTCCCCACAAAGGAAAGGATCAGACTTGTGATGATGAGGAGAAATACAAACACAAAAATTTCTTTAAAGAGAATAACTTTAAGAAGAAAATTCTTTGTGCAAACAATCATAATGATCCTTCAGATGATGAGGATAATGATTCATCTATTGAAGATAAACTAAATGACTTCACACTTATGGCCAAAGAGGACTATGAAAATAATAGCACGGGGAGTGACGCTAATGAAGAAGAAGTTGTGGTTGACATGGAAGGAGAACTGATTAGTGCATTGGAAGAGATTGACAGACTAAGAATCAAGAACAGAAAGCAAAGACAACTGTTGATACAGTTCGAGAAAGACAGTAAAGAACCTGGTGAATACCTTGTCCTACTAAAGGTAGAATTGGAAGAGGCAAATAAAATCAAAGAGATTCTGAAACAACATCTATTAGAAAAGAAGGCAATATGTGAATCATTAGAACAATAAGTAGTGAAAACAAGGAAAGAAATGGAGAAGTTTCAAGAGTTGTATAATCAGAATCTTTCAAGTATCAAAGCCTCAGAACTATTAACCACCATTTTGAATCAGCAAAGGAATCCAAAGATAAAAACTGGTTTGGGTTATGAAGAGGGATCAAGTAGTGAGAAGACAGGAAATGAAGAACCCATCAAGTTTGTCAAAAGTACAACCAATGACAATAACATGCCTGTAGAAATAAAGGAAGACAATCAACAACCCAGGATGAGTAAAGAAAATGGTGTCAGGACTGAATCTGTAGGATGAAGAAACAATGTTCTTTCTACTAAAAGACGTCATCAACAAGAAAGAAATCAATTTGCTCAAAGAAGACAACCATTTTCCAGGTACAAAGAATTTTTCTATGGCTATTGTTTCTATTGTTCTAACTTCGGTGACAAAGCTGTAAATTGTTCCTTAAGACCTAGAAATGAGCAATTAAGATTTCAAAGGAATAAATACTTCCCACAACAAAGAATGATATAGTCAGGTAGTAATCCTTCACAGACTGCAAATTGCCAAATTAAGTCTGGACACATACAACTAAGGAGGGCAAGAAATAATCAACAATCAATAAGTAGGCAACACTGCAACAATAAGTTTAACTTATTGAATAATGAGGTTGAATGCTACACTTGTCATAACTTTGGACATAAATATATTGACTGTTGGTTAAGGAACTATGAACCATATTCGAAATCTCCTGTTGAAAATGTCAAAGTTTGGAAGAAGAAGGAAAGTAACAAGTGTGGATTAGTATTATCTGCTCAAAGAAAAACGAAACCTTGGTATATAGACAGTGGATGCTCCAAACACATGACGGGAGACAAAGGCATGTTTATATCGCTAAGTGAAAGTAAATTAGGAAACATAACCTTTGGAAATGATGCTCCAGGGAAAATAAAAGGAAAAGGGATGGTGAGCTTAAGTAATGGAAAAGGAAAATCCCAAGATGTTCTACTTGTGGATGGGATGAAACATAATCTTCTCAGTGTAAGTCAAATGTGTGACAGA